>JBAMYA010000015.1:7060663-7075132 GCA_037176975.1 Arrhamphus sclerolepis | reverse complement strand
CCCCCCCCCCCCCCCCCCCCCCCCCCCCCCCCCCCCCCCCCCCCCCCCCCCCCCCCCCCCCCCCCCCCCCCACAACGCTTAATGGAGACAGAACGGGCTGGCCGGGTACCATTTCTCAGACTGACCATGCAGAGTTCATGCACTGGTCAGTGGGCAAAGACAGTTCTCAGAGGTTTTCAGACCTTGTAAATAACACAAATAATGCATATTGCAGAACATCCAGCACTACTGAAACTGAAAGGAAAAAAAACCCACAAAGCATAAAAGCTGACCACTGACGTGCTGACTGAATAATTACTGAAAACACAGTTGGAAAATACTGACTCTCTTTTGTTCCTTTCTGAAAAATACTGCTTTATGCCTTTGTCAAAAGTTCTTTGTTTGTTAAGACTTTGAGTGACAGAAAATAGTCTTTGTGAATTCTTTATGTGTTAACGAAGATTTGTTTCATTTCAGAACTAAGTGGAATAAACCCTGCTGGGGGTGAAAGTGAGCATAAAATGCAATTTGAGACGGACTCCCTCCCCCAAGTAAGGGGAAAAAAATCCAACAAACAAATAGTAATATTTGACACTGATGCAGATGTGCTTTATGATACAGGAACAGCGACATTAGTTTCTCACCAGTAAATCATCAGCTTTCCTCTCTGGCAGGTGGTAACTTTCTGTCCCATTTTCAATAACTGTAAAAACTGAAAAGAAAAAAACAAAACAAAAAACAGTCAATGCCATGTTCACTTCAACACAGAGTGAATAAATTTATAACTAAAGAACCAAAATGATCTTTCAGCCCTCAAAAATCTTTTCTTTTTTTTATAATAAATCACATTTCACACAACACATTTATAAAACATCTGACATATTTGCTGCTTCTACGACCTTGATGGGAAACAGGAAAAAGAGACTGATGTCTTAATAGTGGCAGCCATGAGAGAACACAGTCATCTTTGGGAGGATGAATGACCACAGCACGTTTCACATTTTTCTCTATCAACTCAAACTTTTTTCTGCTTTCCTGCATCACATATTTCACTGGTTTTCTTTTTTTTTTTCCTTGCGGAAGATGAATTTATATGATAAGAAAATCCCACACATTAATCCCACAAGAGTTATTTATATGTCATCGAGGATGTGTGAGATACAATTTAATTTACAGGAAGTTGCTGAGTTGGTTTAAAAGTTCAAACCTTTTGCCTTTTAAAGGCACTTAAAAATAGACCAAATCAGGCTGTTAAATGTAATTTCTTCCTAATCGTAATTATCCAATTTAAAGAAATATTGCTCTTTTACTTCACTTTATAGCACACTCTTGTCATCACCTGTGGAGTTACAAGTCCAGCACCTTTAATCTGTCAGAAAGTAGCCTTTAAATAAATGCCGGATATGTTTTTAATGAATTAAATTCCTCACTTAATGATACTTTCCATAAATGGAAAAAAAAAAAATGTCAAGGAAGTGGAATATTTTCAAAGCCAGTAGATGATGCAAATGAAAAAAACCCCACAGATGTAGTTTGGCATCACTGCTCAGTTTGAACATTTTCAACTAATCAGACCATTGCATAGCTGTTAAACCTCACTCACTGCTCACTCAGGAGTGACACACAGTGCTGGCAAAGAAAAAAAAAAGATTCCAGATCAGTGGAAAACTTGGAGTCTTCTCATTCTCATGGAGAGACAATTCAATGTTGCAACAACCTTCTACCAGGAATGGTGCATTTGTGCTGTGTCACTGCACAGCTTTAATCCAGATGGATAAAGTGTAATGCAACACCTACTCACCATCATCACTGTGTTTTCTCGACAGCTCCTGCCTGCTGCTATGGGCCACTGCTTCCTCTGAAGCCTTATCCATGTCACTGGTCTGCAGAAATCAGGATAAGAATGATTAATAAGAATAATTTGATTAGGATAACAAGACAGATACTGATAACAGAATAAGAAGAGAAATTGGCTGGTGCAGAAATAGCTCTGACAGACAGTCTAAATGGATCAGCTAGAATTTCTGAGCTCAAAGCTAAATAAAATTAATCAATTTTCCTACTATCTGTAAATCTGCAGCGGGGTAAACATGCTGTTTCATAGTCTGCATCTGGAAGCTATTATCAGACCCCTGTTGACATCATGTTGTATTTGAACCATCCACTGACACACAAAATACACACATCTTTAACAGCTGTTCAGGACAGCAGAGGATGGCCCGAACACAACCGCTTTATGACGCTTTAAGTCTCCTTTACAGTAGATGCAACACACTGAGAAAAACAGATATGACATGCAGCTGGAAATCAGTCTCATTCATCTTCAGAGCTGTAACATCGAGCCTCTTCCAGCACGACTGCGTGGACCACACTACCTTTATTGGTAGTGTTTACAGCGCTGCAGTGACAGTATCTCTATAGACCATCAGCTAAAGCATGTCTGCTAAAGTGGAACAAATATTACATGTAGCTGAACAAATGGAAGTCTTGAGGTATCAAATAAACCAAATTAAACTCAACAAAACAAGTAAAATCCATCTGAATTTGGAATGTAAGATAATGTGCTATTAAAAAAAAGCTCTGCTTTTGTGCTCAACAGCAAATATTTTGGTGTCTGAAGGGAGCTCTGATTCAAAAGTAAAACATAACCCTGCCACTGTTTTCGGGGCCACCAAGGTTGCAGTTGTCCTCGAGTTATGCAGCCTCCCCATTTTCATTCCCAGCCACAACTCATGATGTATTTGTTGTACTTAACAGGAGGAAGCCAGGACTGTTTTGGTCTTGCCAGTTTTGCAAGGCTATAAACAAAAATCCTCTTCAGCAGCTACATGTCATAGTTCATTTGAGCTAAAGCCACTCTATGTAGCAATCTGAGTGTGTGTGCAGCATTAGTGAGGAAAGCTCATGTGTCAGCCCCTAGCAACAACAAAGTACACTACTAGTGGTAAAGAAATGACATTAAAAGACATATTTACATGCTGATAATGCTCTATAACACTGTCTGCTTCTATTGCATCAAGAATAATAAATAGTAGATTTAACATTTACTTCTGAGGAATTTAGTTAGGATTATAATCATACAATTTTAGGACTAAAAACAACATTTTTCCCTTTTTTATTTAAATTTTTGTCATAGAATCTCACATTTCACATAAAAGTAGCATGTAATTTTTAAAAAGAAATTACTTTTTTCTTAAAATTTTTTTCAATATTACATCTTTTTTTTCATTTAAAAAAGTGAAGTTTTGTCTTAAAATCTAAAATTTCACAAAAATTGCAACCTTTATCAGAAAATTTTAACTTTTGTACTAAAATCACAATTTGTTTTCTCGTAAAATCAATGAAAAAAGTGGACTTTTTTTGAAAAAAAAAAAAAAGGAAAAAAAAGAAAAAAAAAGCTAGTTTTGTTGCGAATTTTGCAAGATCTAGACTTTTTTATTATACAATCACAAACCTCACAAAAGTGTGACTTTTTAAACTTAAAATTACTTTGTCTTTTTTTTTAAACTTTTTCATACAATTACAACAGTCATAAAATTGCACATTTTTCTACATTTTCAACTTTCTGTCCTAAAATCCCATATTTGTTATTAAAAAAAAGAGTATGTTTTACAAAAAATCCTTAGTTTTGATAAAAATGAGCAACTTTTTGATGTAAAATTTCTTGCAAATGTTTGCTAAATTGTGACTTTTTGACATAAACCCAGCTGTTCTGCACCTCAGATATCCCACTTTTTTACATCAGTACTGACTCAAATGAATAATCACATTGAAACATTAAAATCTTTTTGCTATAAGTGTATGATTGTCTTCACATCGTATTGTGGGTCAGATAAAATGGAGAGACGGGCTGGATTTGGCCCATGTGGTGGAGTAGAGGTCACTCTAAAAGCGACTGCTATGAACAGAAGTTTAAAGGCATGGTTGTGGTATTGCATTCCTGTGATATTTTGACCAAAGCACATCACAGACATTTCATGAAGGCCTCAGGAAAACTGTCATTTGTGAAATGAGGTCATGATATGTCTCCTTTATGCAGCAACAGCGACAGGTAACCTCGTCTTACCGAGTTCCTGTTGGGGGAATCGGAGCCGCTAGCCCTCTTGGCCTTCTGTGCCAGTGATGTCCCAAACCTCAGAGCTTCATAAACTGGGTCCACCTTGTTGCCACAGGCTTCGGAGAAGAAGTAGAAAAAATAGATGGAAAGCAAACATAAAACTGTCAACACAGCTGTGTTATAATTCACAAAACATTTTCAAACTTTCCATCCAACACAGAAGTAGCATGATGGCAACATATACCGCTCACCAATGGGTAGTACTTCTTTGATGCAGCCGTACTGTTCCTGGATCAGTAATGGGGAGCTGTAGTACCGCCGAAAGCCTTTTGGCTAAAGACAGAAAGAGAGATGGGAGAGGGAAAAAGAATGAGGCAACAACACAGGGAAATAAATCAATACACAGTACTGCAGACAGCAAAGCACCCAGACTGTACAAGTGACCGTAACGGTGCAGAATCAAATGTTTCCGAACACATCTAAGAAGGGCAAGTCAAGTCAAAATGTTCTTTTGAAGATAGACAGAGTACAGATGCAAACAACAATTAAACAGTGTAGCTACAACACTACAAATGTAAAGACATTAAATAAGTGGTGCGACTGGGATAGAGGACAGCTCAAGGTCAAAGTGGACAACATATGCCAAAGTGCTGTTTAGTAAATGACCCTGGACTCGGTCAGACGTCATTCTCAGTATGACACTACCCTGAGGCTGCGCTGCACCCTTAGTTCCACCAAGTTTTTACTTTCTGCACATGATCACATCACTCACAAATATTTGTCATCACAGCTTTATATGGTGCATAAGCGTTACGAATGAAAAACGGAGGTACCATGTGCAGTTGAGATCTCATTACTGAAGAGGTTCATTGTCGTGGATCTCTCCGTTCTTACACCCTCTGCATCAGTTTAATTGCCTGGCATGTTTTCATCCAACCTACCACAGCCCTTATTCATTTATCACTTATACGTCTATTTCTGCTTCACATACGATCAGCACCTTTCCATCACTTTCTAAATCCAGATGTTCATAAAAATAAAGGCTGACATTTTCCTCAATCCTTGTTATCCGCTAGACTTGAACTTGTTAATGATTATGCATGAACGTAAACCCTTTATATGTTCTCTGACACTCAGTATGACTGTCATGTATTTCAATTAGTGGTTTGAGCAGAGCTGATTTCCTGCAACACGTATTATGCACATGGGTCAAGACTGTCAGCAGCAAACTATCTATCCAAGTACGCTTTCATGCCCAAACCCAACCAAGCAACAAGTAAAAGTTGAAGTAAACATTAAGCGTAAATAAAAGTGAAGTTTCAAATAAAATAAAGTCTAACATCTACAGAGCAGAACAGTAGAAATGTGCAGGTCTTCTACATGGCAACCACATGTATAACATCACTGTCACATCCTCTTGCTTTCAAATTTGGGCTGTATTTTCACATTTTTTTAGGAGGTAATTTGATGTGTCAGGAACTCATAAAAATGTGGGAACATTTCCTGTGAACATACATATGACAGATGTTTTTACTGAGCATATTTCAGTCGCTTAACAAGTGTCACACAGCGTAGCGAGTCCACAGCCTGACCTCATTAAGTGCTGTGCTGAAATGGACTCTTTTGACCAACAGCTTTTGCACACTGAGCCTCCCCAAGGACCCCGAAAGAGGCTGTGGACATCAGCTGAGGGTATTAGAGTCTTTGTATCCTTCCTCGCCAGAGGCCCATGAGTAAATCGCTGAATTCATCATGAGTACCATTCTGACACATTTCCATCACTTCAGCTGATACTGTCCACCAACATGTGCACAGTTGTCTGGGTGTGAGCTGCATTTCATGCAGTGACTCACAAATTAACTGACACATATTGACTATTACTGAGTTTGATCCAAACTGGCAAGTCTCCCAGAAAAAGCAGTTGTACTGTAGTTTTTGGCTGTATGTTTAAAATAAATAAATAAAAGGAATGTTGTGAAACCAAACAACAAAACTATCAAGAATTCAATCTTAAATTTCACATATTTTTTAGCTGGATTTGTAAAGAAGCCTTTGTCGTCATTAGTCATCATTATACCAGTATGTTCAGAAGCTTGATGGAAAAATAAAGATACGCTGGTTTCAGGTTTAATAAAGATTCAGAGCGTGAGGTCACTTGATTTCTTTTGGAGAGCTCCTGGAGCCAAGAGAAACAAGCATGGCTGCAGAAGCATCCAAGTTTAGAGTTAGCAGAATTTAGAGCTGTACTCCTCTGGGTAAACTTCCCTTTTTATTCATGACCTCTCAACCTCATTTTCCACTCCTGAGAGCCAGTCATATCTTCAAGCCTCATCCCAAAGACATTTCTTAGGAAGATGTAACAGGGGGAGAAAAAAAAGAAAGCTTGGACATATTGCTGAGATGACTTTGACATCATTTCCACAACAGTTATTCCGTTTATTCGACAACAGCTACAAAAGCTTGATAACTTTACCTCTAAATCCAGTCAAATGTTTTTTAGTCTGAAAGCGCTATGACTTCTATTTCTTTGGTGTGGGATGTCCATACATGATTTCAGATCTGCTGGTTTGCTAGATTACAATGAAAACGAAAATGCTTCTTGTCAGTGTGGCCAAACACTCTTCTGTACAAACACTGGGACCACCCTGGAGGACCTACTCCATGACCAAAGGATTACGTTTTAAAGCAGTCCTCAGATGATGACAAAAGATAAAGCTTGTGACTCATATTATCTCAAATACAATGTCATTATCCAATGAAGAGGAGAAAAGATTCAAAGAAGTAGCTTTGAAGAAGAAACACTACAAAACACCATAATGAGGACAACAAAGGGGTGAGCTCCTGGAGTACAATTTTTAGATCTGAGGTTTTTCCAGTTCAATTTTTACCTATGAGGTAATTGCACTAGAATGCTGCTTATCAGTTCTTATAATGCACAAATCAACCAATCAGCTCTTGCCCTTCTTTTTATTGTGTTACAGCATTGTTGTAGTTAAGCCACATACATACATGGAATAACAAAGATGTTGAAAGTGCGTGCTTAGTTTTTCCTTAACCCTTAGTATGTTTAAACTACAGGAAAGTTAATTTTGTCCTTCCATAAAGAAATAAAAAAACAACCTTTTGAAGTACCCTGTGAGAGTTCAGTGAGGTTTGCAAAGTCAAATCAACTATTTTACCTTTAAAGCATCTTATAAAAAGCAAAATAAACCAAAAACTACTCAGTGTTTTTCAAGTTATACATCTTAAGGCAGATGTCATATGGTCGGGAACTGGCTTCACCCAACTCTGGTTAATCCAAGCGGAGGCAAATGGGTGGACCGAACAAGCCCGAACATTAGCCACCACAAGCTGGCTATTTTAGCATTAGCTCATGTGAAGAAATGATGCTAATTAACATTACCCTACATATATTCTGATCCAATTCTTCCATCCATCCACATTTCTGATGTTGTGACTGAAATTACATTTGAAACCAGTACTGCGAGGGGTAAAACAAGGCTAGCTGGAGCGCTAGTGGGCTGACCCCCTGGCTACAGTCAGAGGTCTGGGCAAGGTTATTCTGTCATGAAGGTCTCAAGCAAACCTGGAGGTTGGGGTTAGGGTTAGGATGTGATAGAGACCAATCTTGTCGTAGCCTTCAACAATGGGCAAAGGCAGCACCTGGTTCTTACGTTTCTTCCTTTAGAACCTTCCAGGGCAACCCATAACCCGTGTCGCAGCAGCCCGATAATACAATTAGCAGCACAACAAGCCATATATGCTAACGGACAGAAGTTTTTGGACACCCCCATTCTTCCAACTTTTTAAAAACAAATAAATAAATTCAAGTCCAATAAAGAACTCATAGTGGTATAAAGATAACTAGTGAACTCAGTGGAAAAATAATACACATTTCAGTATCATAAAAAAGAAACTGCCTTTTTCAGGGAACAAAGCAAAGCAACTTAGAACTTTTGAAGAATATTTGATTTCCATTGTAGAAAGAATTCCACGAGTGTGTTCAGCTGTTATAGCTACCAAAGGTGGCTACTTTGAGTCAAAAGTTGGTTTATAAATTGATTCCACAATCTCTGTTTTAACTTCAGTTATTTATTTGTTCTATGCTTTCATTTCAGAGTACAATGAGACATTAAATTGCATCATTTTCAACCAAAAAATTAAAATAAATGGTGGACGAATTGGGGTGTTCTAAATCTTTTGACCTGTTTCTTTAAAACAAGAAAGATTATACTCTGTTGGGTCTTCATTCACAGCTTAGAAGTCGCAAAGTAGCTGAAGTTATGACAACTAAATGCTACCACCATAGACTACAAAGGAGGAGTCAGTCAAAGAACCTAATTATGCTTAAATTTATGGTTTTATGTCATTTTACCTGATCAGAATTCACCTCCTGCACATTTGTTACATATGTGAAGTTTATCTAAAGAGACCAAAACTTTAGAAACATTAGTTGCCTCTTAAGAGTCATTCAAGTCCCACCAGTTACTCGGTGAAGTGACTTGTAGACATGTTGGACCACAAATGAGAGAGGACTACAAACTGAACAGTTATCAACAAAATATGTCAGAATCCATGACATGTTTTTCATGTTTAACAGTCTCTTTCTAACACAACAGCCTTATAATATTTTGGCAACACTGCAAGCTTTTTACGGTCTCATCTGCTGTAACCGTGTGAAAGACCAGGCTTGACTTTCGTCTTAAGGAAGAGACACAACAGTTGAGGACTGCAAAATGTCACACAGAAAACTGCCACATGATCCTCAATGAGTTGCTTCAAGGGGATTGAAGCAAAAGCAGAACTTAATGAGCGCATCTAAACAGTGATCCGTATTACTCTTATCTAACATAGGGAGGCTGATGATATAACGATGATGAAGGCGATGACGGGCATAGATGGTGGTCACAGATGCGCTGCCGCACTGAAACAGAGAGTGTGATTTCTGAGCAAGCACATTCTGGCAGAAAACGGTCAGCCAGCCAATTTTGACATGTCTGTTTGGTTGCTATCGCAAGTGACATGAATGATTATACTCCTGAGGTTCAGAGTTTCCCAGACTGTTAAAAGTCCGTCGTCTGTGTCATGCATCTCACCAGTTTTCCCATGCAGCGCTGCTGTCCAACTCCGTTCTCACACTTGTGGTGAAGGCTCATCTTGCAGGCCTTGCAACGGAGGCCATGTTTCGCTGTGTTTCCCGCCAGGAACACCACGTGCTTGGCTGTTGTGCCTTAAACACACACAGAAGAAGAGGCAACAGGTTCAAATATTTCATGCCAGATGTTGTAGTCAAACCATTGTGAACTAAACACTATGCACAAACAGGCAGAAGAAATCGGAAATTACACATGAAAACACTGTCATTCACATATTCATTATTTTTATACACTTATTCCATATTCAGAATCACTTTAACCAGACAGGAGCTGAGCAAGTGCTATCTGCATCATGTGTCAGCCTGTTGCAGAATGAAGCTCATGCTCTGTTATTTACATATGGCACAAAGCTGCAGAAATAAATTAGGCTTAATCTTTCTCATTTGCGAGTCAAAAGAATGCAATAATGCAAGTGCCGTTGTTTCATACAAGCATGTGTTAATTTGTGCATAGTTGTGTATGAATTAGTAGGAAATCTATAATCTAAAAGAAGACAGGCAAGAGATACAAATGCCAACATCAGTATTCTGCGGCTCAGTTCAGTAAAGTCTCATGCTAAATCAACAGAGGGTGAAACTGGCAAAGACAAGGGGGATTAAGATGGCAATGCATAAACCGAAATTGTAAATGGGTCAACCTGACCTAAGGATAAAATGTTCAGGCTCCCAAAATTCATTAACTTCAGGATTTATAAGATCCTAATAGATTCAAAAATAGTTCAACAGAAGAAAATACAGAGGCAAATCTTTATTTATTTATTTATGTTGCTATTATGTTGTTATTTAGGGACACACACACACACGCATATTATCAAAAATGTGTTTTTCTACACGTTCAAAAACAAAAACAGATTTAGTGGATTACTACAAACTGCTGTTGCAAACAGAGGTGTGTTGGTTGCTACGCTGACACGTGCTCGCATGTTTTAAACAACTATTTGACACATTTACTCAGAACAAGGACCAGCAAGTGGACATGAGGTCCTGAACATGCCTCAGAAGGAGGGTTAGAAAAGAAAATGGTTGGGAAACACTGGAATCAGAGACTTTATTCTTGCTCAAGGCACAAAAATGTCTTGAACTGAAATCTGCAATATTTCATTTCAAAAGCCTCAATATTTACTTTTGGGCTGAGAAAGCCAATTCCCCCCACCCACCACCCCCCATGGGAGGCTACATTTGCCAAATATCTACTCACTGAGATCTTGTATGATTGGACATGCTCAAATCAAGACAAGAAACGTTACCATTCTTCATCTTTTGCAATGAAAATAATGATCAATGTTAAAGCTAAAAGATCTGAGTTCAATTTTGGGAGCTGATTGATGCAAATGCAGGATTTACATTCTTTTGATACGGCAAAGTACTGTATATGTCAAGTAACAAATGTTCAAATTACGCAAACAGAGTCCTTGAGAATATAAATAATCTCTTAACCGCTATGAGGCATTAATCACCATTTAAAACGTCTACTTGTGTATCATGAAGCTTTTCAAGTTGACAACAACAGTCCCGGTACTGGAATAAGTTGCACTCTGGCAGCTCTGGTTCTTTATTGATTTATTTATTGATTAATCGATAAGCACGTGTCCTGCTCTGGCGAAACTCTTCATGTATAGATGCAAACCCAATATAAAAATGCAAAAGAATCATCAATCAGGCTAAATTTAGTAATAAAGCATTGTCTGACTCCATTATTTTATTTAGTATCGAGCGGGGATGAATGACAGGATTTCAGTCCAGATTACGTTTTAAAAAGCGGCACGTTCCCTTTGATGAAGAGATTTAGTGAGCGGAAGTAATCCTGCTCTGTAAACGGAGAACCAGCAGATGAATCTGATCCCTGAACAAGACGGAAAACATTTTGCGCAGCCAATCTACAAAGCTCCTTGTGTGTAACAAATACTCCAAAACTGGGGAGAAAAAAAAACAAAACAACAAAAAAAAAACACCTCCATGAGAACTGGTGTCACTGCAGTTTGAGTCTGAGCAGCAGAGACAAGAGCGTGAAACCATCTCTTCATTCAAAGCTCGTCTGACGCTTTGTTGGGCTCGGCTGAAACACAGCTGGCATAGTTGGTTACACTCAGACAGAATAATGAGAGACATCTGAACCGCCGCTGGTAAGCCACAGATCACCACAACAGAAACGACAGAGGAAGCAGCACTGGAGATGAACACAACCTGCACTGATATTTTAGCTCAGCTGATACTGAGCTGCTTGTGTTTCATTCTCTTTCAGATCGACTAACAATTTCCTTCAGGACATATTTAAGAAACTGTGGTTCAAGTTCTGGTAAGTCTCTGCAGGTACATGAGACAGGAAGCAGGTGATGCTCTTGTCAAGCTCTTATTAATGGTGCATGTTATCGCTGACTCATTCCAACATGGGAGATACAAGAGGCCTCAGTTTTAACGATGTCAGGAGCTAACCAGTGTTTCAGCAGGGCAATATAAAGAACAAGCATTGTTGCCACGGTAGTGGCTACCATGGCGATTAGAACTTTTTATGTCTGATTTTGATTGTGAACTTTTCATGGAAACTGCTCCTGTTAACCTGTAATTTACATTTCACCGACCTGTAATCAATACCTCAGCATCAGGACCAACTCTCACAGAGCATTTTGTTTTCTATCCGTTCCAACTGCCTACTGTGAGTTTCATAGCAATCACAGTAATCCAGGACCAATAATTGAGCAAATTTGGAATTAATGAAGGTTCAACACTTCTTGGTAAAGTGACTGGCAAAATTAGAGAGGTTTTTAATTAGTTGAAAGGAAGAAATAATTAATCTTTCTGTGTAAGCTGCTAATACATATCTTACATTCAGAAGGTAGACGTGCTGTCATGACTACTGTCTTGCGTATAAGCTAAGCTGGAGTGGCCATTTGGGAGTTTCGGGAGCATTCTCTGTGAACTGCCAAACAGCTGGCGTTGCAGTCAGAAAAAACAAAAAGCTTTGGCAATCAATACGCCACTTAGTCTTTATAACATGTACACATTGAACTTCTGCTTTATGACAAAGTCAGGATCGAGGATTGTAATCGATCCTGACTTTGCCTCCTGTCACCTTCGTAATCCTGTAAAAATACAGACAATCCTCTTTCAGACTGATGCAGATAAAGACTGGACTACTGCAATTCAGAGTTAGTAGGTTGTCCTGAAATGACTAAATAGCCTCTGGATGATCCAAAACGCTCCAGTGAGACTTCTGACGATGATGAGCAGGACAGATCAAATTTCTTAAATCTTAACTTCCCTTCATTGGTTCACTGTGAAATTTAAATTGGACTGCCCACTTGTA
Source organism: Arrhamphus sclerolepis (assembly GCA_037176975.1). Classification (NCBI taxonomy): domain Eukaryota; kingdom Metazoa; phylum Chordata; class Actinopteri; order Beloniformes; family Hemiramphidae; genus Arrhamphus; species Arrhamphus sclerolepis. The sequence continues at coordinate 7,062,637 of JBAMYA010000015.1, read as the reverse complement.
GAGCCCTCAAGGGCCTGGCTCCCTCTTATCTGAAGCAACGTGCAGCTCCACAGCATCACAGCAGAGCTCTCAGACTACAGGTTTATTTGCAGTTTCTAGAGTTTTGGGATCAGCTCTTATGAAACAAGGTCCCAGTTACTGTTTAGACTTTTTGATAAAACCTATGGTTAGGAGAAGCTTATATGAAGACACGTGACACTATTATTGCCATTAACATTGTTCTCTGGATTAATCTCTCTGTATTTGTTGGTCTGAAACCCCCAAATGGGTCCAGTTAGATGACCTTCACCATGACGCTGCTTCTGCTGCAGTTTTTTTATTTCACTCAACTGGATCAAACAATTATGAGTTGGAATTAATACAATTATGCATAAATTATGATAAATCTGACTGAATTGGAATATGATTTGAACTTAAATGGATTGCATTTATTGGACCGTGCCCAACCTTGTAAATTTTGAGTTTGAGGCTACTTTGTTGTAAATTGCTGCTACACAAAGTGAAAGTAAAGTGATCAGATGGTAGCAATAACGTGAAACAGCTTCCATGTGTTCAAAAGTGACAGAGGTTAAGTACAATAAAACGGCCTGAATAATTGTATTTATACATTTCATAGACTGTATTACATTCATTTTGCAGCGTTGCAACTTTAAAATGTCATTAACTAATAGGTTGCACAGGAATACTTCATATTTTAGCTTACTGAAAAGGAAATCCTCATGTCTACTGAAAGCGTATAAAGCCACAGAAACCAGAAGACTGTTATGACAGTTACATCAGGTCGAAGTGACCTTGGGTAAGACACTAAACCACACATTGCTCCAGAGGTTTACATCAATGTGTGGGTGTGCATAATGTTGAAAATAAAACCATAACTGTATGGAGTGAGAATATGTACGTGCAAGGGTGAAGGTGGCTTGTAGTGTAAAGAGTTACAGGTTACATTTATGCATTTTCCTTCACACTGAAAAGAAGTGAGCTGGTCTACTTAATGCAAACAAAAATACTCTGTTAAAGATTTACACATTTATCTTTGCTAAACCTAATGAAAGAGTCCGTGTGCACCGTGGTGTAGCTCTGCCTTTTTTGTAACAGAAGATAAATTCAATTTGTCGCTGCTTAAATCTGATAAAGAGCTTTTTATTTAAAAAGAATAGTGGGTGTTTTATATCTGGCCATTAGTCTGTTGGTAGTATTTTAAAAAGCATTTAATAGTGGATTTCTATCATGCAAACTAAGGAAAAAAAGGGCACTCATTAATGAGGCTACAGGTTTTTACAAAGAATTATTATTCAGACGTCCAGTTAAAGGCAGACCGACCAACTATTTTAGGTAACTAAAGTAGGTTTAGGCTTCTGTTTAAATGTGACCCTCCTCTCTTGCTCAACAATCAGGACTGAGATGCAGCAGCCAGCGTGCAGGAGAGAGTGAAACTACTGTACAGGAAGCCACCAAACAAAGCAGCAAATCAAAGGAATAAATGTCAAAAACACAAATAGAATAGATTAAAAAAATAAAATAAAATATGCAGACTGTGTCAATGCACTTCTACTATTTGGTACTCTCCAGATCTCTTGCATGAAAGTGTCTGTACGACTACACTGGGACACGTTGTCATAGTTTATGTGACTTGCGCTGTCAACAGCTGTTGATGTTGTATAATTTCCAGCCAAATAGAAAGCGCCATCCGCGTACCAAAGTAAGAACAAACAAGGAAATTAAAAGGGGACAATCTCTGCTGAAAAATAAACCACCTCACACTTTTTTACTTTTATGAAAGTTCTGCATTGAAGAGACACGTGCACTTTTACTATCCCTATTTAACTGTATATATAGGCATTTTTTTCCCCTCAGTGGGGTTGCATGACATATCAGTAGTACTTGTCACATTAGTTAAAGTCTTAGAGATGGGTTACACCTGTCTCAGTGGAGTTCTTATGGGGAGCTATTTAATGGTAATAGCTACTCAGAATA
>JBAMYA010000015.1:7030420-7060563 GCA_037176975.1 Arrhamphus sclerolepis | reverse complement strand
CCACTGACCATGAATATTTGCGTGTGGACTCACTCGGACTTATACACACAGACAGACACACACACACACACACACACCGACACAGCATGATCTCATTAAAGCAGGACAAATGAAAAACGGGGAACCATCTTTTTTCATGAGTGGACCAGAGGGCACAGCTTCGTGTGAAGTTTAATGCAGCTATTTTATGTATTTCTGGTTATTCACTGTGAATGATTCTGTTACGATGACATCCTGAACTAATTGTTTCTTTGCTACTTATGAGAGCGGAAAAGCCTGTAAATCAAATAAATGCTAGCATTAATCCTGCACTTGTTTAAGTCAGGTGGAGACGGGTCTAAAGCAGAATTCAAACTAGCAAGACGAGGGAAATGTCAAACGAAAACACTTGTCACTGCTTTCTGTTTTTTTTGTTTTTTTCTTGTATATTTGTTTCTGTGTCGTCATTCTACTTCATGATATCCTGCAGTGTCTCAGTTGTGTCTTTTTTTTTTTTTTTTACAGTCTTATCTGATTTTTCCTGTTGCTCACAGTGACAGTTTCACTCAGGCTTCTAAGGGTGTTTCTCACAACGACACTATTTAAGTTGTTTGGGCTAAAAAGGCTTCCGTAGACAGCGGGTAGTTCTTTGTGGGTTGTGAAGGAGTATGTCAATAAAGAAAGTCACAGACAAACGACTTCAAGCCAAAGTCGTGCTTCTTGGTACAAACAAACTGTACAGAAGGAAAAAGATGACCTGAACAAGGAGGTCCAGGACTTTCCATCCTCTTCTACCGCCTCCACCTTTTCTAGGGAAATAGGCTGGCCTAAATCTGCCCTGGGACCTTCTTCTGGTTCAATATGCCAAATCTAGAGCTTCTCCCAATGTGAAGGAACAGCCCCTCTACTCCAAGTTAGTCCCAAGTGGCTGAGCCTCCAGCTTTCCTGAGGAGGAAACCCGTTTCAGCCACTTTATCTGGTTCTTTTGGTCACTACCCACAGCTGGTGACGATAGATGAGGGTCCCAAAAACATCTCCCAACTAGGGAACATTAAGGGATGAATATATGACAGCATTTTAGCTTCATGACTCAATAGTTTCCACATCATTGCATGTTATACAGCCAGGTTCGGATGGACGGCTTTGGCTACTAGTTGATTGAGTCATTGGCATATTTTTATTTATAAGGCCATACTAGGACTTCTTCCTTCATATTTGTTGGCCTATAAAAATAGAAAGTCCACTGGAGGATATTCTCTTTGTTGTGAGAGCTTATTTTTACTTCCAGTGCCTAAAATCCGAACTGAACTTGGAAAGAAATCTTTTCAGTTTTCGGCTACATCTTCTTGGAGCCAGTTGCAGAAATGCATGAACCTGAAGGTGCTGTAGTCACTAATGTTTTTAAAGCTGTTCTTACTGATTTTGAGAAGGAATCTTCTGTCTGCAAATTTTCTTTGCTGTGAATGGTCTATAACTTCCGTGTGCCGTTGCCATTTAATCTCAATGGGATTTTCCTGGTGAAATAAAGGTTTAATAATAACAAATAGTTCAAATTTGGGCACCTTTAATTTCTTATTTAACTTCCAGGCTCTTATTCAGAGTGCTGGTGTAATTGAAGCTTATAGGTGCGAAGCTACATGCACATTTTTATACCTTCCCAATACTTTGATCTATTTCCTTTGCTACCTAACAAGATTTCAGGGGCTGGCTGAACAGATGGCACATGCAGCCCTTGTCCTTATCACGCTATCATGAGCTCCCCATACAAAGACTTGCAGAGTTGCAGAGTGTCAGAGGGTTAAAAGAGGTCTGCTGACAGAGAAGCCAGAACATCTGGTGTGATGACAAGAGGAAGATGAGCTGGCACAACTACTGATGGCTATCAGGCGCCCAGGCAGACAGACGGAAGGACTGGACTCTGGGTGATAAGGATGGAGGTGCTTTGGTCACGTCACTGGGGCAAGTCGGGTGCTCAGTGTCAAAGGTACCACATCTTGTTTTTATGTGGGATTTTACATGTTTGAATCTATTTCTAACAACCTTTAGTGGATAATATTTGAAATGCAAAATAATGCAACATGCTGAATATCCTGCTGATCCCAAATGTGGACATGAATACATGTTCAATACGTCACATTTTAATTCTTCAAGCAAAAGACCCGGTGAGGCTATCAGTTCTAAACATGTCCCACTGTTATCATCACTTTTTCTTTGCTTTTTTTATGTTGAAATGACGCCAATGGAAGGCTGTGTTTGAACCATACCTACAATCATGTGGTTGCAGACATCGCAGAACGTGGGCTTCTTAAAGATGTGCTCCATGAAGCAGTGTCCTGCTGAGTCTACCTGCAGCGGGTTGCGTGCCTGGGAGCGCGAGGTGGGAGGGGGAGCGCAGGGAATGGCTGGAGGGACTGGAGGAATGGGGAGGTTGGTGGTGTGCGGAGGAGCCATCCCGATGTTGCAGAGGTGGCCTGTGCTACCGCTCACGTCAGACAGCAGCTCTGTCTTGTTCTCGTTGCTGGTTCGGAAGAAGTTGTCGGCGCTCTTGCTGCGGATGCTCTTGGTCTTGAAGGACAGGGAGCGTTTGAGTCTTTGCAGCTGAAACCAGAGAAAAAGAATTGAAGGAGAACTGAGCAAAGGACAAAAAAATAAAGTACAGCAACTTAAACCAGGAGAGGGAGGAAGTTTCTGTAAAGTAAGTATAAATCCATAAACACCAAACTTGCCCTCTGAAATCTTCATTGTTTCAGAGTCCAGTCGCTGATAAATAGACAACTCATGTAGTGAGCCTGCTGAAGCCTTGCTCAAGAATGAAACAATCAATGTTTCCAACCTGGAATATGATGTGATTTCCATGTTGGGACAAAAAGCAAATGCTCCACAAACGCAGATAATTATAAAACTTATCTATGCTTTTCAAAGCGATTTACATTTTGTCTCATTCACACAGAACGTCCTACCACAACCCCATAAGGACGATACGGGAAAAAGAAAATACTAAAAAAGAAAATAAAACATAGTGATCCTTAAATTTACTTTGTCATGCAGACACAATGAACCCAAGACCATTTTTCTTTTTTCTACATTTGTTGCCTACATATACATCCATATTTGCATTTTAGCACCTCCAACACATTCCAGTTGGTTCGGGGCAATTTAATTATGGTTAGGAAAAAAATACATTATTAATCATAATAATAATTGTTCTCAAATGGATTAAAGAATCTCCAGCAATTTCAGTGTATTAAATACATGAGCACAAGTCTAAGTCGGACACCTGCAAACCCTCAGATGGGACTGCATCGAAACCTGTGATTTATCAATAGCTGATATGACCGCATGGACAGCTGATTAGTCGAGAAAACCTTTATCAAGACCTGCAGCACAGAGCTACAATCACAAACACCGCTTACAACGTTGCCGTGTGGCATCAACACCTCTGGACTAACAGACCATCAACTAGTATAAACATGTACTGTGATCAGATGAATCAGTATTTTTATTTATTTATTTATGGGATTAATGCATCTGTTCCAGATCAATGACAAAATGTATAAATGAAGACTGATATCAATAACAAGCCCAGAATCTGGACTTGGGCTAGTTCAGAAGTTATGGTGGTGATGGCGGCATTAATGTAGAAAAGTGCAGTAGAAACTAGACACGATGTCTTCAAGACAACATCTTTTCCAGGGATGTCCATGTATTTTTCAAGAATGGAAAATCACATGTGTTTCAGGCCTTAAATGCAAGTTTGGATGTATATATAAAGTGAAGGAGGAAAAGTCCAAAATATCTTTAGTTTCTTGTGTTTGCAAAGACACAAAGGTCAAAAAAGAGATAAGAACCGCAGCATCTGTTTGTATTTTTTATTTATGTTCTGTATTGTCCAGACATTTCCTCATTTGGGGTTGTACAATATCCAATCTTGTCTCCTCAACTGCACACCAATGAACACATGAGGGGAAACATAGGTGCTCTAACCCTAACCCAAACAGTGAAAATTAAACCACAGATGTCCTATTTGGAATAAGACCACTCTACATTATGAGCCCCAGTTCATTACGTCCATTGTACTACTCTTGCACCATGCTGCTGTTTCTGCTTGCTGTCCCCATCAATCTCATCAGGTTTCTCTTTGGTAGTAGCATGACTCATAAAGCTCCGCAAAGACAACTCATCGTTTAATCTCTCATCGTGTACCTCCTCTCCTGTGAGATCCACTTAAACCTGGCTTCAAACAAATCACCCAGAAGCAAAACTGTAGCTTGTGGACGGCAGCGGACTGAAGAAGTGGGTTGTCTCATGTGATAGGTAGGATACACCACACGTTTATCCTGTTCTGTTGTTTGCCACACAGCACGCAGACACAGTTAAGATGCCATTTGAAATTATAGACTTAAACTACAGTGCTCCTGGGTGAATGAACACACACCACACTGTACATATGCCGTTTGCACTTGTCATTTTTCCGAACATGCCTTAGCAAATTGTTTAGTCATTGCAGTTGTGTCATAGTGAATCAATTCTGCAGGTCACTTTGAAAAGAGAAATCAATTTGGACCCTTTCTCTGCCATTACTGCCCACACATGGATGTGCACGCACACCCACACACACCCACACACACCCGCGCACCCACGCATGCGCACACACACTATCATAGACAAACAGACATAAAGCCACAACTGCAGCCTACTGCTTTGACATGTGAATTGCTCCAAATGGATTTACTAGACATTCTGTAATCTCCTGTATGTTTTGTATTTATTTAAATAAGCTGTGACTCTGTCCTGTTGTGGTAATACAAACCCCAAAATTAGTGTATCTGCAATTTGCTCATTTGATTGAATATTTATTTAACAGACACCATGACCACTGGCCAACTATATTTTAAAAAATCTAGAATTTGTCCCCAATTTAATGCCTTTGTGCAAGCGAGACCCAATCAAACTGCAGCTACGGAGCTAGTGCCAGCCAATTACTTGTTGCGCATCTGAAGCATTAAACTTCAACAACATCGACAGAATATAATGTTGTGCACAGATTCAAGAACTCTGAAGACAATTTGATGCCTAAAGGCCAAGGCTAGAAACCACTGCAGGAGCATGTGACCTTCAAGCACTTAGACAGCATTGCATGAGAAGTCATCATTCCACTATAATCAATATGGGCACATGGGCTCAGGAATTCCTCTGAAAATATGTCTTATTCATAAGTCTTCAGAAATGCAATACAAGACTGTATTATGTAAGGTGGATGAACTCATCTCAGAAATGCTGCCAAGTTTGGGCAAGAGGTCATCTCAGACAGTAGAACAAGTTTTTACATGTTCTCTGATCGGATGAGGCCACGTTTTCGCCTTTTTTTGAGAAGAATGGGCATCGGGTTCTAGGTGTTAAAGATCAGAAAGCCCATCTGAGCTGTCTTCAGTGAAAGACGGAAACGGGAAATCTTATCTTTTGTGGTCTCTTCAGCAGGACACTGCCAGAACTCATTTTCACAACTTACAATCATTTCCTTTGTACTTGTGTCTGTTAAATAAGGGTTCAAACTAATAACAGATTTCCGCCAAGTCATGGAAATGGGGTTTGTAAGTGAATCAACGTGTCCATGCGCCTCATGCTCTATTTGATGTCACCAAATCTACAGGTTTTATCGCAAAGCAGAGAGGGTTAATGGATGTCAGGTGGAGCACTGTCAAATAAACTAAAACAAGTGCTTATCACTAGATCCAGTAACTTCAATAAATAAATGTACTCATGCAGCACAGAGCAGGAGGTGCCCTCTAAACCATGGGTGATGATGGATTTAACTTGACTTCTATCAGTGATCTATCTTTAAAAAATCAGTAAAAGTTGCACTGTAAGCAGTGTGAAACAACTTTTATCTGTCCATACATGCAGTTATGTTTTTGTGATGATGAACTAATATCAGCAGTTCGCGACAGTTTACACCAGAGTGGAGGCTCACCTTGCGCTTTTGGTGCTCGGGTCTTGCAGTGTTCTTAAAAGGAGGAATAAAAATACAGACACAGCTTTACTTGATGTTTGTAAGAGCATACTGAGGAACTTATTCTACTTTTTTCTTCTTTTTTTTTTGAATGAATCTCTTTATTTATTGACTAGTTCCACATCCTATCATGTGACGTACTTAAAATGGGTATGGTTTTATTGTGGCAGAAGCAGTAAAATTACGTAAAGTCAGTCTTTACTGAAAACACCTATTCATATGTGCCAAGAACAAGTTCTCACAGGGGGATACATCCCAGCTACAACTCAGAGGACACACTACTAAAGCTTCAGATGCAAGTAATTCAGAGAGAGTATGAGCATATAAGTCCTGTGTGGGAGTTTAGGGGACAGGAGAGAAGAAGAGAGCTGCTGCAGCCATCCGCTTTCCCTGATGACTAGTCCAATAACGTTCAACTAATTGTAGGAATATGGGCAACATGTGACCCACATAGATGGTAAAATGCCTGAGGCAGCTGTAGATCTCTATCACACAGCCTACATCAGCCACAAGAGGAAAGTACACATAAATTATGAATATACACATATTTTGAGGACAGTATTGTTTGATTTCTATAAACCTGATCTGTTTTAAAGATAATGGACAGACATTTAAAGCTTTTCTAAACTTGTTGATCCAATTCAAATGTCAAAATACAAACCAACTGCACTATTTTGTCTCCTATAAATGATAAAGAAACATAATTATACACATAAACAGGACTCACTGAGAACACTTTTAAACTGGTTTCATGACAGTAGCTTAGTGTTTGGTGCCCCTTTTGATTTATTTATGGCATCCTTAAATGTGGCTACTAATGGCAGTTTTAAATCTATTAGAACATTAAGTTTAAAAGCATCTTTTAAGAGCTCACCCCCATGTTGGATGGAAGTTTCTTCTGGCTGTCCTTCCCTGTTCTTGAGAGTTTGGTCCTAGAGTAAATTTTTCAGGTGAATATAAAGGAATAAATAGCCCATCACGGCAGACCTACCTTGGTTTCCTTCTGGCTGGCGCTGCTCGTCGGGGATTTGGGTGTCTCATCCTGGTCCCGTTCGTCCTCTTTGCCCCCACTTTCGTCCTGAATCGCGCTGTTCGGAGGGATCATCCTCCCTTTCTATGATCTCTTTAAAAAAAAAAGGGCTGCTATTTCTCTTTTAGAGTTTGTTTTATGTCGACGCAGTTTACATCGTTCCCACCCGTCTAGTTGTGACAGTGACCTGAGAATGAGAGGATGGAAAGGCACGCAGACCCGCTATTAGGAAGACAAGATCCAAGAAAGAAAGAAAGAAAAGAGACTTGGAAATGCCCGTCGTGTCTGGAAAGAGGTTACTTATTAATCAAACGCTGAATGAAGTTGTACTGAATTTGGCTTTAAAGTGTCTCATCGGGCTGGAAACGGGCTCTCGCGTTTGTAGTGGCGTCGTGCGTAAACCTTCCAAGACGTCTCCAAATCCACGCTGCGCACCGTGCGCCTCGCATTGCCAATGCTCTGATGGGAGGAGAGCTAAAAAGGGAGGGAAGGACGGGGAAGGAGGAGAAACACGACACAATTACTCAGCCCTGCCAAAAATTTAGACAGAAGACACACTAAAAATAAACAGCTACTTGTAGAAGAGATGTTTTCCAAACTGTTCGCATGACCATGTCTTCCCTTGTTTCCAGAACAAATCCACTTATATAAAAATACAAATAGTTTTTTGTTATTTATTTATTTATTTTATCACATCTTCATTATGAAAATTGAACAATTGATTATTAGTGTCTGGTTTGTTTGTTTTTTCCATAAAAACATTCAGATGACGTGGTTAGTTTTGGTTTCTTTTTTCTTTTTTTAAATGAAATACGTGCTTTTTTTGCTGTTGACCACTAAATCTGAATATTTGTTTTACAAAAGAATTTAATCATCCTCCTTGTGTAATCCAGGCTTACAAAAGCCCACTTGCAACTAAAGATACTTTCCACAATAAATGTGGATTTTAAAGCAGTGTTATGGTGTCAAGAATTAAGTAAAAGTAAAACAGCAGAGTATATCTGCCATGAATAAAATAAATACTTTCATATATGTTTGTGTCCATCACTGGGAAATTCAAGCCACATGGTCCCAATTAGTAAAAACATAACTTGCAGTCAGCTGGTGGCACCTCAACACCTCAAGTTAGAACCAAACAGGATGAAAATCTCAGAGACTTAAAGAACAAACTGATAAAGAAAGCTGGCCCTGTTCTTGGGACTGTTCAGGAGCTCAGTGTGCAAAGGAGGATACCTAATAAAATGAGAAACATCATGGACGACTCTGAGCATCCGCTACGCAACACAGAGATTCAGGAACAGAGTGTCTTCAGAGGATTCTTCACATCCGTTGCAACACAGAGATCCTTCCTGAACACAGATATAATCTTCTACAATGAATCTTTGAAGAGACTTAAATCATGATGACTGATGCAACAACTGAATTTCCCTTCAGGGATTAATAAAGTATTTTTGAAATTGAAACTAATTGAAGTGAAATGTTTTTACTTACTGTGCTGCACACAGATGGACAAAACCTCCTGTTGAAATTAAATGTTCTCAACCCCAACACTTTTAAGGTTCAAATGAAAACGCATCTGTTTTCCTTTTTTAAAGTTATTTTTAGTTTTTTGTTGTTTTTTTTCATTGTAATACGTTAGTAAAGCATTTTGTTGCTTTTGTGTATGAAATGTGCTATACAAATAAACATTCATCACAGATTTAATGGCAAGTTTGTTTGTTTTTTTTTTATCTTAAACATTCCAACTATAGAATGAAGGAGACAGCACATATGTGATGTTAATTACTGAGCATTTAAGGTCCTGGCCATCTGTTGAGCTCCACTTTTCATTCACAATACACTCTGCCACTGTACTTTATCATTGCTCTTTTGAAAACCCTTGTTTAATGCCCAGATAGCACTGGTGTTGCTCAGTGTTCGCAGTGAAACGTGATGCCTTTCAACCGCCTCAGATGAGATAGGTGTGATGGTCATTGTAGTGATACATCACTTCCTCCAGGCTCCCTTGTGATGTCATGTCCTTGAAGTTATACTGCAGGACAAAGTAGGCAGGCGCCAGACTGCAGCCTCCACACTCTGACAGGAATGCAAACACCAACACAATCCCAAGGACCGATTTTACACATTCAGTCCAGCCTCCTGCATGAGGACAGAGGGATTTACTGTTGGTGCTAACAATCGTGTTTACTTGTTGGAGGGCTAACTTTGGTTTGTCGGACTATAACATATGGATGTATTATTTTTTTAGAAGTACTGCAGCCTCTAGGAAACACAAGCTCTTTACAGCTTACAGCATCATCAGTAATGTACATTTAGTGGCAAAGGCGGCATCCAGTGTGTTAAAGAACCATACAGAAGAGATGTTTGACTGAAAAGAGAGAGAGAGAGAGAGAGAGAGAGAGAGAGAGAGAGAAAAACACAACTCCAAATGTTTGGCCAAAACTTGGCCCACATTGGAATTTTTCTTTATTCCACTTTTAGCTTTGACTGACCCAAAGTGACTGTGCCTCATCTACCAGAAATTCACATCATCTACATTTTCTTCGGACCACACCAAGCCCACGCAACACTCACCAACCGTAACATATGTCAAGACCAGTTTCTGGAATTTGGGCGACATCTGGCTCATATGACACAAGCCAAAACCCAGGTTTGGCCCTGTTTGTGAACTTTGCAGCCATATATGCCAAAAGTAACTTAGATTATGCCCAAATATATCAGCTGTCTGGGTAAAAGGTAGAGGACAGTATGGAAAATGGAAAATGCCGAAAAAGTCATTAATACTTACATTTACTTTTATCTTACTGCAGACAGCATGAACCCAAATTATTTCTTGTCAAATTCATATATACATACATATATATCTGTTCCTATATTTCAGGCATGTCAAACAAAGTTGGAAAGGCAATAAAATATACATTTTGACCTTATTTCAAATAAATGTGAAATAAATGTGAATGACAAAGATGCACCAATACCTTCGTCATCCAACATTTTTTTGAAATCTAAATTTGAATTCCTTTTTACAGATTGACGATGACAAAAAAGTTTTTCAAATTACAGAGGAGAAATGTCATATAATTCTGCAGAAACTGATACAATTTTAATCCAACTGAGTTGCATTTCACATGAGAAAAAAGTTATAGTTATAGTAATTAAACAGACAACATAGTTATGAACAGGCATCTAAATACTGCAGATGTGAAGGAATGGAAAAGCTTTACAAAGTATGAAATCCATTTTCCTACTTTCATTTATCTATATGAGTCTGTGAGAATCTACTTTATGAGGCAACATGAAATATTGCAAATTAACATTTTAGATATGGTTTTAATTTGCAAGCTGTCAATGCCTTTGAATTCAAGCTGATTCACATAAAAAGGCTTTTTAAACTGATATTATTTACAATTTTGACAAGAATATGTTTGTTTTTTAAACAGCTAAAATGACTACAGTTGTATTTAATTTGAAGTATTTAACATTTGAAGCAATTTGAGAAAAAGCAGTGACTCCTCTTCAGGATTGATTTCAGAGTTTGTGGAGGAAAACCCATCTTTCATGTTTTGTTTTGTAAAATGGCATCCTTTTGTTTTTGCTTTTTGTTTTATTTGTGCAGTTAAAACGGCATTACAGTAGACTTCATTTCAGAAAACAAACAAACTGATGTCTCGTGCTTTAGCACGATTACCCACCACCTGGAGAGAACTTAAGACAATCGACCACAGCATGACTCACTGTTACATTTGTGCGTCTGCCCATGTGGCATGTGGTTATTGGGAATAATGTTAACAGAAAGACCTTAAATGCACAACCAGTCATTCCAGGAAGCGAGAGAATCAAGTGTGAAAGCAAGACAACATTATAATTTCCTCCTTCAGCTGCTGGACCATCACAGTGGAAGGAGGATGTGAGAGGGAAGACAGAGAGATGAGGGAGGATAGGACTGAGGACTGGACTGATAGGGCTTAATTAGTCCAGACGAAAGGTTTCATTATTGCAATGTGAACAGCCAAGTTGTGCTGTTTCATTGTTTGCTTTTCATCTGGCTCTCTCCTCCTTCTACTCTTCTTTCCATCGTACAATTACCATATCATTTAAGTTTATATGAACCATGTGTGATTTAATGAAGTAAAGATGACAATTAATGACAACAAAGCAACACCCCTGGTTCTTGTCGAAGTCTGATGCATTACCAGATGACAAAAGGCAGAAAAGGTTGATTTCTTTTAATAAGTTTCCCTCGCCATTTTTAATCACATTCTCATATCTGGACCGTTTGTTTGACTAAATAGCTGGAGATTAGGTTTGAACAACTAATGGGCTACTTCCAGCTTGGAAGTCTGACATTAACAGACAGTAAAGAAAAAAAACTAAACTAAACTAAACTAAACTAAACTAAACAAAAAAAAAAAGCAGTTCCTCAAATGACCACTAGGTGGTGTCTCCAAAATCATATCAATCTCTATTAACGCCCATCCCAAAATGTCTAATTTTGCAGCAGAAATAAATGTATTTACAACCTGTTTTTTTGTTTTTGTTTTTGCTTTTTTAAAGGGCTTTGGTCTCCATTGCTGTATTGGAGGTAAATTTGTATGTAATTTTTTTCAGGAAAATGATATAAAGTCACACATTTAAGTATAGTTTGGTATTTTTGTATTTGAGTGACAGCTTCACGACTCCATGTTGTTAAGCTGGCTAGCTTATTTTACATCTGATCTGTGAATTAACAAGTAAGACAGAACAATTACCTTTATTTTAAAGCTGCTATATGTCTTGTTGTGTGTTGTACTAACTGAACATCATGACTGGCTGTGGCTGGCCTTGAATGGTCCGTCAAATTGATCCTTGTGGTGGGAGCATCTGCCAATGACGGGCTAGCTTGTGACCAGGGCCAAGTTGTAAACTCTGGCCCAAGATGATCAGCACTCTGTACATGCTGCCGTCACTCCCACACCATTCAAGGACAAGCCATGAAGAGTCCAAGGTGGCTTTTCTTTTTTTAAGTTGCCAAACTGGGCTGAGGCTCAACTATGGACGCATGTCTGAGATAACTCATAGAACTACAAGGAAGCACGACTGAAGCTGGACGAGAAGCAGAGCAAAGAAAGGAGGTGACAAACGATACAGACAAACACTCAAAAGCCAACGAGACACAGGTGTTGGCAATAAGGACAGAGAGGACAAAGAGAAGACGTCAGACAGGAATAAAACTGGAAATCAACACACAAAACAGAAGTCCAACAGAAAACCAGCACAGAAAAACCAACACTATACTTTATATATAAAAAGAGAGAGAGAACGCCATGAGAATCAATTAAACATGAAACACAAAATCCCAAGACAATTACACAATATACTTTTAGCAGCTGATGTTGGCGGACACCTGTCCACCTCATGACAGCTCATATAGGCTCCAGCACCCACGTTATCCTAAACAGGAAGAAGGTGGACAGAAATGCACAGATGGATGGATGGATGGATGGATGGATGGGTACAATATTATGAAACGCAGTTACGTGTCTCTTGCAGCTCATGATGAAGAAGTGTACTCCTTGGCATATAAACCATTTTTCAAGATTCAAGATGTTTATTGTCATACCCAACAATGGAAACAAAGCGGTGCACAAAGTGTAATAAATTTCTTATTTTGTTGTCTCCCTGCACACAGCAAGAGTAAAAATGCGATCGAATAAAATTTAAAATGAAAACAAAGAACCTAAAAATAAAAATAAAGAAACTAATGACTTAGTACTGCAAAAAGTACTGCAGTATTACCAGGTGGTGTTTATTTTATTGTGTAGTATAACCATGTTTTACACACGATCACAGTTACAGTCTTAAGTCATTAGTTAAGGTGACTGAAGCTGTAAAACCAGACACTTTGAACATAAAGTTGGCTTCACCATCCTTCTTAAAGAACAATGTTAATGTACCGATTACACCAATTAATTTTAAACGTGTTATATTTCAAATGTATCCACGTGTTTAAAATGCGCCTTAAAAGTCTCATCATATTGTGAAAATAACAGTATATAAAATATATTTTTCATTATCATTCATTAACCTTTATTTAACTAGGGTAAAAAACTCAGCTGAGATTTAAAATCTGTTTATCAAGAGTGCCCTGGCCAAGACGGGCAGCAGCTAAGAGCAATAATTAGGACGTTAATGTTGTAAAGTCTGAGAATGACCGTGATATTCATGAGGGGTCCTCAGTTCCACGAGTCCTACGCACAAGCGGGGAGGAGAATTTATTCATACCTATGATACGTTTGGCACTACGAACATTTTAATGAATGTCGAAACACATGTAAATTTTGCTCTGCTCACAGTCTGCTCTTTTTTGGGGGGTGGGGGAGGTATGAACACCTTGAATACTGTCTCTATCACAAATGCATAAAAAATAATCAGATTAATTCTAAGCTAAATCCCGGAGGCTGATTCTTTTCTTCTTCTTTTATCCAGGTATCTCATGCTTTTATTTTTGATATTTTTGTCACCCTCTCATTGTGTCTTAAACACAAGGAGGTTATGGAAACACCTTTAAGGCTTTGTCACACATCGTATGTGCCAAACTCCATATTTTGCTTCTTTGGGAGACTCAACGGTTTAAGCTATTCTGGGATTGCAGTCTCTGGCTCACACACATGCTGCTGGCATCAGTTTCAGGTGCCAAGAAGACCTGATGAACATTGAATCCTGTCATTACTGCATTCAGGGCAGGACAGACTGGTTGTATTACAACTTCAAGATCCATTCAACCCTAGGATTTATCACACCTGTAAGTTTCTGACAAAAAAATTCCATCATTATTCTCATTATGTCAGTTGAGCTTCTTCTATGCAAATAATCGTTTCTTATTTAAGCATCAAAAAAGTAACTTTGGAGACATCTACAAACGGAATGATTTCAGGGCAAACTGTAATTATGTGAATCACACTGATAGAAATTCTGATTTCAAACTGTATTCACTGCACATAAGAAGTATATTTAAGAGAGAAGAGTATTTGATCAGATTATTAGTAGTCGTGGTGTTCTCAAATATTTCTCTGCGTCCTCAGCTCAAACCCGAGCTAAAAATGTTACCAATTACCAGTGACCTGGCCTGACATTATAAAACACACACAAACACACATACAGGCCTACACACAAGCAAGAGCAGACATACACATTTCCTATTAGGTGGTACAGTAATGGGCAAATGGATTCCCTAAGAACCAAGACTAATTAGCTGCCTTATTATGAGCCACCCTCAGAACGGTCTCTGCAGGGTACAACAAAGTAATGAGAGCCTGTAATATAGTATATAAATATGTGTGTATGTGTGTGTGTGTGTCTACATTTGTGCATGCGCATACGAGAAAGACCTCACTTTAGAGAAATGAATCTTATGGAAACTATAGTTAAAAATAAATAACAATAATTATTATTATAATCATTATTATTATTATGATGCTTTACAGAAACATTTCACCCATTGATTTTTGTTCTTATCAGTATTACAGAACTCCAGTGAGCCCAGATTATCAGATATTGACGCTTTTCATTGAAAAGAATCTCATCAAAATATAATCGAAGTTATGAGAAAAAAAGGAAGAAAAAGAAAGAAAACTCCTTAGAAATGAGTGCAACCAAACAAGAAGCAGTCCCACACAGAGCCCGTCCAGAAGCATCCCAGACTCCCATGAAATGATCAGTCTCATATCTCTCCTCTAGGAAGGTGACGCACGCTGACCCCAGCGGTTGTGGCACATTTGTGAAAAGGTATAATTGAGTTGAACTTTTGTTTTTTTTCTTCCCGGTGACAACTGCTGTCAAATATCAAAATCTTTTCCTAGAGCGAACCAACAGCAGCCTAATCATAATTGAAAACGTGTGTCTCGGTTGGAGGCTTTGCTCAGGACACCACCGACCACTGTCCCATTAAAGAGGAAGCTCCTCTCTCCATCACAACAAAGGATTGTTTGTGGTCCACAAGTCAAGGAAAGCAGGGAGGTCATGCTGTTGTACAACTTGTCAGGCTGACCCTAACAAACATCAGGTGAGCATATATTTTAGCTTAGTCGTCAAACTTGGAAAAGCTGGGCTATAATAACCTCTATAGCTTACCAATTAGCTCTTCTGGTTATAATTTTTTTCTTAAAAATTAATTGGTTGTACTGCGATGGACTGGTGACCCGTCCAGGGTGTACCCCTGCCTTTCGCCCGAACTGAGCTGGGATAGGCTCCAGCAGACCCCTGTGACCCTGCACAGGAAATAGCGGGAATAGATAATGCATGGATGGATAATTGGTTGTAGCCTTTTGAGGGTGCCTGACTAATTCCTTAGCCAAACTGGAAAGACAACATGGAGACCCAGCTGGTTGCCTGGTAACTCATGGGGACAACCAGACCCCGGTTTAAAGAATGCCATCGATCTTCTCTGCGAGCCTTCAAAGGGAATTAGGGGGCAAAATATGCACTTGTAAGCGGGCACACTTTCACGTTTTGTGAAAAATGGCAGGTTAATATCACCAAGCAGGTTTTTAAACTTCGCCTCATCTAAATGCACCGAATCATGACTCTGCAACACCCTGCAGGATCTCACGCCTCAGATGTGTAAATCTCACCTGACTGAGATATTGAACATTCTGTCAGTTTTGCTCACTGGATGCTGACTGATGGTGGAGTGTTGCTGTTTGGATTTCTTGCCGTGATTGATCCAGCAATGCTTCACTGGCCACCCATCACCCATCTCCAGCTGGTCATTTCTAAGAATCCCAGTAAGGCGTGGAAGACAGCAGAGGCTAAAAACAGCTCAGAGCAGCAGCTGTTACGAGGCTACGTTGAGAGAATCACTGCTCCATGAGAGAGAAAATGAGGCATTGTGACCTGCTGTGTGCAGTATTTGCAGTTTGCCCTTTTCTTTTCTTGTCTTTTCTTTTCTTACAAAGAAAATGTGTGAAATGTGATAACAGACAACTATTTGCAATGGCTGTCTGAGGTAGAACATTCCTTTGGTGTCTTTTCCATGTATTCGAAATTTAGCAAATTTGTTTAATTGAATAAATTGCCTAAATTAAAGTCTAACATAAGTTGTGTAAAATAACGATAATAATAATTGAATAAAGTAAAATCCTTTGTCAACAACAACAGTCTATTCGTGACATCACTGATTTCAGAGAAACACTATCTAAAGATCAGAAAAAATCAAAAACAATTCTTAGAAAGAGGTTAACTGAGGTTTTTTTTGTTGGGGAATATTTTCAACTGAGGATAAAAACACATTTGAGGAGCATGTAAGTACTAAACCGTATCAAATACTGTAAATTAAAGTACAGCCTCTGTTAATTCTGTCTGTTGTACAGGTGATTGTAGAGGCTGTCAGTATGAGAGAAATACAACCTTTACTATCTTTACCATGCCATTATTTATATCACTTTTTTTAATTTCATATGTAAAAAACAAAAAAATCATGTAGGCAATTGTAAGTACCTACCTAGCTGCTTTTATATTATTTAAGATGATACATTGCAACCAGGTGCAGCTAATCACCATCTTTGATTAAATGATCACCAGCAGGTGTGCAGACTTATGAACGTGTCAAAAGGAAAAGACATAAAACAGAAGGTCTAATTGTTGTATCTCAGTCTGGGAAGAAATTTAAAACCGTTTTAAAAAAAACATTGAATATTTCAATGTTGTATGGTGAAAAAGATTTAAAAAATTGATAAATGGTTGTATTTCAGGCCTCTACAGGCTTCAGTTAGCATGTTGAAACACAACTGGAAGAAGACAAGTATGGAAGGGTTACCAGGTCTTTTTTTTTTTTTTGTCTTTGAAAATAAACAAACAAACCGAGGCACAAAAAAAAATAATAAAAAAAAAATCCTGAAGTACCAAAGTGGAAGAATTGAGACGGTCAAGAACATCAGCGCTAGCCTCCTCGATGGCTTGATTGGTTGATTTGATTAATTCCTTTGTTTATTTGACAGGGACAGTCCCCAATTTTTTTTTTCTTTTGCACCAGAGTTAGCTCGCAGCTAATTTGCATCTGTAGTCCCCTGGACAGAGCTAGCTAGCTGCCTTTGGCGTGTGTGTGTCTGGATAGATGGATGGATCTTAAATGAACTGTGCAATTGATACTGGCATAGATATTCTGTTTCCACGTGCTCATTAAATTCCTTTCTTGAGGAATTTAGGACCATTTATTTCATCTCTGGAGCCTTTCAAGCTCCACATTCCAGAATTGTTAGAATGTTAGAACGTGAGATGTTGAGGACCGATATGCCGAATATTAAATTATAAATGCGAATGTCCTCAATGTTTAAAATAGAAAACAATTGAAATGATGGATACTTGTTTTGGGGGCCCATGTCTATTTCATTTTGTCCACTTGGGAACATGCAATCAGGTTAACCAGGTCATGGAGACGTTAATGATTGCTCGTGGTTCCAAAGACTGACATATTTGGGTAAATTGCTCATAAAGGAACACACAAAGTCACCTGATAAGTCTTCAGACAGAAAGGTCATCGGCTAAAAAATCATGTTGGCTTCCTTGTAAAATATCATGATTTACTGACAAGCTTCTATAAATCTATTAAATTTAGTTTATTTAGAACTGACATTTTCAAAAAAAGGGGAAAAAAAATAAGGTATTTTCCAAGATGGCAAAGCTAGTATCTAATCTGATACATATTTTTGACCAAAATTTTAAGCAGGCATCCTGATCACATGTCACCTACAAACAACATAAAAATATTTGAAAATTCCCCATGTTATTCAATCCATGTGAACGGAGTCAATCATTAAATAAGCAGTGTCTGTCGTACTTACAGATCATATCGGCCTCTGTGATTTTCCTTTCAGTACAGTAATCTCATCATTTATGAATGACTGCTTCGCAGGACCTGATACTGGGTTACCATATGGAACTCCCAAAAGAGCTCATCAATTTCTTATCAAGACGTGACATGGTGCTAAGGGCAATAAGGAAGGCAGAAAAAGGAAAAGAAAGGACAGCCTTTCATCCTTTATTCATATTACACCCCCATTTGTACAGTGTTTGCATCTCCTTTTGGCTATGGAAAGATTCTTACCTGTTCCTTAAGATGCTGCTGACATGATAAAATGATGGGTTCGAACCCAATAGATTGATCAATATTAAAGGACTGAGTGATATTATGGTCTAAGTTCTTGAAAGGTTTTGAACTTCTCACACTCAAAAAGGAGCAAAAGATCCTTCGCTGTCTAAAATGAAGAGGCCAGGCAGTGCCGCACTTGAGTATGTGCAGTTCCACTACATGGAAGCAATTTACTTTGCATCACAAAGCAATAATTTTTAAAGGGCAAACCCACTAATCAAACAGAAACACTTCAGATGCTCAA
The DNA here is from genome assembly GCA_037176975.1 of Arrhamphus sclerolepis. Classification (NCBI taxonomy): domain Eukaryota; kingdom Metazoa; phylum Chordata; class Actinopteri; order Beloniformes; family Hemiramphidae; genus Arrhamphus; species Arrhamphus sclerolepis. The sequence continues at coordinate 7,042,175 of JBAMYA010000015.1, read as the reverse complement.
AAATAGAAACAACAGCATGAATTCAATTGAGCTCCAACAGCTCTTATGGTCATTGTGAGTCATAAGTGTGAGTTGTGTGTCTTGATGACGGGGGGAGTGTGCGTGGGTGACATGCAGGGGGGATGGTGGGCGACTGGAAGCAGCAGATGAGTGTGTGTTTCCCCCAGACCCTTGTCATCCATTTGCTTCATTGAGATGGTGGTTGCTACGATACAATTTTGAAGATGACACTCAGACTTAACATGCAGACAAACGCATGAAAGCTGTTACGTATTTGCACATTCTGGGAATTTTTCTTTCTGTTTCAGAAACAATTGAAATGTCTTGCCCACATCAAGGCAGTGTGAAGTCCAACATGGGCTGTTTTTACCTCTAGGAACTCAATATATCACTGCCTAAGGTCACAATATTCACACATAGACTTAAATCTGCCTGCTTAGACAACTGATACTTTTTTCTTTTAAATACTCTCAGTACTTTTTCATGATGAGAGCATAATTAGTTTAAGAATTGTTGCCATCATGAAGCATAGTGCACGCTGTCCCTCATATAGTTGCAGAAAAGGGCAGATTCATGACTCTTTTTTTCTTTTAACTCACTTATGTTTGACATACTTTTAACACCACTTAGGTTCAAATTTAGATCAATTTAATGCACATTTTGTTCAAAAATATTTTAACTGTATAGTCTTGTGGGGAAAGAAATTTTCATAATTTATAATGCTGCATCAGTTAAACATATCAGAATTGATAGTCAGTCCCAGATAATCTATTAAACATTATTGAATTAGCATCAGTATTTGTGCAGGGACACAGTGTAACACACCAGGCTCCTGAGGGAGAAAATGTCAAACGTTCACTCACATAAACTGAAAACAGAAACGTTGTTTTCAGGTTTTTTGTTGTTTTTTTGGTTTTTTTTTTGTGGCCTCTTTATGTCTCTATTTAATTTATGTTTTCCTGGACATTTTGTGTCTGTGGTTGTTCTTCATCTTTTTTTTCAATTGTTTTCTCTCTTTGTAGTTTTATCTTACTTTAAAGCCATTTTGCATCCCTTTGCAGCGGATTAGTGTGACATTGTGATTTTATGTCTGTAAAATAATCTTTGGTGAGTCTCTGAGGTCATTTAGTAGTAGTTTTCTTTTTGCAGTGGTTATTTGTGTCAACGTGGTTGTGCAGGCTCTTGTTTGGACAGATTAATATTTCTCCATTCTTACTTTCACTTCATTGACTTCCTGTTAAAATTCTTTTACTTGAATATAAGCCCTTAAGGGCTTAAAGAACTTGCAGGTCCATAATCACCCAACAAAGCACTTCTGCAGACTTATTACTGCTTCCTCTGTTGTGGAACCTGATCCCATTTAGTGTTGGGTAGAAAACCACCTCTACCTTTTCAAGATCAGGCTTCAAACTTGTGAGTGAGTGAGGGTATTGTTTTCCCTGAACCATCCTTTCAGGTACGCTTGCAATGTGTCTAAACTCTCTGGGTTACACGGTGGTTTTTCTTCACCCTGTTATCTTTATTCTTGTATTTATATGTCATGCTTATAGCTGTTAACATTGCTCTTTTATGCATCTCACAGGCCAAAGTGCACCAAGGTGAAGATTCAGTGCAAATGTTTGGGGTTTGTCAGGCACACAGACTATCTGCACCTATTTACAGCTACTTTGAGGTTAATTTTGTTTCTCTTAGTTGTCATTTCCTACTTCTAGTTCTTCCTTCAATGACGACAAATTCTGTGGTTGCTTTATTTTTATTATCATTGTTCACCAATTCGTGTTCATTTTTGATTTACCAACAACAAATGTTATCTGTCATGATGAAACCTCCAGGGTCCAGGTGCATTTGCTTATGAGTGATGAAATCCTTCTGCGGTTCATTATCCATAAGTAACACCTTAAACGTGACTCGTATTCCACATCTTGAATTTCCACTCCATGGATGAATAAAGTATTTTGAATGGAACTGAATCAGGTATTAACTGCTTCCAATAATGTAAGACCAGAAAAACTTTTTGAAATTCTCGTATGGTGGAGGATTTTCCCATAAAGCTGCCAAGTCCTACGTCTACGTGTTCTCTGTTCCACTTCAGCTATGAGAGCAATGGCAGATGGGCTCATCTGTCTTCTCCTGGGTTTGCTTCAGTTCTGCTCAGCTTGCACATACCTTCCCTGCTGCAGCAGCGCCTGGCACGTTTGTCAGACAGATTAATCTAAAGCAAAAATCCAAACGATGTCATATTCAAAGAAGAAACTTCACCCAAATCGATCACCACAAACGGCACTTCCTTTGATTAACCTGCTCTTAAAAGTCAGAAATGCCTCTAGGCAGCATGAGAAGCCAACTTTCACACCAGAGGGGTGTTTCTGTTTCCGATTGCAGGGCTCCTCATGGAAAGCTTCCAGCAACGTAAGAAGTCATTGATGGAAAGCTCCGCGGCGCAGGGAGACGGAGGAGCCATGCTGACCAGTCAGGGAGACAGATGCTCTTGTCTCGTAAAGTGTTTTCCGCCTCACTACCACTTACTGGAGAGCATGAGTTTGGCTGGACATCCTGTCCCATGTGGTGAGATGAGGATTTGTCTGAACTGGGAAACTGCTATAGAGGAGATTCAGATAGAAAGAAAATGTTTGAAAACTAAAATGGAGATCATGTCATTGCAAGGAAAAAGGCTCTAGGTGAAGGTACAGGTCATCGGTGTGAAAACCAGTCAGATCTCAATCAGACTTAATTTTTTCAGAGTGCAGGAAAGCCCCAGCAACTGCACATTCAGGAGCATTTAGGTCTGCTTTGAATTATTTTTACAAGATTTGTAGTGACAAAGATGTGCCAAAGTCACTTTGAGCTGATTGTCCGTATTTATAGTTCTACACGAAGTTAATTTTGACACAGGACATCTCCCTGCATCTAAAATAGGTAGGAGGTCCATCATGGAGGTGATGAGGGACAAAGTAGGCCAAGGACTCTAACAGAAAATAGACTGTGAATCACAGAGGAGCCAGATTATCCTGGGAAAGAGCAGGAAATGGGAAGTAATGTGTTCTAACAATAATCCAGGATATTAAAGGCCGACGAGCACAGATGGTCCATGGAGGACTAAACTGAAGAAGGAAAACGATATGATACAAAATATCCATTTGTTACCCATTTGAAGACTAGAATTAAACAGTGTCAGTGGGAGAATCTGAACATTTATCTAATCTAATCTTTTTATCTAATTTTTTATGTTTATTTTTTAAGTTATAAACAGATCACTTGTTACATTTGCCTGCACTGACCCCATGTGGTGGTATTTGTCACTGCAATCTAATTACAAAGAATTACTCAGAATTTCAAAACATCCCCAGTCTTTATTTACAGGTCCTTGCATGACAAAAACAAACAAAAAAACATCAAGAGGGTGGTAACAAAGTAACGCTACAGAGAGGTATGATGGTTACATGCACTCAGACTATAGTAGAAATTCAAACAGCAGAGTTGCACTTCTCACCAGGGTCAGAAACGCAGCTAGTATCTGAAATTGTAAATATTATTTGCAGATCATCGCTTTTGTCCAATGAAGAAATTTAATAAAAGAAAAAAAATGTACAAACTGTGAGTTCCAGCAATTTTTTATTTATTTTTTTAAAAAAAGGCCGAACAAAAACAAACAGTCAGTGTCTGATTTCTTCGTTGTTCAGTTCAAACAGACTACATCCCAGAGGTTTTTCACACAACTAAACTACATCTGGGAAACATCCCTCATAAAGTATAAACGTGACAGGTCACGACACCTCTGGGGTAATACGGGGTATATTATTTTTGTGAGGGCTAATTCTTGAAAACTATTCAGAAAAGATAAGGATGGAGGACCCATTCAGGACAAATCCATGGCACTTGGATCTAACAAGGGAGGAAAAGGGTTTCTGAGCAGGCGAGTAGTCAGTGGTAAGGCGTCCGACAAAAATAACCATAACGATTCTGATTCGCAAAGATTTTATCCATTACTTTACATGCATTCTGCACACATGATGTAAAAACTCAGTTTAATGTTGCCGTCACAAAGATTCAGGTGGTTACATCTATCCCTTAACACTTTCACCACACAAGGAACACGTCTCTCTCTTTCAACTATATTATTAAAGTACTCTAACTCTTTTACATTTGAGTTTCAAAAACAGTGTCTTGTGGTTCGCAGACAATTGATCTATGTGCTAATCAAAAACAAAAGGACAGGCAAAAGAGGTTGCAGATTTTCAAACTCAGTAGTGAGATGCAGTTATCAGAAGCGGAAATCTTAAATGTTAGTTTTTCCTCATACACACCATGATAAGCTACAGTGAGTCACTGCATATACACGAGAGCTGTTTCATCTGTACATAAAAGATCTTCAAGTATATTAGACTTTTCTATGTGAGTGACAGAAAACAAACAAAAACATAATGATGTTTATTAATCTTTTCTGTGAAAAGCAAGAAACAAAAAGGACTCCTCGTGGCAAGTTTAATTACGCGCTTCTAGGAAGAGAAATTACCCAATTTATGTCCAAAACATAATGATAATGGCTTGGATGAAAGCCTCTTCTGTGCCTTTCTATAAAGTCTCCCAGATTTATGTGGACCAGCTAATTGGCCACCAGTGGATTCAAGTCTGAGTCCTTAGTGATACAGAGAGAAATAAACTGAACTTAATGTGCAATGCTGTGCTTAAAAACGGATTTTCATTTTTTTTACCAAAATGTGGTTCACCGTCCTCAGACTGAACCAGTACTGTAGATTTGGGTTTTGAATGCCCGGAACAAAACGCTTTTTGTTCTAACTCTGGCAGAAAACTATTTCCCTGACTCTGCGGGGTGAGGTTATGGATCCATGTGTACATGTTCCACAGGCAAAGGCCTAAGAAAAAAAAAATGAGAATGAAGCTATTAAGAAAACAGCTGAGCCAAATCATTTTGCAACTGATAAAGGAAGAAGAGAGTATGTTTAAATAAAAGAAACAACTAGGCAGTCTAAAGCTTTCTCCTGACTTACATGGAGCAGCAGGATCAGTTTGATGGCCAAAAGATGATCTGGCTACTTCCGTTTCACAGCAGCAGTATCTTCATCCTTGAGGACAAACTTTTTCCTCAGGGCTTCTGAAATTAGTGTGGCCGAATCCTCCTCCCTGAGGGACGTGCAGCCTCTATTGTACCTGAAACAACACATATCCCGAACACACAACCTGTCACTGAAAAGAAACACACAAATCGCAAGTTTTAGTTGCTGTTTTATTTTTTTTATATTACACCTTTGTATCTCTCACCTGTCTTTGCTCATCTTCATGCGGTTCATGTCCTTCAGGATGTCCATGACATCAGCAAAACTGGTGGACTTTGATAGTGACACTGTGTCCTCCTCCGCCTCTTGGAAGTCCATGCTGGGCCTGTCCAGGTCAAAGGTCGCCGATGCCGTCATGGAAACACATGGCAGAGGGTCGGGGACCAGCTCCGAGACCACAGAGACCACATCTTTCTCATCTTCCTCTTCCTCATCTTCTTCCTCCTCCTCCTCTGTGACATCACTGATAACAAAAGACGCAGGAGCCGCAGTGGCTGGCGGATAGGACGCGGTCTCGAAAGGCGCCATGGAAAAGCTCATGCTTGTGTCGTCTGGAGAGAGCAGGTCGGGGGTCAGGGGATTAGAGCCTGAAAGAAAACATCAGAAAAGAGTCAGTCTGTTAACTTGTCTCTCTTTAGGGGAGTTTGCTTCTAGCAGACAGCAAAAACTGAACACGAGCTCTAAAAATTAGAGCTCATTTTCTGCTCTCATGAGTTGTGTCTAGTTTGGATATAAAGCATAAACAATGTTATGCAACTGCTGTTTTCGGCCACTCTTCTCTAAGCACAACCATTTTTGAGGAGTGTGCTGAGCATCTACAATCTGAATTATTCACAGTTCCCAGTAAATCAAATTTTCTCTTTGCAGAATTTGATTATTTCATGAGAAAACGATGATTGATAAGAGATGCATGACAAAAAATGTACATTCATCAAATGTCAATCTGCACAATGACACATTGTAACTGCACCGACTTCTGGTTCAGTTTGTGAACTGGGTGTAAATATGACAGCTGAAGATCCACTACATCACTCTTTTTTTACCATTTAAGAATATATTTTAGTTTAAAAATCAATACGAATGTCTAAAAGAAACATCTAAAAGTACAACACTTTTTTATTGCATTTCTGTTTCAACTGTCTAAGCTGCTACAGAACATCGGAGGTAATCTTTAGTCACTGACCTACAAACTGATGCTCAGACATCTTAGTAGCAATGAGCTTTAGGAGAAATCAGGGCAGCTGACTTGGCAACAAGACAGTTGGTCACAAGAAGACAGTACTGAACAGCTTTAGAAATCTTTAGAATCAATAAACAGATTGAATGTGATGCACCAATGTTGCAGTTTCAAGTCCAAGATCTGGCATATACTGTGGTTGCATGTCTCGCCAAGTTACCTACCAGAATCGCTTGCAACAATCTTGGCGATCTGAGCTCTGAGTCTGCTGAGCTCCTCCTGCAGGGCTGTAGTACGGTTCAGTGCCGTCACCCCAGGCTTCCTCAGCCCCTCCATCCTTTTGCCCTCGCGACGGAAGTTGGGCACAGACGAGTTCCTGTGAAGCACCAGGAGTGGTGTGGGCCGCCATTCGTGCTTCAGAGGACGTGTGTCACTCCTGAAAACAGAAGACTCATAAGCGTCACCCAAAAAAGCAACTTCTGTCATGTGAAAGCTAACGTGCTCAAGATTGTCCATACCGAATGTTCTCAGGTGTCTCTTTTCTATAACCAGTGAATTTCCAAATATTGCAAATTTAGTCCAGCTTTGCAACATGAACTTATCCAAACCAATGACAACGCAACATTTATTTAATGCATTAATTTAACTATTTAACTCTCTGGCCATGATTGCAGACTTACCTAACTCTGGCATACGTCTCCTCTTCATCTGCAACAATCCAGGCTATATCTGCCAGAGTTGGAACCAGCGGGCCGTCTGCCGGACGAAGAGCTGGCAGGCCAGGCAACTCCTGGTTGTGCAGGTGTAAATTTATTGGAAATAATAAAGCAGTATAACTTTAAAGCAATAGAGTAACACAGGAATGTTAAATGTACCTGGAAACATGCCCTTTGTGGAGGTTTAAGTGGGAGAGTAGAACCTATTCTTCTCACAACACTGCGGGTTGATCCGTGAGGCTTATTCTGCCAAATTGGTATAACTTCCTGCAAAAAATAATATTAAAAATAAATAAATCACAGGCTTTCCTTACAGCATAGAAGCGTTTTCCATTACTAAACAGTTCTATGGGTAAAAGTCAGCAGTAAACAGACAATACAGTAACAGTGTGAATCTATAAAAAACCAGAGCACAAACTCACTGTTCCCGTTTCCATGATGATGGCTGGTCAGTCTCATTCGTTGGAAAGTTGCACACCAATGCTGGAGCGGTTCAGTTAACACGTCATGTTAAGTGTTAATTCCTGGGATTAAAATTAGTAATTAGCTCAAGCGTCTGTAGAGAAACAAGAAGGAGAACTTGAACTCTTTGTTACCACAAATCAAAGACAGAAAAGAAAAAAAAACAAAAAAAACAACAACATGTTACTCATATCAAATTCAAAATTCCTTCTCAGCGCTAGCCTTTGACATTTGGTCTTTCAAGTAATAAACATCTTATATTACAACTTTTGAGAATTGGGGTACAACTGTTGAAATAATATTTTATTTATACATACTTTTTAATGACATTCAAGGTCACCATACAAATCATCAATATATTGATAAACCACAATCTAAAACAAGCTAATTTACTTCTGTTTTATTTCCAGGGTATAACACAATGGGTAACGCTTCTGAATTTGCAATAAAAATATTTTAGATGAGTAATCAGTTGTTGACACCACCAGCAACTATAAATAACATGACAGAAAATCACTCTTCTACAAGTAGTTCATATTCCTCTGTTAAATTACAGTTATATTAACCATACTTTTCTTCAATCCCGTTATTTTTTACCCCTAATAACTGTTTTATACCTTCATTGTTTGTTTGTATACCTATATTTTACACACAAAACATCAATTTCCCTTGCGGGATGAATGAAGGATCCATCTATTTATTTAAGTAAAATATCTGTCAATCAAAGTCATGTTATATTTTGGCAGGGAACCTCTCTGGTTTTCAGTATTAGATTAGACTTTGTGCTTCAAACAAGACTAATATGCAAATCAACCTTCTACAAAGAAACATTTAAAAACACGAACAGCTGTTGCTACTTTATCATCTCTTCTCATCAGGACATAAAAAAAATATTAACAGATGAAGAGGCGGAGTCACGATTACAATGGCTAAATAAGTAATACAGCTGACTCAGATCTGCAGACCGTCGCTTACGTCTGAACAGAAGACTCCGCGGCAGAAATAACAGTGTTGTTATTATTATTATTATATGACTATCTAATTTTAGTTTACCAGCAGTCATAAAATAACAAGCACCAAACACACAAGGACCGCAGGTTAGCTTCAGCGGCTCCAACAACGGCCCGCTGAACGACCAGCAACTGCTAATTTTACCGACATGTAGCTTATGTTCCTAAATTTACGTAGACACAACAAGACTGTAACTTACCAGTAATAAAATCCACACAGCTAAAACATCGGTGTTACGCACAGTGACCGCTTTTCCTCTTCGTCTTTCACTGTTGTCGTTCAATAGGCCGGAAACCTGCGCCTCTCCGTCCTGCGATATGATTGGCTAGAGCTCCTTAAGCTTCCTGTTTCACAACCAATCCGATTTGTTATCTGGTTCCGAACTCACCCAATAGCGCCTCCTATAGGTGGAAATGAGTCGAGCTTTAGACAGTAAAAGTAGCCTACAATCAAAATAGTAACACTTTAGTGAATATTAAAACTCCAAAGTAAATTCTGCAATAACAATATAACCGATAATCCCTGGAGAACCTTTAAGGACACACTCCAGTTTTGCAGTTGTCATTCGAGGTAAAGATGCCATCAAAAACCTGCTTCAACAAACCCTCATCTGGACAAAGCAGGCAGCACAGTGAGAATCATGTTCTTTGATTTTTCCAGTGCATTTGACACCATCAAGTCTGCTGAACTGCACAAAAAACTCCAGAAGACACATGTGGACATCCTGGTTTTTGGAGGAACAGGCTTATGTCAAGCAGCATTTCCATCATGGGAGATGAAGTGGAGGTGGTGGAGGAATATCAATACCTCAGTGTTCACCAGGACAGCAGACTGGACTGGGGACACAGCACGGATATTGCTTATAAGAAGGGACAGAGCAGATTTTATTTCTTAAGTAAGCTTAGTTCCTTCAGTGTTTTCAGCAAGATGTTGCATATCTTCTATAAGTCTGTTGTGTAGAGTTCAGTCCTATCTACAGTCATCTGTCGGTAGAGCAGCGTCAGAGCCAGTGACTTAAACAAACTGATTTAAAAAAAAAGAAGAAAAAAAAAGACTAGCTCTGTTATGGACCCTCTGGAGCTGGTTGTGCAAAGGAGGATACTTAATAAAATGAAAAACATGGACAACCCTGTGCATCATCTACATCATACAGCGATTCAGCAACAGTGCTTCTTCAGATCTGCTGCAACTTAGACCGCTACAATAGATCCATCCTGCCCACAGCAATAACTATCTATAATGAATCTGATAAATGATATCTGTTGATAAAGAAGTACAGATAAGGTCATAGGGAGATGCACTGTGTCTCTGTAGACTTTGAGAAAGAATAAAACAGGGTGCCGAGAGAGAAGCTGTGGTATTGTATGAGAAAATCTGGAGTAACAGGAGTATGCTAGACTGGTGCAGGACATGTTTCGGGGCTGTACAGTGGTGAGAAGTGGTGTAGGTGTGACAGAGACGTTCAAGGTGGAGGTGGGACTGCATCATGGATCAGCCATGAGCAACTGTGCCCCAGCTGTAACAGTAATCATGAGATAACCATAATGATCCATGATTACAATTGATTATAAAAGAAGTTATCTAATAATACACAAAATAGGGATGTAGGGATGGATACTAAAATATCAATATTTCAGTCCTGATAGTTCATTTTTAAGGATCAGTGTGAACAAGTCTACAACAGGTAATGCTTTAAACATCTAATTTAATTGATCTAATCAATAAATATTTCCACTCATTTTTCAGATATTTCAAACTAATGCTGAAATATGGTACATGCAGAGACAACTGTTGTCAGCCAGTGACAAAATGCCAGAACATAAATGCAGCATCATGTGGAGTTATTTTGATACTGTAAATAGCAATGATTCAAAATGTGGTATCTGTGACAAAATAGTCAGTTATTGCAGCAACACCGCAAATCTCGTGAAACATTCACAAAACTTACCCAGAAGAGCATGATGAGCAACAGGAGAAACAGTGAGAAGTGGAGAACTTGTTGACAGATACTCTTCAGTGGAGGCATTTCACAAAGGCAGGAATTATGCAGGTAACTGGTGATAATAGAATTGTTAATCCAGTAAAATGTAAGCAGGATCTTTGTTGTATGAAACCCTAATCATGGTATAGATGCAAATTAACTTGGGCCTACTTCAACACCTCTTTTTATTTAACTCACTTATTAAGGAAGATGTGAGACTGTTAGGTTCCAAATCGTCTTCACTTTGGTGCAATCCCCCATCCTGAGCAGAGACCAAGGAACAGTGCTAAGAATAAGCCCCTATTAACAGGAAATAACCTCCCGCGGAACCAGGCTCAGCGAGGGCAGCCATCTGCCTCAATCAGTTGGGGGTCTGAGACGACAGGAAAGAGATGCTAACAGACACAGAAGTTTATCCAGAGATGACTTTCTATGAGTCATGAGTCTCTATAAGGGAACTATGTTCATGCAATCATAGTGACAAAGGAAGAGTAAAGAGAGCAAAAAAGGGAAGAGAGTCTATCAGCAGTCCAGGCCTATAGAAGGTCTAAGGGGGGATTTGGGGTGCTCGCACCACCTCCATTTATACACTTTATCCAGAAAGATAGTTTTAAGGCAAATTTTAAAGGTAAAGGGGGTTGTTTGTCTCCTGAAAACAACAACAACAACTGGAAGCTGAGAGGAGAGGATAGAGGAGACTAAATGAAGGTTCTGCCTCCCTTGCTACTTGTGGAAACAAAAGCAGTCAAAAGTAAATTCCTAGTCTGAAACCAAAGTGCTCTGTTGACATAATATGGAAGTATGAGTTATTTAAGGTAATGAGAGTTTAATATGTAAGAAGAAGAATGATTTTAACTTATATCTCTGATTTCACAGAAAGCCGCTGAAGTGAAGCAATGATTAGAGAAGTATAATCTCTCCTGCTAATCCTCATCTGGACTATTTTAAAGTACAGTAGTACACATTCTGGCCAAAAATAAGTGAAGGTTCTCGCTGTAAACCAGATGCCAAATTACTGATATTTGAGTAATAAAATGACTATATTTCTAAAGTGCTCAGGTCCAAAGACCTTAGTCTTGTTTTAGTTGCAGGAAATTAGCAGTTGTCAAGCTCTTTATGTTATTAAGGCATAATTGTAATTCAGCTATCTTACTGGTCTCGTCTGGGTTCAGAGGTAGGGTATAGGTTATGAAGTGTCATCTGCATAACAATGAGAGTATATGTCATGCTGCTTAATCTAACAAAATCATAAATTCAATTCAAAAATACTTTATTAATCTCTGATATTATAAAAGTAGAATTTATACACATAATTTATATGTATGATTCAATC
>JBAMYA010000015.1:6959432-7030320 GCA_037176975.1 Arrhamphus sclerolepis | reverse complement strand
ACAAAACACATGTAGACTGGTTGGGCAAACTCCCATGACCCCTCCAAGACTCCAAAGAGGGTGTAGAGCTGGTCCACAGTTCCACGACCAGGACGAAAACCTTGTCTGTTTGAAATGAAAATTTGGTAATATGTAATCATAAATAAGACCTAATGACTAATTACTAATGAATGTTCATGGCTGGTGAGGCACTGACTCAATCAGAATCAGATTTACAAATGTGTAAAAGAGTAGATTATTCACCATTGGTCAGCAGTAGTTAGCAGGTTATGCTTCATATGCCATATCAGCATTTTTTTAAAGATTTTCTAGTGGCCTTTATTGGCAAAAAAAAAAAAAGGGGGGGACTTGAAACCACAACCCACTGTATGAAGGTCCACCAACTTAACAACAAGACTACCTGGCAACTGCTGTCATGTGATCCCAACATTCATTTGAAGTGAAAAATAAATAAAAAAATAAAAAAAACACGTGAACATAGTATTGTGTTTTCCGTGCTAACATTGGAATAATGCCACTGCAGCTGCGTATCTGCCAGCTTTGCAGACGCTGCACTCAGACTCCCACTTGTCCTGAGATGATACCTGGGAAATTTCTTTTGCAGTTCATCTGTGAAGCTGCATTTTCGCTTCGGTATTTTGTGTGCAATGCTGCTGCGCTGTCTGCTCTCCTCCCTGTGTGTGTGTGTGTGTGTGTGTGTGTGTGTGTGTGTGTGCGCGTCGCAGGGCCGCCCACAAGGCAGCCACTCGGGAATTACGCCACGCAGCAAAGTACCGTAGTGTTCTGTGCAAAGCGCCAGGCCATTAAGTCGACGCTTAATGGTCCTATAAAAAACAGTGAGAACTGGACATTTTCATGAATTTATTAAAAAAAAAACAGCAAACCCCAAACAGGATGTAAAAAGTGGACATGTCTGGGCAAAAGAGGATGTTTGGTCACCCTGTTCTACAGTCTGCTGATCACAGAGGGCAGAGAGAGACCTGACGGGTTGACCAATAATTTTTAAATACACTTTGGTGGTGCTCATCTGAAGCTTTCTGTCCAGCAAGGTAAAGTAAGTAAAATTTATTTTTATAGCGCTTTTCACAGAGAAGAGGCTCACAAAGTGTTTCACATGATTTTTAAAAAAAAAAAGGTGATGTGTGGAACCAGCAGGTAAAAGAGAAAGTCACTATAATCTTGATGAAGGAGTAATGGAAGGTGGTTAGGATGTGCTTGCAGAAATCAAATGGCCTCAGGAGGTTGTCGAAGATAGTACCTGGGTATCTGCACTCCTAAAATGTTTCCACTGGTTCCCCTTGGACGGTGATGACTGCCTCAGTCGAATGCCTTTGGCTGTTGGAGAAGGTCACTAACATCACCTTGGATTTGTTCACATTCAACTCAAGACAGGCGGCCTCGCACAAGTGCACTGTTGTGTCAAGTCATAATTTAGTGAGCAATCGTGTGATTATACTCCAGACAAGGAGAGGGTCAACACAGGCAAGGAGGTTGCTGGAACCAATAGAAACCCAACATGTGTTCCTAGAGGGACCATATTAACTGGTGGACCTGAGTCGAGGGCATGGCATGAAAAGTTTGTTGTCTCACCTGCTCCTGGGAAAAAAATCAAGACATCACCATTTGCTTCTTTCACCTGCTCCTGAAGAACACAGTATTAGCACAGCTCCTGGTCAAAGAAGAAGATGCTTCTGGTTGAGGAAAAGACTGATTGTGGGCTGAAGGTTTGATTTGAAGTTAAATGGAATGAGTAGGATAATTCTAAGTTTTTGAACTATAACTACGACTTGTTTAAAAGTTTGAAATACTAGTGAATGGTTAATTGTTAAAAGTTAAGGTGGTTTTTCTGTTTATCTCATCAGGTTATCAACCTGTTCTCTTATCCTGTTTATGGCCAAATTAACCAACACAATAAGTAAGTAAAGAATAAGAAGAACAGAGTCGTCCCTTTGCATCTTTTAACAGCTTATTAAGCTGTATTTCAAGTTGGGCAGAGCTGTGGTGAAAAAAAGGCAGACGGAGTTTGACACGCATAAAGTCCTGAAGAGCTGAGCTATGATGATGTGAGGAGGCTGAGATGATGAACAGGAGGACAGTGTCATCAGCAAATTTCACCAGGTGACAGATTGTCTGGGTGGACATGCAGCTGTTGAAGAGGATGAAGGAAGGGGGGAAAAGGATACAGGCTTGCAGCAAGTCAGTCGAGGTGAAGAAAAAAAGAAAACCATAAGACCCATTAACCAATATATGCTGCAACTCACTCACATGTGGCATGTTTCTTGGCCACTGTGGTGGAGTGATCCCTGTCTCCCAGTAAATATGCAGGAAATCAGGGCAGTGACAATGGCTGACCCTGAGCTGCTGTCTCTGATATTCATGAAAAGACTGAGGCCTGAACAAAATCACAGATGTTTGAATACAATAGTTGCATATAAGGGGAAACATGAGCATTGTGCCAGTGACAGGTGAGTTCACATAGACCAGCAGATGCATTGATACGGGGGCAGTAAGTTGTTTTTAGTGATGTCTTGCAGTAAAGTTGCAGATTGCTTCTGCGTACGTCTTAATTTCAACCCATTTCTTTAGGCAGGTAGGACGAAGTACATTGGCAATTAAAAACTGGAAAGATATTTCTAATTATTGATTTATCCATTTTAATATGTTATAAATAAATTGATGTCTTTGCGTGCAACAAAGTGACTTAGCCGAACAGTGAGCTGTTTGCATCCCTGAGAACGAGCAAAAAGCTCAGTGTGTCATGAGATGTTTCCCATCACTCCAGGCTTACAGCAACATGACGAAAGGATTCCTTCTGCCAAGTCAAATCAGTGACTAACACGATTGTATTAGCCAGCATTACCAACCATGAAAGTATACGGCTTTGAAAAGACATTAATTTTTCTTTATTTTTCATTTTTCTTCTAATCTGGTTTCTTTGTCCTCAAATTGCTTCATTGCCTGCCTGTCTAAACCTCCCATTTGTTTGTGAGCTTTGCCTGTTTCTTTTTCCTTTCAATAAGTTTGTTTTGAAAATCAAAGAGTAATGTGTTTTGGGATGGGCTATAATCACGATCATAACTGCTTCCACCCTCATCTTCAGCTCCTGCACATAATGTCATGTACAGTGGCACACAAACAAGCTGAGGGCTGAGCGAGCTACCATGGAGACGTTTACAATTCCCATCCTGAAGAATGCCAACACCACAGAGTGTAGCTCTTATCTGACAAAAGAGTAAACTTTAGACAGTCTTGTTGTAGCTTGTCGCTGTGGTCTTTCAGCTACAATCCAGCACGGTGGAGGATCATTCTCTCTGGATGGATCTCGTATATCGTCTTAGCTTTTCAACTTTTAAGCTTGAATAATAATCCACCATTGTTTACCCGAATCTTGAGATGGTATTATTAAGAAGAGACCAGATCATCACACTCATACACTTTCTCAAACGCTTGCAAAGATAATGATGATTGTTATTCAAGGAGTGACTGATTCATCATGAAGTTCCCAGCAGGGATTCTTAATGTCAAAATCAGTTATTATCCTTGCGACAGGTCAGCCTTGCTCACAGGGTGCGGTGAATGCTTCAGTCTAACAGAGGCTATTTGGAGGGAGGTTTAGGAGGCCAAAGGACATGTCAGAAGACCTCAGGATGGCCTAGCTGAGTTATCACGCAGTCTGAGACAGACAGTGTCTGGAAGTAAAGTCCCAGTGGAGTTGAGTCTACTACAAAGTTGTGTTTTGGCCTGTGGTGCATTTATGAGCCTTCATATGACTGGTTGTTTGTCAGCTGATGGACAATAGGGGCTACCCATGTAAGGTGCAGAACTTAAACTCTTCTGTGCCTTTCTACACAGAAGACTTCCTCAAGTGGACGGATCACAGGTCGCTCTTGTCCTTGCTGAAATGACGGGAACGTACCCTGGAATTTCTGGTGCAGTTCAGGTTGACAGATTTTCTCATTTTGTTCTTACCCTCGCACCAAATCAGTGCCTTCCTGACCAGTCGGAGTTTTGTATTGTTTTTTGTTTTTATAAGTGGCAGGTTTCATGTCTTACAAAAGCCCCAAATGCAGCAGTCTGGTCATTTTTGACAGCTGATGCCACCTAGAGAAAACCCTTTTTGCAGTACTTTTACTTTTATTTATAAGGCCATTCTTGGTCTACTGCCCTCCTGCATTTGTAGCTTGATCACACGGAGTGTTGATTTTCACTGTTTGCGTTCAGATGATCATTTCTTGCTCACTGTTCCATTTGCTCGTACAGAACTGGGAAAAAGGGCTTTTGTTTACTCTGCTCCTTTTACATGGAACAGGTTGCAAAAAGACTGGAAAATAACTGAACTTATTTCACGCTTTTAAGTCCAAACTGAGAGCTCTGGAGATGACATTTTTAAATTGTTTTTCATAGTGTGTTTGGTATGTAACTGTATTATTTGCTGCCTGTTGGCCAGGACTCCCTTGTAAAAGAGCTTTTCAATCTCAACGGGACTTTCCTTGTAAAATAAAGGTAAAATTAAAAAATAAATAAATAAATGGCTGCAAAAAGGTCTCTATAGAGAGGTTCATATTGGATGCTTCAGAAGATCACAATGCAGATTCATCATGAAGAAAAAAATTAAAAAGAGGTGCAATGTGACAAGAGGTCAAACACAGTTTCCTTGGCAATAAGAGAAATATTGACCAAACTGAGGCTTGTACATTGTATTAGCATGGGACTTGGCAAAGATTAGAAAAAATATATATATGTATGTATATATGTGTGAATGCATTCATGCAGTAGGGAGATAAAATACTGAACTTGTGATGTGTCTTTTCAAAGGGGTGCAGCAAGTACAGAAAACATCACCTTTTGAAATCTGATGGGGAACCAGTCAGACTGTGAAAGTAGAAATGTGCCACAAGAATTCTGGATTGGTGAATTTTTGTCATGCTGGTAAAGACGAAGACGAAGCTGGTAAAGATAAAGAACTGTTACCCTCTCTGCTGTGGCATAGAATTTAAAAGAATGTTCTGGAATTAAATCACCTCTGGGTCCATTACTAAATAATACTGAATGTAAAATTTTATTTGGGAAGAAAACTATGTGAATCGAAGCTGTCTTGACTTAGAACATTAAGTTTGTGGCATAATGGCCATTAATGTTAGCACAGAGGGCAAGCAGAAACGTCTCAAATAGCTAATTTCAGCCTCTGACAGGTATCAAAATTGGAAATTCCATTTAAGAGATTGTGAGGGGAAGATACCTGATGATGAACTGAAGCAATTTTAACTTTGTATGTGCGCAAAAAGTGTATAAAATGGGACTGGTTAAGCAGGGATAGCTGTCCCTTTCATTGAAAGTATGCACAAGTTGGTAACTGATGCAAAAACAGAATAGTTCATGGTCTCTGCTACCAGAGAATTGGATCAATACTTGTATATTCATGTAAAATTAGGAATCGTTTGAAGCAGAGGCTATCAATTCTCCTCCATTTGCATCTATTGACAGTGGTGTGTGTAATATCTGAGCGATGATGCACTTGAAGAAGCAAGTCACTGACTAAATTTTTAATGTAGCATAATTTGGAACAAGCACAATAAAATCATGGATATTATCCAGCTTCTTCTTATTAGTATAAATGAAACATTTAGAAACAACTACACTCAGTAGGGCTTATCTTTGCATACTTAAACTTTCTCAATTTAAACATAAACCTGCTTGTTTATATGCCACCAAATATGTAGCATTCATTACTTTACTTGTTTTCACACTTCAATCAGATAGTGTACAAGCAGCCCTCCAATGAAGCCCATCTTCTGTGCAGAGGCTATTTTCAGTCCAAAAGTCTCATCGGTGTGAAGCAATTGGGAGATAAAAGCTTTGAGTGGCATTATGATCCTGTCAGAAATGTCTGATTTTGGAACAGTGGTTAAACAGCTGGCACTGCTGCATCTTCAAAACAGCTCAGTGGACCCAGGGAAGCTTGACACATGACAATGGGACTTATTTCTTCAGCTCTGCATTTTCTTTTTAACTCTTTGACTCTGTCACTCTGCCAACAGGTTCATCATTTTCCTGTCACAGATGGCTCCGATCACACAGAGCAGGCAGGACACCTCTTCTGTTCCCTTTTCCTTTTCAGCTTTTGAGGCACTGATTAAGTTGAAGCTGACCAACTGGTTATCAGGGTTTCCACACAAGTCCAGAGAACTTGTATCCTATCAGTTCAATTCTACTAAATACCAGAGTGCTGCTGTAGTCCGTTTGCCCATTTCACAACCTGTCATTCACCTTAGTTTGTCTGGCTCTCTGTCAGTAGAAATCTTCTGTCAGTATTTATTGCATTTTAAACCGGAATTTGAGAGTAGAGAGTATAGTTTGCACATTACACACACACATATATATATATACATATGCATGTATTGTGTAATTTATAATTACTGATGAGCGCAGACCTCAAACAAGCAGCACAGTTCCCCCACATGCACAGTTCCTTTTTTTCATGTTCCAGTTCTTTAGTATCCAGAATATTACAAGGATCCGGATCATACTTTTACACATTATTGATGCTGTCATGACCATGTCCCGTATTTTTTTTTGCCAAGCATTCAGAGCATTTATTGCAGAGATATACACTATCTCACAGTAATAAAGAATCCTTTAAAAAATTCCTGGATCCAGACAGTGATCCGGATCACCTCCAGAATTTAATCACTTGTTCGCTGCCCCAGTTTGGACATATCCTGACATTTTCTATGAAAATCCATCCATAACTTTTGGAGTTATGTTGCAAACAAACAAACATACAAAGCAATGCCGGCAAAAACATAACCTCCTTGGCGGAGCTAATAAAACCAAACAATGATTAAATAAAACCAAAATGAATCCCAATAGGGTTGCAGCAGTGCATAAGTTGTAGAATTTTTAAGATTAATCATGAGTCAAGGTTGTGAATTTCTAGAAAGTCCATATATGGTCTCCACGAATGAGCAGAATTCTTTTTCTTTTTTGGTCTCTCCAAAGTGAGGCCAGACATCAGTTCTTTTGTCCACATTCCAGGAGAAGGTGTGTCCGTACTTCTCCACAATAGTGCTTGTTAGACCCCAAAGTCAATGAGCAGTGACTGCTGCTGAGACATAACAAAGGTCTCTGGGTATATTCCCAATAAACATATTTCGGCTTGTGATGGAACTTCCCTATCAACTACGAGACCAATACAATGTAATACGCTTTTCCAGAATTGGTGCATCTTTAAACATTCCCATAAACAATGAATAAACATACCCTTTTCTTCTCTACATTTCACCCAAATATAAGGCACATTAGGATAAATGTGATTCGACCTGGAAGGTGGAAGATAAGTGCGCATTAACCACTTGTATCGTAGCAGCCTTTATTTGGTATTAACCAACTGGGTCGGAGCCTGAAAACTAGCCCTTTCCCAGTCAACCTCCTGGATATCCTCCTTTAAATCAGTTATCCATGCCTCCTTGACTCAGCTTTTTGGAAGATCACTCATCTGAATGTTGTAACAGTAAATCATAAAACCCTGAAAATTGTCCTCTACCGTCCATGTGAGATAAAGTCAATTTGAATCATTTTCAGTCTAGTTTCTGAGCTTTGAGTGAAAAAGAATGTACAGAATTTGTCTGTTTTTTTATGTTCTGTCCTTGCAGGGTCTCCCTGGGGACACAGTGTTCAGCGTTTCATGCAAATTGAACGGCAACAGCGCGTCCCATACCCTCACACCACACAACTCATCTGCTGCCCTCATAACTAGGGAGGTAAGAGTCAATCACAAGCACATGATGGCTGCTGACGTGGGTATTTACTTCCTGCGTGATGCATGTAAATGGATTTTAAAAAATATATGTTGAAGTTGATTTGAGGCGCATTACAAAACTTTCCACTGGACTGCTGTATGACTGCAAGATTTAGCAAGAAGCAGGTTGCGCCACCATAACTTGTTCATTGCCTTCTACCTCACTGAAAATATATAATATATAACAGACTCTGACCTATAGTGACATGAAGTTAATGCCAGGAATTGAAGAATTACAGCTCTGAAGCTGTTGTCTTTAAACTCACATGCACAACCCTCATATATCTTGCTGCGAGAGATGTGACTGTAAACAAAGAGAGGAGGGGAAATGCAGGCCAATAAAAGAGGAAGTGATCACTCGTGTGTCTGCTTCACGCAGTATGTCCATGTCGGTGTCAAAGCTAATCTTATTATGGCTTCCATTCTGAAGCAGCTGGCCATAAGGGGAAAAAACACCCTCGCCAGCGAAGCACTGTCTCGCCCAGGGCCGGACTCAGACTCAGGACCGAAAGAGAAGCTGGAGGCCGACGGCGGTCCAGACTCCGAACCTGGAGAGAAGCTGGAGGCCGACGGACGTCAGAATTGTTTTGATTCACTTGCTGCTCAGCCTCAGTCACCCTCACCAGAGGCAGAATATGACAAACTACTGGTACGTGGAAAAATAACTGCACTTCCTACATGTTCTTCAATTTAGAAACCATTATGTAGTAGTTTTTGTGAAGCTCAAGTTTGTGTATTTTTTTTCTTCTTTATTCCCAAAATCCACAAAGAGAAAAAGACAGCTTTTTCTTCACTCCCAATAGTTACTACTTTATCACTGAGATCTAGAATTAAGATTTTGGAACAATGCAAACTATGAAGTGATGAAATATATTGATGATGGAAGTTTTTTACCTGAACCATTTCAAACTGTGACAGTCTCCTCGCTCTTTTTTCAACCTCTGTTTAGAAGTCTGTTTTAGATAAGTGTTTACAGCAGAAATTGCCATGTAGGTATTTTAGCATTCCACAAATGTAAAAAGGTCAATGGAGGGGTGGTGGTGGAACAAAAAACAAAACAGATCTGAAAAGTACAGGACATGCAAGACAGCAGAAGTGACTACTTTAGAGCAGAAAATCCTCCAAAGCAGGGCCTGAAAGCCTCTTAGCTGAAACTAGAAGCATTTACAGGTCCACCTACTCGCCAGATGGGTTGTTACAATTTAATTTCTTGAAACTATCAAGGACTCTGTCTCTCTCTCTCTTACTAAATATATATATATATATATATATATATACATATGTGTGTGTGTATAATAATGATAATAATAATAATAAAGCTACATGATTTTAACTGTGATGCTGGCAGGATGTGGAGGCGGTCTCACTGCCTGACGGACAGCTCTGCTTATTGGCTCTGCCTCCTGAGTGCTGTCAGGGGCAGGGTCCAGAGGCCATGCGATACCTCAAACTGTTCTGCCGTTACATCACTGACCGCAAGGTGAGCACAAGGAACATCCCTCTGGTCTCTGCTCTGCGGACGGTTTTAGAAGCTATTGTCACAACGTTCTGTCTCCCTGTCTCTGTCAGGGTGTGGTTTCAGGTATCCTGTTGGTGACGTCCAATAAAATCTTCTTTGACCCATGTAAGACCCATCCTCTGGTGACGGAGCACGGCTGCGAGGAGTATCTTCTGTCCTGCTCTGTTGACAATCTGACATCTGTTTCCTTCTTCTCTGATATTTCTCATGTACACTTCACCACCTCCCTGCAGAGGTCAGCACTGAGTCACTGTTTCTTCACGCACAAGGCAAGAGGCCTTAAATCACTTAGAAAACTAACACGGCCACTTTTTCCTCTGACTTTGATTTCAGGAAAAAAGACAAGAACATTTTTCTGAAGCTGAAAAATGCCAAAAGTAGATTAGGCAACCTTCCAAAACACAAGGTGGCAGAGTCTCCTCCAGCCGTGGTGCCTGCAGCTCCATCGAATTTGACTTTGAGCTTGACCAAGGAGGTTTCTGAAGATGAGGAGTCGGAGAGCAGAGACATGGCCGAGGTCGAGCGGGAGCTGAACAGCAGCCCTTGTGAGGAGCTGCCAGAGGCACCTTCAGGTGGCCTGGAAGTCCTGAGCAGTGCTGCCACTTTCTGCTGTGGCGCTCAAGAGTCGACGAGTAAAGTGAAGACAGAGCTGCGGGACACAAAAAGTCAGACTGCAAGTAGGAATTATAGCTGCTTCATTAAAGGTATTTTCTTGTTAACATTTATTTAAAACTGTCTTTTCTTTTATTTCTTTCTTAGCGCCTCACAGGTCATCGTCAGGGAGTCTTGGGGGACTGATGTTTGTGCGGCTGCGGGTTCAGCCGTCTCCGGGAAAGAAGAGAGGAATGGGAAGTTTGCAGACGAGGTCAGCTAAGTCCTTGCTGAGAAGGGATGCCTGGCTCGCCCTGTCACAGGAAAGGTAACTAACAGGAGATGGGGTACAGCCCTAAATCAGGAAAGGTTGAGGCTATATATGTTGCTCTAATCAGCTCCAGTTCATATATTCATATAAAGTATGTCTGTGGATTTTGGGCCTGTTATCACATTCCCTTAAAAAAATGTTGTGACAGTTTCTAAAGCTGCCGTTCCTCCACACGAGAAGCCAAGAAATGAAGTGTTATAGCTAATCAGTTTTGAAGTTGCGTTTGAGTTGAGCTGAGTTTGCTTGGCACGTTTTTCATTTTCAAAATTCTTCTCACAGAAACGGGTCGGGACTGTGGGCAGGCCAGTCCACAGCCTTCATTCCTCAGCCTCCCGTTTGGGAAATGTGCAGAATGTGGTTTTGCATTGTTCAGTTGAAAAATGCGCGGAAAGTTGCCCTGTAATCTGTAAACTTTCATTCTTCTGCACATTTTTGCCCAGTTTATGCGGCATTTGTGAATGTACTTTGCATTGTAGGGCTTGATAGAGGTTTCCTAAAGTGATCAGTTGTCCATTGCACTTTACAGACTGAAATTCCTCCAGATTTCTTGAATGATTTACTGGCATGATGCAGTAAGCTAAGTAAGCTCATCCCTTCCAACAGTTTTTGTGGACAAACTGGAGATCCTTTCAAAGATCAAGCCAGCCTTTTTGTACATCCTACTTTAGTAACGAATCGTGATTACAGCCATTTTCTGACATCACCTGATTACAACAACATTGTTTTTTTTCCTCTTTTATCTCATGTTCAGCTGTTATTTACCTTTTAATTCCAATGCAACAAAACACAATATATTTCATTCAGGCTGTCAGCACTGAAATAAAAGTCTTAACTTTCAGTGAGAAACATGCACACCCAGTATCAGAGAAGCTGTCACACATCTGCTTTGATTTGCACCAAACAGGACAATGTTATCAGACTTTGTAAAACCTCTCATCCATGTGAAACATGTTGGTCTAAAGATTAGTTCTGCTTTCAAACTCAGTCACTTCAGTTAAATGGTAACTTTTGCCATCTACTCCTGTCTTGTCTCTGTAAACGTTCAACTCAGAGTTAAGCTTGACCCCAGTTTGACCCATATGACAAATCCGAGTAACACATTTAACATGCTTATTCTTAAACTTATGCTATACCACATTTCAACTGCTCTAACTTAAGTCAATGATTTCACTCCTGTTTAAATAAAATGTGTCAGTGAATGACTCTAAGCAGGTAGTTCTCCTCAGAGGTCTGACTATTAAAATAAATAATTAAAGAAGTATTTTTAAAAAAGCTCCTTTTTCAACAGAATGTACCTCAGAAAAAGGAGTTTTGTGTGATGACAAGGACTCCGTTTGCTCACCGTGGTGTCTAATTTCTCAGCATGTTGGTGCAGCTGTCGTCTTGTTTGTCATCTCAATGATCCGGGGTGACTCATTCTTCTGTCGCTGCAGCTCTGATGAGCTGCAAGCCTACCTGATGCACTGCCGGCCAGACTTGCGTATACTTGAGGGAGAGGAGGAGGGCGAGGCGGACCACGACGAAGAGGAGTTTGTTCTCATTGAGGACAAAGAAGAGGAGGATGAAGAGATGTTCCAGAGGCACCACAGCTCAGGGGATGACTGGGAGGTGAGTATGTCCATCTTTTGGCCTCACAGGAGAGCTGGACGGCCCGACGCTGGTGTCACTAAAATTCTGGTACATGTAATGCTGGATAACAGGTGAGTTCATGTCTTTTTCTTTCTGTAGATGGTGTTGATGATGGAAGAAAGCAAGGACACGCTCACCACGGTCATTGACAGGGACCCCGAGGGGCTCAGTGCTGTTGTTGAGAGCAGCCACATTTTTGAAGCCTCACATGTCAGAGATGTGAGTGTCAAGTATTCTTATTTCATATTATATATTTCATCCATAGTTATGTGCAGGTTTTTGTGCAATGTTGATTCCAATTGCTTCCATGAAAATCATGTCCCTAGGTTTAGTTACTGAAATTGAGAAAATAAGTAAGAAATAGAAACCCTCTAAAGCAAATACAAATGAAAACATGCATTTTATAGTTTTTCTTCCATTTAAATGTAAACCAAATTGCAATTTTACAGAGCATGCTCTGTAAACATCTTGCTTTTCGCTTACCCAAATAGTAGATATTATTATGGTATTATTCATCCAGTATAATGGTTCCGTCTGCAGTCTTGCACATGCATAAAATTATACTTTTTTTTGGGGGGGGGGCTTCAAAAGTGCAGATAAGTGCAATTGATTTTAGATTAAAGTGGGACCTTGCAGACATTCCCTCACTAAAAGACCAATAAGCAGGTGTAGTGTTCTGAATCAAAGATTCTGTGAAGCAAAGACAGTCTGCATTCACAAACCAGAGCACATTGTTGGAAGAATGCCAGGTGAGGAGTTACAAGAATCCCTGCAGCAGATTGAACAGTTGTCTTTCACTGCGATTGCTTCTTAATGCATCAGTTTACTCAACAAAGAAGCATGCTTAAGGAGGAAATTAAGTCTTAAGATGCATGAAGATGGTCTGTTAAAGAGGCTGCAAACTGTACCAAAGAGGCAGTCACAGAAAAGTAGCTGAAGTTGTTTAAAAATTATTTTCAATCAAATAAAAAAAAAAAAAGTTGTATCATTATTAATTTTGCTGCATTAAAGTCACCCTATGTAGCACTACCACCTCTAACCATATGGAGACATATAGACAAAAGAGCCG
The DNA here is from genome assembly GCA_037176975.1 of Arrhamphus sclerolepis. NCBI lineage: Eukaryota > Metazoa > Chordata > Actinopteri > Beloniformes > Hemiramphidae > Arrhamphus > Arrhamphus sclerolepis. Next base: position 7,017,383 of record JBAMYA010000015.1, on the reverse strand, counting down.
CTGATAATATTGTGTTTATGAGTGGAGCATGTCTTGTAATACCACATTGCCCCACTAGAGGTGCATTTGGTTGAGTGTTACACAGCGATACTGATTTCAATACCAGGGTTTTGAGTATCTGCCTATATTAAGAACTAGCCCAATGCTAGTGTTATTGTTGTTGCTGTTTTAAGAAGAAAATTAGGCAATTTTCTTTTTATTCGCAACACATAAAGATGATCTTTTAAGTCCAGAAATCCAAGAATTGAACTTAAAGTGCAGCCGCAAATATGTAAAATAAAAAGTGATATAAACTTTTTTCATTTGAACACATTGGAACTACGTTGCAAAGCTGATTGCCTGCACTTCTTTTAGCAGACACACAGTGTGTTCAGTCATCTCTCATGCTGTTTAGAGAGCACTTTCAGGGATGTATTTCTGACCTGGGAAACTCAACCGCGGCTCCAGATGTTCAGTTACGCAGTGAAATTCAAAAAATTCATCAACCAACAAGGGTTAGTTATCTAAGATGATGAATTCTCCAGTTTTATCCCTCATTGGGTTTCTGTATACTCAAACTCCAGAATTTATTACTGCGATACATCCCTCTTTCCCTTTAACGTTATAAAATTGTCTTTTTTTCACATGGTGGCTCTTTAAATGCTAAACAACATTGCTTTTGTTATCTTTAGCAATATTTGTGCCATCTCTGGAAACACCAGCCTGGCATAAAGAGCACATTGGCAGTTTTCCTGGTGGACTTTTTCAGCCTAAAAATAATGCTATATTGCCAACATAATACCAGTGACAGATGGCCAGCTGTTCTACAGATTTTCTGCCACTGCTTCTCCACCTGGCAACTCAAAACAGGAATTTCAAAGCAAGTACTGTGTAACTTCCTGTGCTGGCTTTTAGAATAACAAAAAAGAATTAGGATTTTTTTTTTTAAAGCATGGTATCTTATGGTGCATAGGGCTAAGTACTTGTTACGTGCTGCCCCCATTTGGTCTGACTTGGTATTGCTCCATAGAGTGGATTTTAAAAAGAAATGACTCTTCAATCGGGTGGTGTGACATTTACCTCATTACCTGCTGAGTTCAGCTCAGGTTTGAGTTCAGGTCAGCTAATAGCTGAAGACAGCCAGATGGTCAGATGTCCAGGAATTTCTGAAACAAACTGGTTTCCTCAAATCTAATTCAGACTTTCAATAAGTGTCTTAACTTGAAAAATATATTGCAAAATTAGGAGAAATGGTTGCAAAAACATCCCACTGGAAAGTGTCAGTATGGCCAATGCAGAGTACCGACATTAGCACAGTTAGTAACAGTTATTACCACCAGACATGTGAGACGTAAGTATAATCAGGATTATAAGATTTATACAGATGTGGTTTCTGCCATCATCACTTGATTATCTTTGTATTTGAAGAAAGGAAAAATTAGCTGTGAAAATGTATTATTTTGAAAGACGGACCCTGTCATTTAAAAGTCATCGCATTAAAAATGAGAAAAACAGAAAATAAGTGTTTCTTAATTAGAGCAGAGATGTTGATAATAGTATTTTTTTTTTAAAAAGAGTGAAACTTCAAACAGGAGTTACATCTAAAGATTGATTCCTGTAAATTAGACATCAGAGTTTGCTCATGTCTAAGATGAGTAAAAATCTAAATGTAAAAGTCAATTATTTGCTGAAATATAAAATGCCCATTCGACTAAATCCAGACGGTTCCTCCTCTCTTTTGTCATCTTCCAGCTGTGGAAGGAGCTGCCCCCCAGGACAGTCGGCCACACGTGTCAGCTGACTTACAGCACATCCCGTCACGGCGCCAGCCTCAAGTCTCTATACAGAAAACTCGGCACAACAGACTCTCCCGTGCTGATAGTAATAAAAGATGCGCTCGACGAGGTAAAGGCTCTGATGCAAACTGTAGATGTGATGCAGGCCTATTTTTAAGTCGGTGTGTTTTCTAATTGTGGCTTGTGACTTCGTCAGATATTCGGGGCGTTTCTCTCTCATCCTCTGAGACCCAGTGAGACGTTCTACGGCACAGGAGAAACCTTTCTCTTCATGTTACACCCTCGCTTCAAGGTAAGCTGACTAGTGATCATTCTGAGCATGTCCTATAGCTTTTTTTTTGGTTTAGCTGATTTATTGAATGTCCCCCCAAGCTTTACAAAGTCTGCACTTTATGAGGTTAAAATGTAAAACCTCAAGTCAAAGTTAACCAAAAAAAAGGCCTTACCAGTTTGTAAAATGCAGTAAATACATATTATACATATTACGACCTCTTCTATTTATTCAATGAAAACTAAGACAAAATGCAAAAACTAAACAGTTAAACTAACACCTCATGACTCAGCTGTTTTTATTCATTTGTATGACTCAGCAGTTTTTATTCATTTACATCCTGGTCCCCTTGGAATGAAAGAGGGGCTACTAACGTTTGAACGTGGCTTTATTACATGCAATAGATTTCCATAACTTTTCCTTTAGATTTGTGAATTGAAGGAGCATTAATTACTCTTTTACACACAGCATTTAGCCGGGAAGTAGCTTGAGTCTGAATGACAAAGGATTTCTGTTTCACACCTTAAGATGCAGTGGAGGAGAGGTGTCTGATGATCAGTGTACACTGCAACAATCTTTGGATGTTGCCGTCATGCGTCCATCACAACCTGCGATTCGGGTCTCATCGTTACACAGGCTACATAAACCGTTCTCGACGTCTTACCAAAAATGAGGCAGATTCAAGTCATGTGAGATCTTTGAAGAGTGTAGAAATCATTTTGTCTTGGTTGGTTAAGCTTTAATACTGTAAATATGTTGTTTTTGTTAAAGTGCTTTATAAATAAATAGCAAAAACACTTATCCAACTAATATCTCCAAACCGAACTGGATGTAGTCCTTGGATTCAAACTGTGTCTTTAAGAGTCTGGGTGGTGTCATGTGTGTGATGGTGGATCATACTGGCTGGAAATTACAGTTAATTCCCATGAGATGTTATAAACTTTCAATTTTTCTTTCCTCTTTTTTGTCCGCTAGTGTTTCAGATGGACTGGAGAAAACTCCTTTTTCATTAAAGGAGACTTGGACTGCTTTGCTATTGGTGGAGGCAGGTAAGGATTTTATTGTTTTTAACCTCCCTGCTTCCATATTTTCTGTGTTAAATATGTGTGTATATATAAAAAAATCTAATTTAAACTAATATAACCATTACCTGACTTTATTCCTCAGTGGCCACTTTGGGCTGTGGGTGGATGAGAACCTGTACATGGGCCGCAGCAGCCCCTGCTATACGTTCAACAACTGCTGCCTCTCAGAAACTGATGACTTCCACATCATGGAGCTGGAAGTGTGGACATTCAGCTGAACGTACACCACAGGACACCCCCCCCCTCCTCCCCTTGATTTGACTTTAATCAACACAGCATTTATCGCTGAGCAAAAAGACAAATGTGCTCTGTTGTTTCATGATAACATCTATGTCTAATAACAATTTAAAACTGCTGGATTTATCAGTGTGATCACATGCTGTGGAAAGGAAAAAGGCTGCTGTCCTGGAGTCGGTTCTGACGGTTGACTCATTCCTGTGGGTTTCAGCAGCTGAGCTTGAACCCTGCTGAAGAGATTGGAGCCGAACTGTTCTGAAACTGGATCCTTTCGGTCCTCATCTTTTTTTCTTTTTTGAAAGAATTGGATGCACTTTGCTCTTAATGTGAATCTGCAATTTAAACATATTTCATAATTTATGCAAACATGCTGTTGCACCTGTCCACTTAATGCATGTAACCTTTCAGTTCAGAGTGGAGATTTAGACGCTTTAGTCTGTTGTGAAGAGAATTCTGAACTGCATGTGTGCAGCCAACAGTCTCACAAGTACTTTACTCTTTTCTATAACCACTGATCTTTATCGTCATGAGCTTTCATCCATCACTGTCACACAGTAGACATTAATGCTGGACTTTTGGAGCTACTCTTTCATAACCATCCCGTGGTTTTCATACGAAGTGCTGAGTCAAACGTGACTGTGATTCCTGAACATGTAAGAAAACCCCAGCGCTAACCCTTGAGGATCACTTCAAATCCATGTGGTTTTGTCATTTACGCTGGAAGACAAACGCGCTCTTGGTCTGATCGACTGATCTGCTTTGCTTACGTTGTACGGTACTGTGGATTAGTTAATAAAAACTTAGCACAATGATAAGTGTATGATTGTTCTGAAAACCACAAGCTGGTTTCTTTAAAAAGAAAAAAAAAGTTTGTTTATTGAAAAAGAAAAACAATGGTGCAGTTGAGTCACAGAGTTACAGTCTTGCTCCTCCAATCAGGCACATAACTCACAGACAAGATTTCTGCATGAGCACTCTTTTTTTTTTTTTTCTTCTTCTTCTCTTGGGTTCTTCAAGATACAAAGAAACAAATCTGAGACATGAGATGAGAGCCTGAAGTACAGCTGCACCGTCCAGCTGTTGGACCTCTTCTTGTCTCACATGTCAATGAACAGAATTGTCTTTCAGTTACAGAATCAATTTATTTTCTTCTGGATTACCATAAATGCAGTATAACACAATCAGATATCCAAAAGAAAAAAACATGCTCTTTGGTGTGGTCACATTTCCTTCTGAAGAAAAAAAAAAAGAAAAAAGAAAAACATCTTAAACATTTAGACTTAGTTTGCAAAAACCACTGAAATAAACTTTTTATGTGCCACAGTCCAGTTCTGGTCTTCCTGCTGCTTCTGTTCCCCGAGTCAGAGAGGCGTGTTTCCTCCAGAAGCTTCTGCGGCAACATCAGGCGTCGCCCAGCTCAGAGAAGAGCTTTCAGGCGAAGCCTTCACCAACTGCAGACATGCAGCTGGAGGCAACCACAGAAACCCACCCCGGCTCTGGGGACTCTGGGCAGCAGGAAGTCTCGCTCAGTTATTAAACGCTTCACATGCAGCGCCACACACACCCACATACAAGAAAAGAATTGCATAGTGTGCTATGATGTGATGCGTTTAGGATTAGTCTAGACTTGTTGGACATCTGGCTACATTTTCGGTCACAATGAGCCGCAGCTGCGAGCAGAGAGAGCAGCTCTAATTAACCATGTTTAAATATCAGTAACTGCTCGGTGTGCAAGAGCTTTCTATTTCATTAAAATATAAAAGTGTGAGAAGGATATTTTCCCTGTTGGTCATCTATGTGTACCGCTCATAATACAAGAAACACTGCTTCTAAAAAGGTGACCAACAGAGATGATGCTGAAGAATAAATAGTAAGAAAGAGGACAGAAGGCAACAATACTTGGCAGCTGCCAACAGGGCTCTAAAAGGCTCCTCTGCATAATTGTCGGTGGGTTTTCTTATCGTGGATCGCGATCAAGTGGTCGGATTATCACTTCCTCCAGAGGAGTGTCTCGGACTCGCACATTACTGTGGCATGTAGTCCTTCGCCTTCTCTAAACCCTCTTTCAGGAAGTTGATGTAAGTGGATGTGGAGGGATCCTCAAAACCACCGGAGAAGCTGAAAGTTGCCCCTTCCTCCTCTGGTTTCATTGCAGTTTGGTCCAGAAAGTAGTTGGCGTTGATGTGGTGGACCTGAACGAGACACAGATGAAAGCCTGCTCAGAGACACCTCTTTCTAAAATCTTTGGTAAGCAATAACATATGTAGGACTCGTCTAAACAGCTCTGCATGACTTTGTGTAAAACTGAGCAAACTGGAGAAAGTTCAGATTGCTCTTATAATGGCTCACGTCCTGGCAGGGAGTATAATAAAATGCAGAAATTAGCTGAATACCGGCCGATAGCAACAGCGCTTGCAGATCCATTTCTATTTTGTTACACCGACATAACAACTTGTTTTCTAATCTGAAAGCAACAGTCAAAATCCTATGATACAGGCTTGGCAATCCAGGGAAGGACATGCAGTGACCCAGAACAACAAATCACAAGGCAGATTTATGCAACCACGACCCAGTTCAGAGCTCACTTTAAAAACGTGTCAAGGTCTGAACACATTTCTAGACGGATTCAGATCCAGGACTCAGGAGGATGCATCTGAAAAATGTTCTGGGAGCCTGACACTCACATTGTCTTCCTGGTCTGAATATGAAAGCCATAAGTTGACATAACTGTTGCAGGTTTTAGCCAATAACTTGTTTGACTTGTGGCAGACATTTTCTTGTACTGCAGCCTATACACCCTGATTTTTTTTTTTTAAAGAAAGCAATCTTTGCTGAATAAAGTTTGGAAAGAGAAAAGTTGGTGGATCTTATTCGTCTTGTTATTTCTTCTATTGCTTGTTTTTTTTTCCTTTCCCGCATGTTTCCCAGTTATTTCCAGTTACTGCATTTAGCAGTTAAGTCCAGTCACTTTAGAACGCAATGGCTGCATTTAAAGACTAAATCGTGTCTGGAGCAGATCAAAAAGAGTTTTGTTTTGTCTTGTCTTTTTTTTTAGGCTGAAACTTGCTGGAGTGTGGATGCAGGGCCTAACAATTCTAAACATCTGTTTTAAAATCTAACCGTACAAGTGCAAACATAATCTCAATTAGTGAGCCATCAGAGAAAAAGTAAGTGAAGGTCTAACTTTTTTTTTTTTCTATATCTAAATAATGCTTTTGTCAAAGAAATGCTTACAATGGTTCCGTTGGGCAGTGCCACCATCATCTCCACAGGGAAGCTGTACTTTTCCAGGTGCAGACGGGCCTTTTCACTCAGCTCCAGGTTCTGTGTGTCAGCCTCAAAAAATGACAAAATCATAGATTAAGTTTATTTCACAACTGTATGCAACTGAAACAAACAAAACAGGGCATTTCTGGTTTCTATGCATTGTTTTTTTTTTTTTGGTCCGGGTCTTTTGACTGCAGAGACCCCTCACCTGCATGCTCTCCAGCTCTTTGACCAGAGACCAGCTGCTGATGAAGCTCTGGTTCAGCAGAGCCAAGATGGGCGAACTTTCCAGGACCGTCTCCCGGAGAGTTCGCCCCGAACCTGCAGAAACGTGGAGCAGAGAGGAAGAGAGCGAGAAGTCAGAAGTACGCCACTTAAAGTCCAACGCTGACAACAGCTGGCAGCTGACGACAGAAACCAAATGTAGCTGAAACACTGAAAATTAGTAAAATTAGAATTTTATTTTTCTGACTCAGCTCTCACCTCCACAGACATATTTAATGATTGCTGTGTATGGTTACACTATGTGCCCTTCTTACTACCTATAATTTCATGGAAGACTGTGATCAATTGTGTCTTTTTGAAGAAGCCCAGCAGCATGAAACTTTAATTTAGTGGCAGTGGATCTGCTTTTAAAGTAAAAACATTTGGATTGGAGCGCTTGCTGTGACATCAGCTCCTTGTTACGGGTCTCACCTCAGCAGGACTGGTCATCTAAAGCTCCCCAGAGCAGAATGGAATGCACCAGCTTCTGCTCCGCCTCAGCTCGAGCAAACGCCTCCGAAAAAGGCAGGTAGGGTACCTGCACAGAAGCGCAGCGACAACACCGAATTATCTGTTAAACCTCTGCAGTCGCATACGGTTTATCCATTCCCTCTAGGATGATTACCTTCTTAAAGGGGTAGAGGGTGACCTCCAGGCGGCGAGCTGCTTCTTGCCGACTCATCTCAGAGGACCAGTGAATTTCCTCAAAGACAAACTGGATGGGCTCGCCATGGCCATCCCGGCTGTCAATGACGTTTCCCTCCTCATCCATGATGATGGAGGGAGTGGAGGGGCCAGTGGACTGGAGCTCTAACTATAAACAAAAGCTCTCATTAGAAATACTTGACACTAAGATATATGTGTAAAAAGAAAAGAGGACCTAAAAAAAAAAAAAAACCTTTCCAACAAAGCAGCCAAACCTGAGGCAGGTATCCGATGTCCACCTCCATGTTGCTGCTCTCGCTGGCTCCGTACAGCCACTCCATATCAACGTTCAGGCTCCTGCGACACATCAGGAGTCACGCAAAATAAAAAAGAAAAACTGCACCAATTGACAGACCAGTTTGCAAACAAAGCACGCGAGGTTGTGATTGATGGATTTACCTGTCACTGGGGACGTAGAGGTGGAAGTGGCGGACGTGAGATGCGTCTTTAGAGACGACGATGTTGCCAGTGAACTGACCCGGAGTGAACCAGAAAGGGAAGTCTGGAACCTCGTTGAGCTGGAACTCCGCGTGGATCCTGCAGGGGTGAGGAGAATGAGCTTGCAGAGTAGAAAAGTGCTTTGGAGTAGAAGACTTTTACTCCAAACGCACAGTCACAACCATCGAGATTCAAAGGACTTTGAAGCGTGTGTTAAAACGGCAGTTATGTCATTCAGTACAGCCAGAAATAACACATTTCTGTCTTTTTCCGCAAAAACAAAGAGTGGTTTTGCAGCACAGGTACTCTGCTGAAACCAAGTACCTGCCAGGGTAAACAATATGATTCAAATTCACTGTATGTTCTGGAGTCAGAAGCTAAAGGAGTACAGAATTTAGCAGATAAATGGCTAAATTAAGAAAAAAAAAGTCTTATGTTTCCTTCCGACTCACTCCTCACCTGAACACAATGTCATAATAAAAATCACTGCTGGCACGGATACAGGCGACTGCACCCTGGGGAGCAAAACGGGATTTGACGAAGGGCCGAGGGTGGAACATACTCAACAAGGAGTGGATGAGAACCTGCAGCGGAAGATGAAGAACAGCGATCAGCACGCCGTGTTACAGTCAAAGGTTAAGATCCAATCGGAGCCTGACCAGGAGCGTATTTTTAGAGGCACCTCTTTGCCCTTTGGGGTGGGAGGGTGGTAACGGCTGTTGGGGAGGTATCCAGTGAAGATGTTGAGCTCGCTGGGAATCACCCACCACGTGTCCCCCACTTCCACCTTGTTCTTTGGGGGCAGGAACACCCTGAACTGACTGGCATAGAACGTGGAAGAAGGCACTGCAGGGCTCCTCCAGGAGCGGAGTCCACTCAGTGAGCTGTGGGAAACCTAAACACAAAGATGACTGCAAGGTCACCGATTCAAAATAATCTCAAGAGCACTGCGGTGCTGCCGTTTCTATGCAACCATGCAGAAAACACACTGAATGTGTGAACGAGACAATAAACAACCTGCTCTTTACAAAACAGCGTGAAGAATGTGGTCTTTTGCTTACCCCAAGAAAGCCATCTTTGCTTTTCGTCATGGACTCAAGCAGCAGAGGCTGCATTTTGGCCTCTACAAACAAAGTCTCTCCATTGGGGTCGTGTATCACTTCCTCATCCACGTCCACCGGGGGTGTGATCCCTAAAAACACAGCTGTGTTAGTGTGGGGTTATAGTTGTACCCTACAAGATACTACAGAAATGTGAAAGAACTAAAGAATAAGAATGAAAATGATGCACCTGTGAGCTTCTCTGCAATGGGCTTGAACTCCTCTGGACTGAGATAGAGGTCATGGTCGGTGTCTAAGGAGGAGAAGAGAAAAAGGCCCTCGGAGCCCAGAGTCCGTATGCTCTCCTCCTGATGGGAGGGACAAGAATGACTGTCATTCAGTTCTGCAACAAATCTTTGACAAAGAGCCATCATATCACTTAAAACACAAACACACAGGAACATAACCAACCAAGATAGATGTCAAAAACACATTTACATTAACGTTTAAAAGTATTTCAGAGGAATTACAGCAGGAGGGAGTTATGGTTGCTGTCTGAGCTTTTTTTTTTTTTTTTGACCAATCTGAACAGTGATTTCTGAACCAAGATTAGCCCTGAGGCCACACACACACACACACACACACACACACGCGCAAGCAGGAGCTTCTTTTAGACCAGAGGTGTCAAGCTCATTTCCATCGATGACCAGTTGTGACTATCAGACTGTATAAACTTAACTACTCCTTAACACATTGTTAAACAACAGTTTCTACATTCTATCTTAAATTAGATTTTTTTTTAGGGATGCAAAGGTTTGTGGTAAAAGTTTTTCAAGATCGCTTTTTGTTTTTCTTTAGAATAAAATATCTACTTAAAATTTTAATTTAAAGTTGTAAAATTGTAAGCTTTGTAATTTTTGTAAGGATTTTTGTTTTAAAATCACAAATCTTTTTTAGTGGCTAAATATGTACATATATCTATATATATATATACACACACACACAGAGAGAGAAAGAGATTGTGCAAAAAGATATGAAATTTTGAAGAAAAAAAAAATGGCTTTAAAAAAATGTAAAATTATGACTTTATCTTGTAAAATTGTAGATTTTGCAAAATTGTGACTTTAAAAAAAATTTAATTCTGTGTTGAAGAATTCCCAACTTTTTCTTGTTAAACATGACTTTTCAGAATTGTATGATTTGATTGTAAAAACCAAAATCAAACTTTTAATACAAAATTGTGACCTTTTTTAACTTAATATTGCTTCTTCTTTTTTTGTAAAATATTGACTTTTGCTACAAAGCAACATAAACTTTTATTTTAGGACAATCACACGCTGTTCAAGATCTTATGAAGGCCACAGAAAATGATGTCGCGGGCCTTATGTTTGAGTGACTTGGACCCCTTTCTCGGAGGGATGCGTGCCTACCAGCTTCTGTACAATGGAGGAAAAAGAACAACTGGAGACCATCTGTGGCCAAACAAACGAAGATTACAGGTAGGTGGGGTTCTCTCTTGCCAGCTGCGAGACTGTCCCACCCACCAAATAAAACTAAAAATCCACAAGGGAGAAGAAACTGCCGAGGGAATACATTAAGGAGTCTGATATCCGAGCATGCGTGAACACCACCCGTTTAGTCGAATATCAATTAATAAAAGTAACATAATTCAAATACCGTGATAATAATAATAACAAATGCATTTCTTTCTTTTAAAAGGAGGTACAAAGTTAACCTTGTTAATGCTACTAACTGTGGATCTTACATGACGCTTGATGAGCTGGGCATCTTGATAGTACTTGATCCCATAGGCGAGAAGGGGGACAGCAGAGACCAGCAGCAGGGACCATATTACTTTGTAGAACCAGGATCCAGAACCCTGGTTCAGGCTCCGGTTCTGGCGCTCATCCTGCCCAGTCTCTTTCTCGGTGATTTTTTTATCCACGTCTGCGGCCATCCTCCACGACCAGGACGGCTGTTTCTACGAGAGCATGATAGTCTGATGACGCCCCCGACATAAAACCGTTAGGAGTACTCCGTATATGAGGTCATTCCGGTGGGTAGACTCCACCGGCAGCTCGGTGATCCTGTAGCCGGGGTTCAGGCGTCTTTTACAGCCGTTCCGGGTCGCTGGCAGCAGCCGTGAAACGTTAGCGAGAAGCACAGATTTCTTATTTCCCACATCCAACCTGGAGCCATATGGACGCGGTTACATGCATAAAGTTAGCCAGTGATAGACGTGACACAGGAAAACAACGATTTAAAATAAAAGCCTGAACCATACTCAAAAAAAGAAAAAAGGGACTATTGTTACTTATTTGGAGTATATAATATAATTCACTTCTCAGAAATGTCAAAATTCTTTCCATTCTATTGCACCTTTTCTTTTCAACCTGACAACAACAGTTGGTTTCATAAAATTTAACCACAAGGGATTTTATTTTGAAATAAACCAGAAGTTGCGCGTCACTATCTTGTAATTGATTGTAACACATTGGCACAGAGGGCGCATTTAAAGGGGCAGGGTTCTTTTTTTTTTTTTTTTTGCATCCAAAGAATGTCAGCACACCCTCCCGGATAATACATGTTTCTTTTTTCTTTCTTTCTTTTCTTTCTTTCCATTGCCAATCAGTTGAAGGTGGAACATGTTTTTTTTTTTTTTTGTTTTTTTAGAACTTGACCAATAATCTTCTTGCTGGGTGAATATAGCTTGTTCATGATATTTTTTTTAAATCTTATTTTTAATATTATTAATCTGTGCGGTTGTTACGAGAAAGTTTTCTTGAGGAAAATTCGAAGTTTATTCAAATTGATGAAACTGAAAACCATACGTGTCAAAGTGCATCAATTACAGCAAAATAAATAAATAAGATGTGACAACTGTTTTACTGTAAAATACAGTGATTTAACAACAAATACGTTTCATAAAACATTTAAGATGAAAATGAAACGTAATAACTTTTGAATCTTTCAACCTACAAATCTATTTAAAATAGTAAACAGACATGTCAGATGTGGAAACTGATAGAAAACAGAAACCTTTTCACAAATCAAATCAAACTTTATTTGTATTAAACTTTTTATACAATCTGTACTTTAGATGATTAAAACAGAAGAAACAGAAATGAATAGTTAAAAAAGAACCCTCCCAGTTCCTTCCACCAAAACACATCCATACAAATACATGTTCAGGAACCACAGGGACCAAAACCCTCTTCCCCTTCACAATAATTTGAATAAGAATGGATCAGAAATAGAGGCAGTCTAGGAGGAAACACTGAAGATTGACAATAAAAATACTTTAAAGTGATTAAATAAATACATTTGTACATGGTACAGGTGTTATTAAATAGGTAAAGGTCTCCTTGTTTTACTTTTTCTTTACAACGTATGTTTTTAGTGGATAACAGGGCTGGACTACAAACAGGTCACTACGGCGCTTCAGTCTTCTGTGTATTATAAAGAATGGGAGTTGGTATCACAATACTTAAGAAAAGCTGTCCTTAAAAAAAGAAAAAGTTCCTTTCCTCCAGAACTGTCAATTATATTTAGTGTTAAGTTATCCATGAAATGGTTGAACTGCACGTTAATAATAAAATATTTGACCCAACCCTCTTTAGCACAGTGGACAAAGTATCTATGATTTACAAAAAGAATTTTAATGTTTAAGACATATCGACTGTTTTCTATTTCCTCCTTAATTTATCTTTATATTAGCTTTGCTGCACAGAACGCATAGTAGTTTGTGGACATGATGTGTTTCTTTTCATTAAAACTTCCATTTTTTGGTGATGGATGTGTTCCTGAGGCCACACAGTGATTCCCACGACAGAATCACATCTGTTTTTAGTGCAGAGCTGAGGACCTAAACAGCAACTGGATTCAATGTGGATTATTCTTTTAATAACATTACATAGCACAGAATAATAAAATCCCCCAGTTCTTTGCAGTTATATCTATTTTGAACCATTTTCTCATGCATGGATGTAACTGGATTTTTTTTGTGTTTTTTTCCCCCCGTATTGCACCCTGAATTTTTTTTTTTGGGGCATGACAATTTCCACATTTGCAAAACAACTTTCAAACAGCATTAGAATCTCTACTGCAGGGTTCAAGTGCTTTAAAAAACCACTCTATTGTTTTTTCTTTTCATACAAGTCAGATCCTGGCTTTTATTTTTGGAAACAGAGGTGCACAAAGTTGCAGAGAATGAACCATAAACATGTTACATATGCATCTCAAAACTGTACTGGCAAATGGTGCTTGAGCACATTTTACAAGCAGATTTTTTTTAAAATCCCTGATGATAATGTATTTTTTGTTTTGTTTTGTTGCATTTAAACAGTGGAGTCAGAGAATGTGACGGAAAGTGAGGGCCTCTACCAGCACATGCAAACAAACTCCAGCTGATGAAAAACAATAATAATAATAATGATAATAATAATAATAATAAATGAACCTATGAATGTGCCATTCCTGATGTTTGTGTAAATGTATCATTATACCAAACAGTTCCACTGCTGTGACTTCATGTACTTTCAAATTATATGGAAAGGTCTTTGTGACCCAGAGAGATGAAAAATAGAAAGTCATACACACATCACAGCTGTATTTGTCACATAAAAAGCATTCAGCTTTTCATCCAGAACTGTGAATATCATAAATAACAGCCGTGTGAGCCATAACGATATTGAGAAAATTAGTCCATGTTTTAAAGTTGCCGGTTCTCAGTCCATGTCTTCGTCTATGGGTTGTGTCTTCACTTCAACAGCTTTTGGAGGGATGTAGGAGCCCATGCCGGCTGCTCTCTCTGCTTCTTCCTGCGTGTAAGGCTCCTCCCTGAGCTGTTTCAGCCTGGACGGAGAACAGGAAGCAAAACCGTAAAACACACATGGCTACTAATCCAGGATTTAAAAAAAAAAAAAAAAAAAAGAAAAGTTCCAGTGCATGAACTGAGATTTTGTCTTACCTTCTCTTGTGCACTTTTGTTTTGAAATGCTCTTTCAAGGATCTCATATCCACAAAATATCTCCTGCAAGACATAAAACAAAACACTGAATTAAGAGACCAGTTGGAACATACTAATAAGGAGTACGGCAGAAAGCAAGAGATTAATGCAGTTTTCCTTTGAGTGGGGATGAGAAGAGTCAATATGAGCGCAGTCCTCCGACTGGAATATTGTCAAGATGCCTCTCCTTCATTCATCTATTGTTACAGTCATGAACTCTAACTGTGTGTAAATGCAGCAAATTCAGTCTGCCTGTATATTTGTCAATCACACAGTAAGTTTAAAAAAAAAAAAAAAGAAACACCAATTCCAGTCCAATTCATGTGCAAAATCAAACACCTACGCGCAGTGTAAGCAGTAATGTTGGGCACATCCGGTCACATCGTAGTCCACCTCCTGATGCAGCAGCTTGGCTGCCATCTCTGGCTTCATGTCTGCATGGATCTGATCCAAGTCTTTGGTCCTGCGCTTTGTCTTCCACATCTTTGAGATGTTCTTCTTTTTGTCACTCTTATGGTTTCCCGTTTGCTTGGACTTCCCCATGGTTGACAACACAGGACTGGATGAAACACAGACACAGCAATCTGTCTAAGAAATCAGGGAAGAGCATAAGGTGATAATACAAGCTATTGAGTACATATTACTAAAATATTAACTTTAAATACAAATGACACCGTCACTACTTTGTGTCTGTGTTATAGACAAGTCTAACCGGATAAATAAGAGGGTTCCCAGCGAGTTTCTACGTTAATGAATCAGCTTTGCTCCTAAAAATCCTTTGGAGCTCTACTTTCAGACTTTGCTTACCTTCCACGCGTGTGATCGAGAGGCGTCAGATGTATTTCCGGGTCAGGAGGGCAGTGACGTGCGTCTGTTGACCTGCAGAGGGCGACAGAGGCCAATTTTAAAAACTGGAAGCAGAAGATTGACAGTCTGCGGTAATCATAACCAACCCAAACAAGTCTTTCAATGATGCAGTTAATAATAAACTGCAAATCTAAAAGTTAGAAAGAAGAAAAAAATACGCACTCACACACACACACACACACACACACACACACACACACACACAAAACATGCCCTTGAGCTCAGTTTTAATCCAAATGGTCATTTGTAAGCGCACTTCTTTCCAATGCTGTGTTGTGTTTGCTTCAAAATAAACCAAACAGACCCGAAAAATCAAATACTCATTTTTATTTTTATTTATTTTGGAAAGGGGTGGGGGTGGGGGGCTGTAGGTACTCTCTATGAGAGTGTCTTTATTCTTCATCTCTCATGTGTCACATTTGGGGATATTTTCAATATGACTTTGGATTCTACATTTTTCTGTGTGCTATTAAACTTGTTTTGGTTGTTTTATTCTGTGTGATTGATTTGTGACACATTTTTGGTCATTAATTTTCCTTCTTCTCATTTTACAGTTGAAACAATAAGTTAACATGCACTAATTAAACATAACTTAAATGAAATCAGACTAAACGTTTCCTGTTTGAGGTCAGTCAGGATTGAAAAAATAATTTTTGGTAAATTCTAGTATAATGAGAGCATTTTTTTTTTGTATGTGTGTTTTCTTCAAACTATTCCTTTAAACAATTTTGCAAATTTCAGATGATGATGTTGTGGCTTTGGATGCTTCTGATAGGTTAAAAGACAACATTTTCTTTCAAAATGACCTTTGTTACATTTAGAAGAAAAAGGGCGAAACATTTCAAGCCTGAGAACACCATCCCCAACTGAGATGTACGGGGGTGACAGCATCACGCTGTGGGTTTATTTGGCTATAGGAGAAAGTGGTGCACTTCACAAAATACATGTCATCATGAGGAAAAAACATTATGTAGAAATACTGAAGCAACATCTCAAGTCATAAGCCAGGAAGTTAAAACTTGGGTGTAAATGGGTCTTCCAAATGGACAATGAACCTTTGTTACGTTACAAAGTGCTTTAGGACAACAAAGTCAATGTTTTTCAATGGTCATCACGAAACCCTGATCTTAATCCTGTAGAAAATTTGTGTGCAGAGCTGAAAAGGTTTGTGCCAGTGAGGTGACCTACAAACCTGACTCAGTTAGCCTGTATCAGTTCTGTCAGGAGAACTGGACCAAAGGAACTATTGGAGGCCACGTTCACTATTGTACAATTAACTTTTTTTTAAATTTAAATGTCACCAAAATGGTCATAGAACATGTCATGTATTTAGTGTTTTAAAATCTGCATATTCTGCTCAATCCAAAATTAACCAGGAAGAAAAGAAAAAAGCCAAAATGACTGATATCTCGTCAAATGTGTCATACAAAGGACTTGATTAACTATTAATACGAACAGAAAGACAAATAACAGCTAAAATCTTTAACTAATATTGCTAACAAATGTTGTATTTCAACTTTTTTTAAATTTTTTTTTGGGAGGGGGGAAGATGTGAAACGGTACTAGTGAAAGAAAGACTTTACAAGATAATATCGATAAATGTAGAAAGACTTTGAATAATTAGCTTCAAAGGGACCTGACGTTGTTTGTCAGAACACTGTTAACGAAACCTGAATCTTTATCCTGGCTGACATACCCTGCATGTTCCTTAGCAGTCCTCCAAGTCTCATAAAAGGATTAATACAATAAACTTTAACTTTATTTGGAAAAACAAACATCATTACATCAGAAAAAGTGATTTGCGTGGAATAAACAAATCTGGTCAATCACTCATTTACTAGATGGAAATGGTAACAATGTCAATTTAGAGGAATTTAAAAACAAATATAGAACTGATTGTTTTAGAACAAATTCTAATAAAATAATACTCAACATTCCTAATATCCTCATTCAGTCAGTTATCTAACTTCACAATACCAATATTACATAGGATTCAACTTTATTATGTAGACATTATAGACAAAAATGCAGCAACAGGTTTTTGAATCAATATTCAATAAATAACATGTACCAAGGTAAAACAACAAGCAATCTTGCCTTACAAAATTTTGATAAATCTACAATATTTAAGATTAGGACAAAGTACTTAAAATTCCAATTTCCTTCTAAATATAAAGAACTACATTTTAAAATAATAATAAACATATATCCCTCAAATGAGTTCATAAAAGTGAGATTTAAATTTGAGGTCAAGAATAGTGTTTTCTGTAGAAACAACCAAACACTTGTTTCATGAGCGTAGACAGGTACAAAATTTGTGGAAGATGGTTCACTACTTCTTATCCTATAAAGCCATAATTGTTGATTTCTTCTCACTTCAAAATATTCAGTTTGGCTTATTGGTGGAATTTCTAGTAAATACTGCAATTACTGTAACAAAATTTTACATTCATAAAAAATATGTCAATACAAATGCCAACAAATGCAATACAATTGTATGAGTTAATGGGAGAGTTTCAGTTAATACCCCCAACATATTTCCTTTTTTTTTGTCTTTTCTTTCCTCTATTTATTTTCCTTTGTAATTTGTTTGAACCTTTGTTATCCAAATCGTTTGAATACAACAGGATATTTCTTATTTTTGTTTGTTTGAGGCTTGTTGACGTGTGTAAGTTATTGTTTTTTGTTTTGTTTTGTGATTGTAATTTTCCGAATCTTTGGAGAAAAAAAAAAAGTTCGTCTGAGATATCTTAAGATTCTGACAGCCCTTGAACGCAGCGTCAGCCTGCACTGCATACGCGCCGTGGCGGAGAGCGAAGATGGCGGAAAATAATGTCGAAGCGGATCGCGAATGGAGCGACTGGGCCGTGGACGCGGCCGAAGACACCCTAATCGCCATGGAAACCTTGCTGGCCACGCTGAGAGCTTTCGAAGACGTGCTCAGGCAACAAGAAATATCCGTAGCATCTTCCACGGAGTACTGCGACAACTTCTGTCAGGTAATGTGTACATGCAGCATCAAAGCTACCGTTAGCTTCACGTTAGCTCACCCGGGATTGTTTTTCTCGTTGCCCGCAGGATACGATATTCAGCGACTGCAGCTGGCACGCTGGCTGCACAGCTAAGCTTTATTTTTTGAAGCATTTACACAGTGTTTGTCTTTGTTCGTATTCGTGTGTGCATCCCCTTTTCACAAAATTGACCGCTGTCATCGGGCCAAAATACACTGGCAGCTGAATGATACATAGCCCACTGGCTGATTCAAGTTATCCCAGCAAAAATCGTTTCATTTTCAGCAATGCACTTCGTTGGGCTTTATCTTATTTCCGAATCTGATAACAATAGAAAAGCACTAGAAGTGTACCAGATGCTTGTATGCACATGACATTGCCTCTGTTTGCACATCTTGCATCACTGCATGCGTGTGGGGCGGGGCAGCATCGAAGTACGCGCACCCAAATTTTTAATATTATGCATCAATGCTTTCCTTAAGGGGGTGAAAAAAAAAAGCTTATCTTTCACATGTCAGATGTCGTTTCTGTATCTGTAGTGTCGGTGTCAGAAGCCGCACAGGCGACCATCAGTGTCCACCTCACATTTTGAGTGACAGCGCTGTGCATCTCTCATGATGCCTTCTACTCAACCATGAGATCATTTCAATCCCAATCCAGATTACAATAAACTAAGGACATGGGTGGTGGAAGTATTCAGAGACTTTACTTGTGCAAAAGTCTCAGTACAACACTTCAAATATACACAACTAGAAAGTCCTCAGTGAAAATTCTACAGTAGATAAAGTTTTATTTCTGAAACTGCTACATAGTGAAAAGTGAAGTAGATAGTAAGTAAATTTATACACACACACATACATATATATATTTAATATATCAATATCAATTAGGGCTAGGCAATATGACCTCACACCAATATCGATTATCTGAAGAAGTTAACCCCATTCTGATTAATGAGATGAGCAATTATTTTAGTAATGCTTTATTTTTTGCCCTCATAGGTTTTTGTTGCAGATATATAACTAATAACTATTAAAACTAGCATATATTTTTGAACAAAAGAGTACATACCTTTTCATATTAAAATAAGCCAAAGGAAGCACACACAATTTAACTACATACGGCCATTTAATAAATTTTTCAAAGAAGGGAATTAATTGAAATAATTGTTTTGAGCACGATTACGTTGATTATCGGTTCTGAATGTCGGTTTCGATTCATTTGTGATTAATTGTCCAGCTCTATCGTCAGTGACGATTGGTTTCATTTCCATTTCATTATATTCTCAATTGATTGGTTTGTGACAATTTAAAATGAGTCTCAAATGGGTCTCTACCTTTGTCTAATCTATCACCCACACCTGTAACTAATCAAAATGACACTATGGTAAAGCAGCAAATTTGCATAAGAAAAAAATGCTGGGAGTGTCACTGCTTTTGTTAATATTTGCTGAGGAAAAAATATATGCATATGTGCTCTAGTATTTATTTATTGAGACTGATCATTTATATAGAACTTCACCAGATTTGCATGTAAAAAGAAATCCACGTGAAAATGAAAGTATGTCATCTTTCAGTTCAAAGGTTGTACATGTTGGGACAAGAAAATAAGTAAAATTAAAAATCTTTGCCCTGTCTTAAAGCTGGGTAAACACAACCTCATGAAGAATCCGCATGAGGAAACCCCCCACTCCCCACACCCTCCTAACTAGCAGTCTGTTATTTTCCCTGCAAGAGGAACTTCCAAACTTCCCAAAAGAAAGCTGGTTAAGTGCCAAAACTGGAATCTAAATGAGAGTAATTCATTAGCCAGCTCGTCCTGATAGTAATTCTGTATTTTGCCAGTTTCTGCCAGTAAATGGCACCCTGTTTGCTTAAACACCAACCTATGGTTGCTTCCTCTGTTGTCGTTTCTTCTACAGAAAACCGTTTAAGTAGAATTTTTGGTAAGAGTTCAGTAGGGGCTAATAATGCTGTAAAACACACCTCTTTGTTTTTAATAAAAAAAAAAAAATCATTATTGTGGTCTGGCACCATGCAAGGAAGGAATTGCTTTACAGCATGTTTGGAGAGGAGAAATTATTAGAAAATAAATAAGAACACAATTAAAAATGTAACTTGAGTGGTTTTTCTGTTGATAAGAAGACAACAATAAGTGACTCAGCTCCAGTTGGAAGCAGTGCTGTTGTAATTAGTACACTGATGTAGCTCTCTGGGGTGAAGAATTATTCTTGGCTCCCTTAGAGAGACGGTACTAATTATTTAGAAACGGTTGAATTAATTCAGGTGGACACTGGTACGAAGTAGGCTGTTGGGTATGGCTTTTAAAATATATGTGTACTATATAAATATTATATTTTACGTGTTCCTCCTAGAGCCAGATTGTGCAGGGCAGATTCAGGGGTGTCATATGCTGCACCATCAAGTCCCTTCAGACCCAATCAAGAGCACCCCACCCCAGACAGTCAGCTGGGATCAAACAGGTGTAGACTGACTGTGCCCTACGAGGAATCCCATCCCCTATCCTCCTCTCTGACATATACTTCCCATGTGACCCCCTCCTCTCATCTCTTATAAACTCATTTACAGGTGGCATTTCTAATTGTTATTTTTGTTTGTTTTTTCCCCCCACTGTCTGCAGGCACTGATGCACTATGCTGGGAGCAGGAACTCCATAGAGCATGGTCTGCCTCTTCTGGAGGTCTACTGCTTATCCATAAACTGCTTTGCTGCAGCGCGATCTCACCTCACGTCAGATTCTGACAGAGTGGCCCTTGTTTTGAAGAGGCTAGCTCTGTGAGTATTGACAGATATTTCGGTGTCACTACACAGTACGCGATGCAGTTGGTCAAAAAAAAACCCAAAGAGGTTGCTTTATCCATGCTTCATCTGCTTGGCTGAATTGGACAAAGAATAAATATGCACACCTGATCTCTTTATGGATTTTAGGGTCATAAGTTCAGCTTTCTCAATTACGTGTAATGTCCTTAAAAGCCTGTCTTAAAGGCTGGCAGTTTTTAGTTTGCCTGATACTCTGATCCGACATTTCCTTTAAATTAATGCCATTAAATGCCAATAAATGCACATCTTTATTGTACATTTCATTCTAATAACTCCTTTTCCATTTGCTGATCCTGACAAGTGCACTAAGCAATCAAACTCAACCCAGTATCTGCATTATCTAAATGATACGCTATTTCTTGATTCTAGTGAGAGTTCCTCCACCACTTGCATAAATCACACACTGCTGTTTCTTTTCTTATCTCTGCTATCTTTATAGTCCAGGGTCTGTCTTTGCCAGACTGAAACTGTATACGCTGCTCTCTGGTTCTGGTTTGCTGCTTACCGTTGGAGTTTTTAAGATCCTTTTTAGGTATAAATGGAAATTCAGCTTAGAACTGTAGGTATTATAGCCAGTTTGAAATTTATAACTTGTATGGTGGGGAAAAAAAAATCCATCTATACATGCTACAGAGCAACATTGCTCTGTAGCAAGCAGAATGTATGTTCTCTCTGTTTCACACAGGCAGCATAAATACTTCTGTTTTGGCACCATAAACCACCTTTACCTGACGTGCATGTGTTTGGATCATCTTGATGGGGAGAGGGAACTAGTTTATTGTAGCCACCTTGTGATAGCTTGGTTGTGTTATACATTCCAAGATGACAAGGTCTGAGTGAGGCGAGATGAGGTGAAGGACAAGTTGTCCACTGTTGCTCTAGCGACAGAAGAGACATGAGAAAGCTGCCAATTTACCTACAAGCTCAGGTTGTTGAAGGAGAAGGCTCGTATTAGCTGACTAGCTCCTTGAACTGTGTAAGACTTATTATTACTGCATATTATTAGATGTGTTAACCAAGGATACAAAAAGATAGTTTAAAACATAAAAGCTCTCAAAAATAACTCAAATAATTAAAAAAAAAAATGGTGGAAGAGAGAGGACAAAATCCCCAGAAGCTGAGCCAGCAGCAGAGATTGTGATCCTATTTCAAGGCACACTGTCAATTGCTTCAGATAAATAAATAAATAAAGTTTTCTGTGCGATGGAGATGAGGGAGAAAAAGGAGCCACCAAAAGAAAGTGGAACACAGGCTGTGTTTACTAGTGCGCCTTTTCAGACAGATGGTGGAAGCTGCTAATGTAGCACTGAGCTGATCTTTCTGAAGTCATCCAGAAGGTTAACGTGAGGACGGCTAATGAGGCGGGAGTTCTCCTTGACTGGAAAATGAATCGAGCAGTTTAGTGACTGCATGTTTTATCTCACTGAGAACAAGTTTGTTTGAATTTTGGGAACATTTATTTTAGTGCAATCAAAGGTCTCTGCGAGCAGTCAGTTCTTCGTTGCAAACTGGCGAAAGAGAGAAACAGGATTTGTTTCTGAAAGCTTGAGTTCAAAGCAATATTCTCTTATTACTCCTACAAACAAGACAATTTCAATGCTATGTTTAAAAGTTGTGTATAAGCTAATCAGTTTATAGTCCTGTATACATGCTACAAAACGTACTCATTGATGTCGATGTTTGTCACAAGATTTTATGAAAACCTTTTTCTAACGTTGCAGTGTAATTAAGACGTATATATCCACTTAAAGCAACAAAGATCAGCATATTCTCCTTCGCTTAATATAATTGCTTACTGTGATCATGACCTTATTGTGGGGTTAAGGTGATCAAAAAGTACTATTTACGTGACACTTTTGCAAGTATATATGAATATTATTGCTGTGCATGTAAAACATTCACAGACTGAAAGTAATGGTCACTAGGAGAGGGATGACAGTTTAATTTAGAGAAACTCTCAAGTACTAAAGCAGCAATATAATTTAAAGTAAGAACAGAACAGCAGAAAGCCTGTAGTTAAGGTCACAGGTTATATTTCATTTTGTCTCAGTATCAAGACATGAAGATTCCCACCATTTTGGAAACTGATTTTGAATGAACAAGCCAGACTTGAAATAACCCTCGATCTATTAACAGATGGTAAGGAGTGTAAACTTTTGTTGGGGACCAAAACAACGTAAATTGAAGCAGTGTAAACTTATCATCATTGGGTACGATAGATTGTGTATTGACAGTAGTTTGTGTGACTTGTATGAACTTGTAACAAGGGGAGGGGGTGCCGACCAGAAGAAGATCCTTGTCCAAAATCTAATTTATTGCAAAACCTTAAAATTACTGTGATTTGTCTCAACTGTCGTTTAAGTGGAATGACATATTTGAGTCTTGTCAAAGGATTAAAATAGCTGTTTAATTTGGCGTAGGTCTATTGCTGCAAGAGAGAAAAAATAATTACCATTTTGCTGCAGACACATTTCATTCAAACTCAACTGCCTCAAGTTTGCATCATTTTGATCTCTAATGAAAGTTTACGTTCTACACTGGGATAGGAGAAAAAAATCAATTATTCAATGCATCGCAATTTGGCCTTGGACGATTCTGTTAGTGTGACTTAAAACAGACTTTTAAAATACATGTGAACATGTTAGAAATCGAGTCAACGTGCTAAATTGGATGACGCAGATTTAGACCAACAAGTCTAGATAATGCAGTTGAAAATGAAAGTCTCTCCTCCGTGTAGCTTAAATGTTGGACCTATACAAGTGTGAATATTCTCCCGGGCTTTGGCCTGGAAGTAATGGAAGAAATGGGTACACAGAGGGAATAGGAAGCCAGTAGAACAACCCCAAGGAATAGTGTGCCTTTATTTGAAGAAAATATAACGATGTGCTGTAAAGTGTACAGCACACATGTAAATCATCATATCAGAGCAAGCTCAATAACAGGCTATATTAGTGGACTCAGACATGAATAGTGACACTAGTCCAGTTAAATGGAATATTCAAGAGTTTTTATGTAAACGTCTGATTTGATGATACTGGGACATGGATTGGATGTGATTCATGAAGTACTGTCAGAAAGATTTAAGGCTAGTGCTAAAAATAACTTCCTGTCTTCAGCTTTTGTCTGAATAAAGTGATATGTCTTTGATTGTGTCAGTGAGAGTTTTGTGATTTGACTTTATATTAACTACTGAGCCGTCACGCTTTGCAGCTCTAATTACGTCTGAAACGTTTTAAGTTGATCACAGGTGAAGGGAGTTGTTTGAGTCCCATCAGCTGAATAGTGAGCTTCCACCTGACGTTGTTTTACATTGCCAGGAGTTAAATTTGACTATTTAAAACTATTTCTGGAGGAGTTTGCCTTCAAAGCGTTTGACTATTGCTCATTTGATTGCTTTAGGAACGAAAAGCAAGACAGAGCCTCAAAAGCATTTGTTCTACCAGCAGAGCGATCATTAATTACAACCTCAGATGAGGGAAAAAGTTGGGATGTTATGGAAAAAGTAATGCAGCGATTCCATAATTTACTTTATCTTAAGTTCATACTCTGTCTGCGATATAAGAAGATTCAGTATAAAACCAGTATCCATGAAATGACGAGTCTTTGAAGTCCAAAGATGGGCAGAAGATTTTCACTTTTTCCAACAAAAGAGTCAAGAACTAATCAAAATGTTTAAAAACCACATTCCATGCAGAAAAAAATTGGAAGGGATTTGCATATTTCTTCTTTTAAAGAGCATAATATTAAATAATTAAGGAACCAGGAGGATTTTCAGTGCATGAAGGACACGGGTGCGAGTCTAAAGTGATACCTGTAATCTCCAGTCCCTCAGACAGAACTAGATCAAGAACTATTATTCACATCTTTGATCTCAACTTTTATTCTAATCTTGTCTACATTTGACTGTTTGTATAATCACATGGGAAAGGAACTACTGTGGAAAACCTTTGTCAAACTCTACAGTTCAGACTAGAACTACATTCACAAATGCCTGAAACTCTACTGGGCTGAAAGGAAGCCTTATGTTCACTTCGTCTTCACATAGTGGAAACGTGTTTTGTTGTCAGACAATTCAGTATAGCAGACTGTTATCAGCAACAAGTCCTGAAGTCAGTTTCTGTAATGTAAAGACCCTTACATTTATGTGATGACTGCATTAAAGCATTAAGACTTTAGTGCAACATGTGCTGCCTGCAAGGTGACACCGTTTCCATATTTCTTTTTAATGAAGATATAAAACCACAATCTGCACACATTAGAAGGTTGTTGCCTTGTAGGGTTTGATTATAGATTAATAATGTCATCTTGTTTTTCTTTTCTTCCAGGAGCTGTTTTGAGCTGTTGCTGTCAGTGTCTGAGAATGAAATCCCATATGAAGCTTGGGTTCAGTTCCACCACTCTGTTCAGGTAGAGGACCTTTTTAAAAGCATTGTTATCCGATAAGCTGCACATGCAAATCAAACAGAGCGTGCTGTTTTTTTTCTTCTCTTCATGACTACATTGTGGTTGGTGTTTTCATTTCTCAGGCCTGCCTAAGTGATTCCAAAGTCTTTGCACATGTAGAACATTTCTGTCTCTGTCACAGCAGCTTGATGCGAACATGATATTTTAGTCGCCTCTGTTCCAGTGACAAATGGAATCAAAAGCGAATCAAACTGAATCATCACACCTTAAGATGAAATGACACCAGCCATCACGCCTGTTACTATGTTGAAGTGCTGGCTCATCAGTACCCAGTTCTTGTTACTGCATTATTACATTGGTTCTTGGTACCAAAGAGCAGCAATGAGTCCATCTTTGATTTTATTTTGATGTCATCTACATCTGGTTGTATCTTATTTCAGTTAAGACACAGTCACTGAAAAATAGAAGGATGGGTGTATATGTATGTCCACAGCCCAACATAGAAATGTGTCTAATTATTCAAAATGGCTTTTCTTGTAGTTCCTGTTGCAGGAGACTTGAGATTAAAAAAAAACAACATTATCATCTATGTTGTGAAACTTGGTCACAAATACGTGATGTTCTTGACAAAAAAAATTGGGAACTTGTTTCTCTGCATCAGATGTGTTAAGGGGCTTGTATAAGAGAGTAATCTGGAAATGAATACCTCAAACTGGTAAATACAGCAGACTTCAACTTGTTGAGTCTCACTGTTGGTGTCCATTGCATGAGAATCGCTCTTGCTGCACACCCCACTTATTTTCTACGGAAAGCGAGGACGTGTGCTCCTCGCCTATGCAAGGGATCTTGGGAAGGCAGGGCGTCCAGGCAGCACATCAAAAAGTTGAGCAAAGCTGGTGAGGGTGTTCAGCACGAAGGATGTTGTCCAATCAAATTAGACATCGTTCTCTTCTGTGCTGCATTCCCTAGAAGGGAAGGCTTGGAGCTGAAGGCTGCTTCTTCAGTTTTCTCCTGTTTTGTGTCTGCATAAAGGAAAGTTTCTCCTTATCGTTGTTGTATTCGTGGTAGAATCAGAATGGACTCCTTGAAAAAATATGTACCTGCATGAAAAACCATAGATGGGAAGCTGATGGTGGCCGTTGCAGTTTTCCTCCTTTTTTTTTTTTTTTTTCTTTCTTTCTTTCTTTCACATTTCCTCTCTTGCTGCTTATCAGGACAGCAGGCGGAGGAAATGGGCTGATATGGAGGAGGTTTGGAGCAGTCATTTTGCTGAGATTATCTGGTTAAAGTTGTTTATATTTATGCTTTAAAACAAAATGGGGAGGTTTAAATAAACTTTAGTTGTGCTTGTAATGTACATCCAACCACGCAAGAAAATAGGAGGAGT
Organism: Arrhamphus sclerolepis; assembly: GCA_037176975.1. Taxonomy (NCBI): domain Eukaryota; kingdom Metazoa; phylum Chordata; class Actinopteri; order Beloniformes; family Hemiramphidae; genus Arrhamphus; species Arrhamphus sclerolepis. The sequence continues at coordinate 6,990,784 of JBAMYA010000015.1, read as the reverse complement.
GATGCAACTGCACGGGAAACCGCTTCTGTACAGTGGATAAGAAGCTTAAGACTGAGGAATCCATAAATAAAGTGACGTATTATGTTGGAGTTTTTGAGTCTAAACACCCAAATACTTGCACTCAAACTGAACATTGTATTTTTTTCCATAATACATCACCTGTTTGGCAGTACAGTCAATGTATCCAGCTGAGCAACAGCTGTGGTACGTCACAGATGTCTAAGATACTTTTTAAGAACATGTTGATTCTTCCTTTGCTGTTGTATTGTACCTTTTATATGAAACAAACAATCCCGGTGTGTCAAGTTTGCTTGGAATTCTCACCAAAGTCTAAATTATTTGATGCTATTTCACCCTGAAAATCTTAGGGATTTTAGTTTTAGTTTAGTCTTGTCAGGAAAGGAAAAGTGCTGACAGAGCAGCAGCTTGTGCGCCACTGTCAAAGTTTCTTTTTAGATAATTGGATAATAAGGTGGTTGGGTAGAGCAGATAAATTACAGTATTGACCTCAGTATAAGACGAGCCTTCTTATAGGACAAACACTCCCCCCTGTCAAGACTTAATCAAAAAAGCACCAGATCTTTTCTTGTCTTGGTAAAGACTTTTTTTTGATCCAGGTGTGAAGTATTTGGAAAAGTTAATGACATGGTGATGAAAAGATGGCAGCTACTCTTGAAAGTCTGGGTTCAGCGCAGGGAAAGACGGTCTCTGTGTTAAGATGTATTTTATCAACACACAGTAAAAATAAATAAATAAAAAGTAAAATGTGTTTAATCACTTTTTTCTTTTTCTATTTTTCTTTTTTTTTTAAATAAAGTGTTCAAACTAGGTGTAACTGGTGAAATGTATAGCCACCTTTCCAAAATGCTGGGATTGTTTGCAAAGATGGGCCCCCTTTATAACCATTTTAGATCCTCCACTGGTGAGACTTGATGCTGCAGCGTTCATCTGCTTCGGCAGAGGCTCGTTTTAAACCCGGTCAGGGTGTGTTCAGCTCTCTGGCGGTTTCCAAGGCTTTTAACTGAGTAATGGCTCCAGTGATGGACAGTCCTTCATTTTCTTTTTTTCCTTGATGACCCTCCACCATCGATGTTTAAAAGCTTCTTTTTGGGTTTTCTATTGTGTAGCATCATATTTTGATGCTGTCTGACAGTTGCTTGATGACTCTGCGGGCTTTATCATGGTCGTTTTCTTTTCCTTTTCAGTATGAAGTTAAGTCACTTGTGCTTTCAAATATACATTTACCTTCCATGGTGTTTATTTGTAGATGTAATTTTCCCATAAAGGTAATGGAAACTCACCTCTTGTACTGTTGTGAAGAACAATACAGTTATTGTCAAATGAAAAGTAAGTTTCAAGACATTACAGAGGAAATAATTACATTCAATGCACTTTGATATGTTTTTGTCATTAATGCAGATTGCCCATGATACTTTACTACAGTATGGAAGCACAGACCTGCAAGCTTTACTCCAGATCACAGGAGAGGGTGGAGCATGGAGCAACCCAGTTCTTACCGCTCTTCTCACTGGCTTGCCCACCAACACTGAGGAAGGTTGGGATCTAGTTCATTTGTCTCAGTTCTTTAATAAGAAAAAAAAAGTGTTTGTACCATATGGGCTGCTACCTTCCTTTTTATAGGTGGTTTGCAACTCCTGTTTTGTTTGAAATCTGTCTTTAGTGGATGCGTACATAAGCTTGGAGGGCGAGGGCTTCATGGAGATGCGGGTTAAGCATCTGGAGAAGATGGGTGAAGTGGCCAAAGCTGTGGTGTTGGCCAAAGCTTGCACTGAATGCAGCTCCATTCCCAACCAAGCCATGTTTCGTCAAACGTACGTCTCCCTACTTTGTCACCTGCTGCCCAATGAAGAAGCCATAATGGAGGTATGACGACACGTTTCCAGCTCTTTCTTGCACATGTGGTTCACGTGTCAAACCAGCCAGTTTAATGTTGGGTTTTTTGTGTTAGATCAGCCGTAGAATGTCTAGAATACCACTATAGAGATGGAATATTGCCCAGTACCAGTCAAAAGGTTTGACAGACCTGCTCATTAATAATTTACATGTGTATAGATGTTTCTGTGTATGCTGATGGCAAGATGTGTTTTACGGATCGAAGCAGGTTGAAGTGTCTGAGAGCTTCCAGAGTGCAAACAAAATTGCTTCTATCCTTCAAGGAACATGGACCTATTTATAGTTTATCTGCACTTTCCACATATAAAGCCCCAAATTCTCATGCAAATGCAGCTCTGAGCTGTTTTAGCTTTCAGTCAAAAACGTTCAGTCTTTCAGTGTATTTAAAAAGAGAAATTGGTGTAGTTGTTCCCTCTGTAGTCCTCTACATTTAAACAAGAATTACATGCAAATCAACAGAGGAATACTGTCATAGTAATTAATAATCGTCTGCCACTGTTTTCAACCACTGGCAGTGAGTAATTGTTTACTGTAGTCTACAGTGTTCAAGACGCTGTAATTGCTGCATGATTTAATCTTGTGGTAGTTTGTTTTATATTTGATCCAAAAAAGAAGTATTCCCTAATGTTTGGTTTCCCATGTCTGAGATAAAACCATTGAATTGTTTTTGTTTGTGTTTTCTGCAAGGTTTCTATGATATTCTGTCTTTTTTTTCTGTCAGATATCCAGACTGGACTGTAAGGATGTACTGGAAATCACATGTAATTTGGAGACAGAGGGGGAGGAAAATACAGCTTTTATTCTGTGCACAACTTTCCTGACGCAGCAGCTACAACAGCAGAGTCTTTATTGCTCGTGGTGAGTAGCCTTGGTGGCATGTAGGGCTGCTGTTAAATATACAAGATTATTGATCTGAAACAGCATTACCCACACTAAAGGTTTACATTCTGGTGCTTTTTGATCATAGTTGTTGGTTTCTATTTTTTATTTTTATTTTTTAAATGATTGCGGACAAGTCAAAATATATGTGTGAATTTTTTTTTTGTCTATTTTGTTTTATTCAAGGGAATTGATTATGCTGTGGAGTAAGCTTCAACGGAGGCTTGACCCTTCATTAGTGTCTCTTTTGGAACGTTGCCTTCAGCTCGGTGCCATTGCCAAAACAGTTCAACATTTGCTTTACCTGGTCCGCGTCATTCAGTCGGAGGTGAGTGTAAACAGCACTGCTGCCCACCTTTTGAAGTGAAAGTCATGTATTGGAAAGCAGCCTGTGTTTAAATGTATAATTTGTCATTTCTGGCACTATTTAATGGTAAAAATCCCTCTCTTTTTAGACTTCGGAACTGGGGATACCTGCTTCAGTAGAACTTTGCGTCAAAGCTCTACAACTTCCAAAGCAGGACGACTCTGAAACGAGAATATCCGCCTGTAAGACGGTGTCCTGCCTTCTTCCAAATGATCTTGAAGTATTGCGTGCCTGTCAACTCACCGAGTTCCTGCTTGGCCCTGGCCAGGAAGCCTTCACTTGCTTAGAAGAACTCTACTTACGCCCCGATCAAAAGTCTGACCAGGAAAATGAGCTTATTCCCAATTCACTACGATGCGAGTTGCTCCTGGCGCTGAAAGCATACTGGCCTTTTGATCCTGAATTCTGGGACTGGAAAACTCTGAAGTATCACTGCATCTCCCTTCAAGGGCTGAGACCTGAGTCAGAAGGGGAAGAGGAAGAAGAGGAGGTAGTAGACAAACAAGCAAAGGCTAAACAAAACGAGCAACAGGGAGTAGCTACAAAGAGAGTAGAATCTGAGCACCACAGCAGGATAAATGGTCTTGATGATCTTGAATTGAAAGATAAAAAACAGTCTAATAATGCCTCAAAAGTCAAAGTAGATTACGAGACAAAGAAGCAAAAGTTCTGCTGTAAGATTTGTAAGAGGTCAGTTTCTGACGCCCAAATCATTCACCACTCCAAAAGACATGTCCAGGACAACAGTCACCGCTGCCCTGTCTGCTTGGAAAAGTTCAAGAGCAGAAAAGACCTCGTTCCTCACATTAAATCGCACATTCAGAGTAAAACGATTCATTCTCACAACCATGTAAAGAGCGAGGAAGTGCAGAAGCCAGTGGATGAGGATGATGACATCGAACCTGGCGAGATCCCCATCGACCCTTCACTAATGCTGTATTACAAATCCACGCATGATCCAGATGTGCTGCATCACATTGTCGAACAAGCCAAAACCGTGAAAGAAAAGCATGCGGACGATGACGAGCATGTTACGTTCGATTACATTAACCAACACTTTAAACTGCAGAACCGGGAAGTTTATCCGTGCCCAGGAACCGGTTGCACTCGGGTATTTAAACATTCCAAGTACTTGTATGTTCACTTGAAGTCAGAGCACAGGAGCGATGACAATGTGAAATACTTCCATCAGATGAGAGACAAGCGGGAGAAGTGCGTGTTTTGTAGACGGCATTTCGTCTCAGCTTACCATCACCGCAAACATAGAAGAGTTCACTACGGTCAGCGGCCTTACATGTGTGTGGTTATAGGCTGCGGTGCACAGTTTGGTACATCCAACGAGCTGGTGACACACAAGCAGACCCATGGCTATCATCTGAACTACCAGTGTGAGCTAAAAGGCTGTTACGTCACTTACTCTGACCTGGGTCAGATTTATCACCATGAAGCACAGCATTTCAGAGATGCCGCTTTTACCTGCACCAGTAATGAATGTAAAAAGTTCTACCTGTCCAAAAAGGAGTTTATAAAACATTTGTCCACACACAAGATCACTTTCACAGAAGACGACTTTGAGGCACAGAGGAAGGCAAAGCGGAAACTTTTTAAGACTGTCTCTGAAGCGACAGTACGCCTTAATAAGTCAGTTGATTCAACGGACACTGTAAACGGAGATGTCCTTAACTCTCCATCAGTGAGCTGTGTCTCCTCTTCGCAAGAATCTGACACCAAGGAGGCCAAGGCAACAGTGACACTGGTGGCTGTGTGCTTTGATGGAAGTAAGTTTACTTGTGGCTTTGAGAAGTGCGGAATGACCTTTTCCAGAGCCAGAGATGTCCAGAGACATCTGAAATGTGCTCACCCGGAACATCTAAAACTAGAGAACAAGGAACACAAACACGACAAAGAGCAGGGTTCAAAGTCCAAAGTGGTAAAGACTGAAACTGAGCCAAAAAGTGAAGAAAATGGAAAAAATGAGCTCTCAACTCCATTTCAAGCTGTTGAGTCTGGCAAAGAGAAAAGGGCATTTTCTAATCCCAAATGTAAAGAAACAAACTCTTTAAGCCTTAATACAAAAAATGACGCGCTGCATGAAATCCTTCTTGGGCTGAGTAAACTGAGCTTGAACTCATCATCGCCTCACAGTTTGCAGAGCGAACCCCCTAAGTCCAAACCAAACTCAAATACAGCACAAATGTCTCTTCATCAGGCGATCATGGCAAAGCCTCCTTTTGTATTGCTTAAGAAGAGACCGAATCTGTCTGAGGAAAAAGTTAAAATCCAAACCGAACAAGTATCAGTAACAAGCGAAGAAAGCGATGTTGAATCATTAGCCACTGCAAAGCCGTATGTCTGTGAGGTGAAAGGATGTGGGTTTAGGACTGCTCAAAGTTACAGCTTACTGCGCCACTATAACACAAAACATGGCTGCAGTGTTGAAGAGGCTAAAAAGCTGACCTCTTTGAAAACCACCTCTTTTAAACCTTATGTTTGCCAGCTTTGCTCCAAGAGTCACAGAGAAAAGCACGTGTTGAAGGCCCACTATATACAAAGCCATAACATGAGCGAGAGTTTCGTAGACAAAATGAGCTGCGGATCTGTTCGTCATGAGGGAAATGACGAGCTGGCGTCTCCAGTTAAGCAAAAATCAGAACCCCCGACGAACCACAGTCCGAAAGTTAAGAAGAAAGAGATCCCTAAAGTGCAAGAGGCAAAAAGCTCATCTGTGAATAGCGAAAATGGACAAAACAATCATTCCCCGTCTGAAGAGGAAGAAGAGAATGAAGCAGGGAATGGAGAGGAAGATGATGAACACAAAAGAGAAAATGAGGATACAAACACGCAACAGATCAGAACAACGAGACGTTTGGTAGCCAAAAGCAATATGTGCTATATTCTGGATAAATTCAGTAAACCCTTTCATTGTGTGGTTAAAAATTGTGATGCCGCTTTTTCCACCCAGGGAGGCCTCGTACGCCATCTACAGTTTGTACATCGTTACAATCGCTCTCAGCTCCTGTTAGATAAAGACGGCGACGTACGTCACAATCCAGAAGTCAGAAAAGAACCTGCAAAAAAAAGACCTCTCCCAAACTCGGACGAACCACAGCCCCAATTCAAATGCCACTTCGGTGACTGTAACGCCTCCTACCACCTTAGAAGCAGCTTAGTGCGTCACACTCGTGAATGTCACTCCCAGTCCCCTGACCTAGTAAGGTGCAAATACGACGGCTGCACAAGAGTGTTCAGCCACGACGCTGCACTTAAAAAACACACACTTTATAGTCACTGTGAGTACTACGATTCACTGGTGGTGCGACTGCAGAGCACACACAAAAAGTCGATTACTGGATGCCAGAAGAAGCTCATAGTGTCGCCACAGAGTCCTCAGAAAGAAGAAACTGGTTCACCGCTTACACATGACGAGAGATCAAGCGCAAACCCTGAAGCCACGGCCCAGAGGAAAGAAAAGAGCGACAGCGGTACGGAAGAAAAGAAAGGGTCCGGAGACAAAAAGAAAACGGCAAATTGTTTCAGTAGTTTTGTGTTTAGATCTCATGAAGAAGCACTACAGATGTGTCAAGATCGCTGCTTGCGTGTGGCCTACCCGTGCATGGTTCAGGACTGCGACTCTGTTGTTACATATCTGCACAGTTTAAACCGCCACTATATGCAGGTGCACAGCATGCGTCGGGAAGATATTGGTAATAATGAAGATAAGCTTATTTTTACTGCTGAGAAGCTTGAAGAACTGATTCAAAGGAAGTCGGCCAGGCCAAGTGTTATCGGAACAAACTCTCCTAACGGGGTTCGCAAAATGGAGTACCAAGCCGAAGCAGAAGAGACTGAGGGGAAGCCTGCAGCCGTGAGCCTGCAGACGGTCAAGGCTGAAGCAGAGGATGAGCCTGATCCAGAAGAATTCACAGAGGAAAAGGGGGAGCTTCCACCTGTTGAGAGAAACGGGGTCCTTGTTGGTGCAGATGAGGTGCTTTATGGTGAAGTGAGCACAGGTGGACACACTGAGGACTCACCTGCAGCACCGCAGAGCACTCCAAAACAGGAGGAGAGGTTGAGCTTGGATCAAATCAAACCTCTTCTTCGTCCAGTCACTGTTGACCTCTCTACACCATGCTCACTGCACTTTACTACTGAGGAGGGCTTCCAAGATGCACTGAGCAACAGTGATAGCAGTAAAATGGTCAACGGGTCAGTCACATTGAACTCTCCTCCCATCCGTCAGCCGCTAAAACGCAAAAACGAACTGTCTGAACAGCCTTCAAACTTAAAAGAAACTCAAACTGGTAGTCCTTCACCATGCTCTTTTGACATCACTGCCTATAAGCCGATGGGCTTTGAGTCGTCATTCTTGAAGTTCATACAAGATACCACTCCAAAAAACAAACGCGCATTAGTGAAACGACGAGAGGCATTCAAACGCAGCTGTTCCGTTAAGGAGAACAAAGAACTGGGAATCTCTCTCACCCGCAGCAGACGCACTCATTCCCCACTGGTGAAGTCCCACACCATGACTGGAGACTTCACGTCGATCCAAAACTTGAAGTCCATTCTGGACAAAGCCCTGGCAGGGTGTGGGGACCTGGCCATCAAGCAGCTTCAGTACCTCAGACCGGTGGTGGTTCTGGGGAAACCCGTGTGCACCACCACTCTGCCTGACCTCTTCCCAACAGACACCAACAACAGCAAACTGCTTCTTGGAAGTTAGTTTAATTGAGCACTTTTGAACACGGCTATGATAAATTACTTTGTATTTTGACAAGATGTGGATCAGTATTTTTTGTTTCTTCCAAAATTGAAGATAGTTTTTTTTTTTTTTTTTTTTTTTTTTTTGCTGTTTGTTTCAAAGTTGCCAAACTAAAGTTTTGTAGAAATAGTAAAGAAAAAAAAAAGCCTCAACAGTGCACATAAGATCCAGTTTGACTGTATTTTAGATGATTATGAAAGCAAGCAGATTAAACCTGATGTTAATGAATTCATAATCATAAGTGTATATACTATAGCCTCCAAGATAAATGTACAGCTTTCCAGATTGTTAGAAATGGTCAGTAGCGTTATTGCAAGGGCCTTTTCACTTTTTGTGAAAATGTGACTAAAAATATTTCCTTATTACAAAGTTCTCAAGGAATATGATTGGTTATTTTTCACGTCAGTTTATATATCATCAGTGTTTGGCTGCCGTGGACAGACATTGGGAGACATGTATGTAACACTTTCTAATAAAGTAAGTGTGGAAATTAAATCAAAGCCTTGACTTGGTGGTGTAAATACCCACTATTTGTTTGCCAGATTTCATTTCTATCCTTTTTTTTTTTTTTTATTCTAATAATTATTGTGAAGTGAAATAGATTTGACTTTCACAGATTATTGTCTCAGATTACAGCATTTAATCCATAAAGAAGGCTTAGCACTCTTAACAGTCTTTTAATTCTGTAAAGTCTGGATTACTGGTCAGGCAAAGAGGGCCGCTGCCCCAGCCGTCCAAAAAGCATTAAATATATTCTGCTGTTGTGTTTGTGATAATCTCTCTTTTTTTTTTTTAACCATGGAATAGTTAGAAATGAAGCCTAATAGCTGTAAAAGATATTGAGATATTGTGATGCATCTTCCACATAAATTAGAGCTTGGGACATGTTGTGGCGTAGCATAACAGTTTATTCTCATTTAGGACACATTTCTGTGCTGGGAAGTTTGAAGGTCTTTATTTTTTTTCAATCCATGAGGAGAGTAAGAAAGAAAAGTAACAACACTTTTTGCAGTTGTTCACACCTGCTAAATACATCATGTGATATCCATGATTAATAGTAATATAAAGAATTGGTCTTTATAGCACATATTAAACAACCAAGGTTCACCAAAGTGCTTCATAGCAATTAAAAACAAAAGCTAAACATGGGCTGTAACAATAGTAATCAAAGACATAAAAACAAAAATCTGTTTAAAAAAAAAAAAAGCCCAATAAAAGAAGTCGAATACCTATTTTTAAAATGACAGCAGTGCTTGTAGTTGCTCTGCTCTGAAATGGGTGCGGTAGCCTCTCTTCACGTGTCAGCACACTGTAGCACCCCCTTCAGGGTTGAGTCACAACTAGTCCTGAATTTAGCATTTCATAACAGTTATTAAAAGAAAGGCATCTCTATTTCTAAAGTTTGGAACAGTTAAATAACACATCAGTCAGTATTTGATACATCCAAAAGCGTTATGCCAGTTTGAAAAAACAACAACAAAATTACATCAAGCATTTCGATTGTAAAATAAGCAAACTTAAATAAAATGCACATATATATACACACATATGTATTATAATTTTTGAATATGGAAACATTAAAAAACAGGAGTTCACAGAATACAGGAGGTATTTTATCAATGTACCGCGGAACCAAAGTTATACACGGTGAGGACACGTTTCAGTGGGGCAGAAATCGCTGACACGCATCACTTACGGGCACATTCGTATCTTACATGAATGGAAGAGTATTTGATATAAAGGTCTTTTTTTCATAGTAATGGAAACTGGGTAAAGGGGTTCAGGGGTTTAGTCGTATTGGTCGATTTAACGTCGTGGCAGTTTCTCCATAAGACACATCTGAAGTGTTTGGGGTTTTTTGTGCATATAAGCGGAAGCTAAGTAGCCGTTAGCCCGGTTGTCGTTTTCGGCTCAAAAAAAAAAAAAAAAATCCAGAGCGAAGATGGTTGAAAGTATATTTGAGCTCCCGGTGGAAAAACAGATATTTTATGCTGTCTTGGGGTTCTCATGGACGGTATATCTTTGGGAGGCATACCTGTCGTACAGACAGGTAAGTTAATAATTTGTCCGTGTCATTGTTGCTCTGTACAATGATTGAAACAAATCAATAACGGAAGCAAACGATTTTTTTAACAGGAACGTGTTACTGTTGAAATTTATTTCGGAGTCTATAAACTGCCCATGAGGACAGGAGAATGGAATGAAACATTTTTTTTTTAAAAAATGCATCCAATATAACAATAATAATATTTAAAAAAAAAGATGTGTGACAAGTTTACTTTTGAATATGCTGCTGTGAGGAATTATCTGCAACATGTGATGATTGCGGTAGAGAATAAATGCAGAAGCTGGTAGGGGGAATTAAGCCATTATTTTGAGACTTTTAAAGGTTATGAAATATGGTAATATTGTAGCCTTAATTGCATAACTGGCGTTAGACCTATCATTGTAAAATCGTGATGCATCAGTTTTAGACTCAGTTACAGAGTTCACTTTACTTCCTTCAGAAACAGGAATTACAACAGACTGTTTTGAATCTTTGTTTATTTCGTTACTTATTTTTTTCTTCTTTTGGCTTTTTCCTTCAGGGGTATCCACAGTGAATCATCTGCCTCCATCTAACCCTATCCTCTGCATCCTCTTCTCTCCCACCAACTAACTTCATGTCCTCTTTCACTGACATCCATAAATCTCCTCTTTGGTCTTCCTCCAGGCCACCTGCCTGGCAGTTCCAAGCTCATCATTCTGCTATTGTTGTTTTCACTATCTGTACATGTCCAAGCCATCTCAGTCTGGTTTCTTTGACTTTCTCTCAAAAGTATCTAACATATAGTGTCCCTCTGATGTCCTCTTCCTGATTTTATCCATCCTTGTCGCCACCAAAGAGAATTTCAACATTTTAACCTCTGCTACCTCCAACTCTGTCTTTTCTTTACTGCCTTACTTATTCACTTATTAATTTTAAATGTAAAATGGTAATCAAGAGTTCTGAAACAACAATTAGTATTGAAGTCCTGGGGGAACTAAAAGTTGATACAGGTTAATGTTTGAGTATTAAGTGTATCTGAGATATAAGGCCTTGCTTCCCTATTTAACTACCATGTTTATCTGTAAGACACTTGTTAATATTGTGCTTATGTCTTTCTGCTGTACAGAGATGGATATACAGGTCAACGACACATGTACCACAGGAACTAGGCAAGATCATGGATTCTGAAACTTTTGAGAAATCACGCCTTTATCAACTGGATAAAAGCAACTTTGGGTTTTGGTCTGGGCTTTATTCTGAAACTGAAGGGACGGTAAGTCAACCAGCAAATTAACTAAAAATAAATCCTTGGTTTAAACAGCAAACAGTTTCTCAAATATTCCACTGATTTTAAGTTCAGCATAGTCTGTGTCACTCCTTGAGTTAATCCCACATTTTAAAACATTTTAGTTGATCCTGCTGTTGGGTGGGATCCCCTTTCTGTGGGACGTCGCTGGTTCTGTCACTGCTCGCTTCGGATTCAGTCCACAGTATGAGATCACCCAGTCCCTGGTGTTTCTGACTCTTGCCACCCTCTTCAGTGCCTTAACCGGACTTCCCTGGAGTTTGTACAACACATTTGTCATTGAGGAGAAGCACGGCTTTAATCAGCAGGTACGCTAGTTGAACTGTTGTCACACATACAGTTCAAACCTGTAAACCTGAATACTTGTAAAGAAGGTGGCTCCTCTGGGGACTGTTGTTGAACTTCTAGACCTTATTGTGCAAAGGACACTTAAAAAAAAAAAAAAAGAAAAAGATAAAACACATTTTACAGTCTCTTTACAACACAGTGATTGAACAACAGTGTCTTCAGTCAAAGGCTTCTTCAGATCTGCCTGCTGCTGTAACTATCTATAATGACTCTTGAAGAGACCTAAATATTGACAGTTACTGCAACATATAATTTCTATTCAGGGATTAATATTCAGGAATAAAGTATTATTGAAATGAATTAAATGGATATGAAGCTCCCTCTGAAGAGATTGTGCTTTTTATATTATCAACCATTGTATTCATACAAACGTCTGCTCTTCCTCTTAGACGCTGGGGTTCTTCCTCAAGGATGCTGTGAAGAAGTTTGTTGTGACCCAGTGTATCCTGCTGCCTGTGACCTCACTGCTCCTGTACATCATAAAGATTGGGGGCGACTACTTTTTCATATATGCTTGGCTCTTCACTCTGGCCGTTTCTCTGGTAAGTGCTTTCTTATAGTTTCTTTGAAAACTTGTGGATAAAATCTTTGAGGGAATGGTGCCTGCTTGGTAATTAGCCACTTTACTTAAAATGGAAAAAAAAAACATAATTTACTATTTGATTTTTATTTTTTGAGGTTTTGCCTGGTGCTATTAACTGATCACTCTTCATCTTTTATTCTGTGTTTTAAGGTACTTGTGACCATCTATGCTGATTACATTGCTCCCTTATTTGACAAGTTTACCCCATTGCCAGAAGGAGAGTTGAAGTCAGCAATTGAAGCTATGGCCAAAAGCATAACCTTCCCTCTCACAAAAATTTATGTAGTCGAAGGTAAGTTCCAGAATGTGCGTGTTTGTTCATTTTGGGCTGGTCTGAGATGCTTCATTTACTGATCACTTGACTTGTTTTCCTTAATTCCAGGTTCCAAGCGCTCGTCTCACAGCAATGCATACTTTTATGGCTTTTTCAAGAACAAACGCATTGTACTGTTTGATACCCTCTTAGAAGATTACTCGCCTCTCAACAAGGCTGGAGAACCACAGCCTGAGCAAGCAGAGAATGATGAGACCTCAAGCGAGACAAAAGCCAAGCCAAAGGTTGCTAAAAGATTTTCACTTTATTTAGAAATTTCTTTCGGCAGTTTTTTTCACAAGGGATCCTTACATTTTTTTTCTTTAACTAGATGGCTATAGATAAGATTGCCTTGGTAGTACAGCTTCAGGCACCTAGTCTCAATGGCACAACAAGCTATTCTTGTTCAAACTCAAGTGCTTGATTGGTTTTGAATCACTTCTCTGTTTTAGCCAGCAGCATTATTCTCTTGAATACTTTTACAGAACAAGAAACAAGGATGCAACAACCCAGAGATCCTTGCTGTTTTGGGTCATGAGCTTGGTCACTGGAAGCTTGGACATACTGTCAAGAACATTGTCATCAGTCAGGTGACAATTTTATCACTTTTTTGTAATTTATTTCTACACCACAACAAACTAATTATCCAGATTGTACATGTGTGTTACTTTTTATTTTTGCAGATGAATTCCTTTCTGTGTTTCTCCCTGTTTGCTGTTCTGATTGGTCGCAAGGAGCTGTTTGTAGCTTTTGGATTCATTGACAGCCAACCTACATTAATAGGCTTGATGATTATCTTCCAGTTCATCTTTTCTCCTTATAATGAGGTGAATATGAGATTCCATAAATGACTTAAAGCCTGTTGTTTTGGGTTGTTTTGTAAATATTTGCCATATCCCCCTGTCTTTGCAGCTTCTGTCCTTCTGTCTGACAGTCCTGAGTCGCAGGTTTGAGTTCCAGGCAGATGCTTTTGCCCGTGGAATGGGCAAAGCCTCAGAGCTCTACTCAGCCCTCATCAAGCTCAACAAGGACAACCTGGGCTTTCCAGTTGCAGACTGGTTGTTCTCCATGTGGCACTATTCTCACCCTCCCCTCCTGGAGCGCCTCAGAGCGCTGGGCAACGTCAAGCAAGACTGACGGGGCTGGAAGGGGGAGCAGCAACCGCTGCCTCCTCCGAAGGGGATCCGCAGACCTCTCCTGGCCCTGTGAAGCAACCCAATGTTTTTCTTCCATCAGTCCCCCCCACCATCTAGTTTCATCTTATTTTATTGTTTGCTTCACTTGACATACTTTCTATTTTGTTCCCATTGGACCTTTGTTTTAAACAAAACCAAAACATACCAGCTCAAGGCCGCCTAAAAAGTATGAGCTTTTACTCTCATTTTCTCTAAAACACTTATTATGCACTTGCTGTGAATAATACATCATTCATTGACCTGAGTTTTGTTTTGAGAAACAGTTAATTAAACAAAGTTGAAAATATATATGCATTTTTTTTCCAAAAAGTAAAAAGAGGAACAAAGATCGTTTTAAAGCATCTTTCTTGACAAAAGACCTTACTATTATGATGTCAACATCACATCCAACTGTTGATAATGTAGAGGTTTTTTTGTTGTTTTTTTATATTAAGAATACCATTCTGTCATGAGTTTTATTGATTTAGCATAAAAAAAAACACAACTTCATATGTACAGAAGACGATGCTTTTTAAAGATACATAGGGCAATTTTGATAAGTCCCTCAAGTGCATCTGTTGTCTTGAGAAGTTTTACGAGTGCCTCTAATTATCTCCTTTTGTTCAGATGGTGAACAGAACAGCGCAGAGAATTTCATTTGAAGTTAAATTTGACCTGTGTTTTTTGTTTTATTTTTACATTGAGTGGAGTTTTTTTCTTCTTCTTCTTTTTGCTAAAGCACGTGCAGTAGGGTCCAACCATACTTGTGTATATATGTAACTTTTGTGATTAGAGTTCGGATGTATGAAGTGAATTGTAAAAATGTTGAATGTGGTTTAAAATGTTAAGTTGAGGCAATGTTTAATTTCTTCTCATGGTTTGGGCCCAGAGTTGCCTGGTGAGCAAAATATTTATAGGGGATTTTGGGGAGGGGGGTCGACAAGGTTCCTATCACCACATGAGCCAGAGTTTGGTTTGTTCAGAAGGAATTGTTTGCTTTCTTTGCAAAGTCAAGTAAAATTCCACAAAGCAGTCATTTTGTTGTGATTTTCTTGTTTTAGTTAGATATGCAATTTAAGTGGAATGAGAATATCTGTTATGATGCAGTTGTGACACTAAGGGTGCAGATTCGGTGAGATCGTGATGTCATGAGTTCCAGCTATAGACCGTGTGAGCTTTAGATTAAAAATGGCAATCATTTGAAAACTACAGATTTTCATTATGGCTAGACCATTTCATCTGTGTTTATACAAATTTAGCTTCACAATGACTCATTGAGCAGCACAATATATTGAAAATTTGTTACTGCAATATCAGCATGCACAATCTATTTACAATCGCAATTTATTAGGACAATAAAAATCGAAATATCACAAAGATTGGACTCTTTAAATGTCCAACTGTCAAGCATTCACATCTAACATTCTAGATTTTTAGATGAGACATTTAGGTGCATTTTCACACAAAGACTGATGATCTAAGATTTCTATTTATGTTGCTCGAATAGAAATGAGACCTTTTTTGCTGCAGAAAGGTATCAACTCCATCTTAAAATCGTTATCATATCTAAGTGTATTTACAAATACCACATCTAAAATTAAAGGAGAGCTAACTACTTTCGATTTCCGATTATTATTACAGAAATTTTGTAAAACGGTTATTAACCATGATTCATTTTTAATAGTAGTAATCATTTATAATAATAAAAACATAATAATAATAACAATAAATAATAATAATAATTAATAATTGATTTGAACGACGTCGGGTCAGCCGCTACGTAAACGACGTAAAATATCACGCTGTACACTTCTGAGACCATACCATTGCGGAGGTGGAACATTTTAGATTTTCATAAACATTTATTTCTTAGCTGATAGTGTATTCAATATTGAATGTAAACCCCTGCGAAAATAAACCATCAGTATATAAACTGTTACTTAAGTGGTCTGTCTCAGCAGGCCAGCACATCGGTCATATCACCAGCACCACCCCCGTCTCGCCGCGGATGGCTCGGTCCTGTTAGTGTATTTTACGGACAAGGACAAGCTTCACTCTCACTGTTGTTTCACTACGTCAGAATCAAACATGGCGAGGTTGTTGAGGCCTAGCATCAGGACTTTTGTCACCTCTCAGCTGAGAATGTCCTCCGACCAGGTAATATACGTAACCAAAACACGAGGCTCGATTAAAGGCTGGTTATAACTGACTGTTGTGTCCGGATCATCTGTGCGTCATTTATCCTCATAAAATTTGTAACTGCAGCCTTGTATGATATGAATTTTATAGTTTTAAGCATTTGTGTTATGGGAGATACGTCACATTATCTTGTGGTAATTTAACAGGAGAAGACAGGTAATGTTAATTCTGTTAAATATTTTAATCATTCTTGTGTTTATCATTCATCTAGCCATTTGATAAACCACTTTATTTGTATAAGAATTGTTTTTCTATTAATAATTTTGTCCATGGAAGTTATTGAAGACGATGTTCTAACATAAACTTGTTTTTACTTTTTTCCAAATACTTAAAATATAACATGGATGGGAAAAAAAATAGCACTTTCTGCTTCTTTGTAAAGTAAAACCAGTCCTGACCTTCAGCTACTTTTTCCCCCCTCAGCTAGAGTCAAACTGACTATACTTTTAATATCACAGGTTGATCACTGAACTTCACAAATAAGTGAGACATTTAGAAATCATACACTGTGAAGCTCCCATCAACATTAATTTACTTCGTAAAAATCCTAACAGAATTGATTCAGTCTTTTTTTTATGACTTCTGCCCTGCCTGTCATAGTTAGGTGAGCTGGGTAAAGGTGCAGGGAAAGGTGGTGGAGGTGGAGGATCTGTCAGAGAGGCTGGTGGAGCCATGGGCAAGAGACAGGCTGCTGAGGAGGAGCTCTACTTCAAGTATATATTGTTATTTTATTCTGTACCAACCAAATGCTATCTTGAGTAGCATCTTCCTAACTTTGTATTATTTTTCTCCTACTTTCTCCCTTGTCTTGTCCTCGCTCCATCCTGTTTGTTTTCTACCTGCACATAAGGCGCAAAGAGAAAGAGCAGCTGGCTGCACTGAAGCAGCACCACGAGGAGGAAATTGATCACCACAAAAAGGAGATTGAACGTCTCCAGCGCGAGATTGACCGCCACAAGGGAAAGATCAGGAAGCTGAAGCATGACGACTAAGTAAAACCTTCCAGAAGGAAGAAGAAAAATACGGCTGAATACTTCTCACGTCCCTGATGCTTGTAATCAATCACTCACTCAGATTACTGACCAGGCAGGCAATGAATGTTTGTTGTTCTGTAAGTGCTTGACAGATATTAAAAATGTTCATTATTTCATAATCGTTTTATGGTATTCTGTGACAGAAGTGAACATTTTTTTCCACCTCTTGCTTGCAAGTTTCTTATGTTGGTGGCAGTAAAAAAAAAAACACCTAAATATAGGCAAGGCAAGTTTATTTTTATAGCACATTTCATCTACAAAGGCAACTCAAAGTGCTTTACAAGGCATTAAAATGAAATAAAAATCAATTAGTTAAAGTAAATAATCTTAAATAATTAAATTATTTGAAAAAATAAAACAATTTAAATGCATAATGGACAGAAAAAGGATTTAAACAAAGAACAGTGAAAAAAACTGCAGTAAAATCTGACTAAAGAAAGGCACAGGGAAAAAGTAGAGTTTTTGGTTTAACTTTAAATGTATCTAGAGTTGGAGAACATTTGATATCAAGAGGAAGTTTATTCCATCTATGTTCAGCATAATAGCTAAATGCATTTTCACCCTGTTTGGTCCTAACTGGAGCTTCTACCAGCTGACGCTACCTAAAGATCTTAGAGCTCTACGTGGTTTATATGCTACAAGAAGATTATTAATGTATTCTAGCCCCATCTCATTAAGTGATTTGTAAACTATCAACAACACTTTAAAGTCTATTCTGTAGGTAACTGGTACCAGTGTAAGGATCTCAGAACAGGAGTGATGTGTTCAGTTTTTCTGGTTCTTGTTAGGACTCTGGCAGCAGCCTTCTGAATGAGCTGAAGCTCTCTAATTGTCTTTTTGGGAAGACCAGATAAAAGAGCATTAGAGTAATCAAGCCTGCTAGAGATGAAGGCATGGGTGAGCTTTTCTAAATCAGCTCTGAACATCAGATCTCTGACTCTGGAGATGTGTTTGAGGTGGTAAAAAGCTGCCTTTGTTCCAGCCTTGACGTTGCTGGTGAGGTTCAGGTCTGAGTCAATTAAAACTCACAGATTCTTAACCTGGGGTTTTGTTTTGAGCCCTCTGGATTCAAGCTGGGAGGCAACTCTCATTCTATTTTGTTACCAAATAGAATAATTTCTGTCTTGTCCTGATTTAACTAAAGGAAGCTTGATTGCATACAGTTCTTCACTTGCTCCAAGCAGAGACAGAGGGAGTCTGATGGACGAGAGTCATTTGGTGAAAAAGCCAAGTATATCTGAGTTTCATCAGCACAGCTGTGATCAGCAACATTGCTGTTACGTATGACCTGACCTAGTGGAAGCATGTAGAGGTTGAATAATAGTGGTCCAAGAATTGACCGTTGAGGCTGAGCTCAGGTCCAGCAGCACCAGAACAGATGTTTTACCTGCTTCAGTGTTCAGATAAATATTCAAGACCTTGATCAGAGCTGTCTCAGTTTGAGCTGATTTTTTTTCTGAAGCCAGACTGAAATCTGTTTAAAAGACCGTTTAAGAAGCTGTTTAGTTGAATCAATGCAACTTTCTTAATAATTTTCCCAATAAAGGGAAGATTAGAGATGGGCCTGTAATTGTATAATTCTGAAGGATCCAAGCTTCTCTTCTTCAGAAGGGGCTTGACTATTACAGTTTTCAAAGATCTGGGAAATGTGCCTGATAGGAGTGAAGTATTGATGATTTTCAGAATGTCTGTTTCTAGAGATGTATAAAGAAGTTGAAAAAGTTGCTTGGTAAAGTGTCTAAACAGCATGTTGTTGAATTTAGGTTCTTAACTAGCTCCTCCACGCTTTTAGCTCTGATAGGAATAAATGTTGAAGATCTGATCAAACTGTTGCTGTGTGGCTGCAGTCCTGGAGGAGCTCCAGTGTTGGTGTTGATCTTTTTAATAGTGATTCTGATGTTTTTGATTTTAATATTAAAGAAAACTGCAAACTCATTACACCTATTCTAAGTCATAAAATCAGGAGCTTACCAGACAATACTTTTACCTTTACGGGCACAGTTGACATCGACGGGAGGTCTATGAACAATTACAAGATTTGTGGACTGTCTTTCAGCACAACACAGATATTCAAGTGAATCAAAATCACCACATGTTCACTGCACTGAAATGAGTCTTTAAATAAGGCAGCAACACCACCGACTCTCCTGTTTGTTTTAGAAACATTCAATGAGTTAAAGTTTGGCTGATTCAGTGAGAACTGGAACGCTTTTACTATTATCTAACCAGGTTTCGGTTAAAAGCATCAAATCAAGATTCTGCTCAGTAATAAAATCATTGATTAAGAAAGACTTGTTGAGATTTCGAACATTTAGCAGAGCTACCTTTAAAGAAGTTAATGTGCTAAGAAATGAATCAAAATTTAATGTGCTTTATCTTTGCCACATGTTGGGAGACAATGAAGCTTACAATGAGTATTTATTAAATCTGATGGTGTCCTGCTTCTTGGAGGTTGAACCACTGTTTTTGTTTGCCTTTCATTGATTGAGACACAAATCACTGAAGCTTCCAGCGTCCAGGGCCCTGGCTTTTCCCTGGAATAGCAAGTACTGGACACCTTGAAGCCTGGACCCAGACCACATCAGTTGGACACAAAGCAGAATAGAGCAGAATAACATTAAGTAGATCTTTTTGTGAGGTATAAAGAAATATATGGTGTAAATAGCATTGCTATTTCCAAATTCAGCAAAACTAATAAACACTTCTCAAATGGGAGCATTTTCTATTGTTATTATTATTATTTCATTTATTTAATTTCAATTTTATTTCGGTCCTCACATCTAGTGTATTTTGAGTTGTGTTTAAAATTATTACAGTCATCCCATCATAAAGATAATCAATTTATTACAAACCTGGTTTGAAAAAAATTCTGGTGTTTTATAAAATATATTTTAAAATCATTATTGCAGTGAGTGACAAGAATGGTTAGGATCATGAATGAGTAACGTTACAATTTTACAACAGAATCTTTTATCCCTTTACAACATAAATGTGCAATTAAAAAGTCAAAGTGCTCATTTTTTGTCCAAAAGTCACTTTTTTCTTTCTTTTTCTGCTTTTACGAAAAGGATCAAACTGTTGGACAAAGGAGAAAAAGTTGAAATTTTAGCATAATTAGCAATTTCATACTAAGTCATTTTATGTATAAAAGCAATTTTGATATAAGAGAAGCAATTTTGCTATTCTCACTTTAAGTTAAAAAAGTCCTGGTTTTGTGAAATTTATGGTTTTTAAGATGTAAAGTCATAACTGAAATACAAAAGCCGACTTCCTTTTTACAACAGAAATTTTTACGACTTTCTTTAAAGAAAGCCACAGTTTTCTTAAATTTGGAAGTTTAGGATAAAAGTCAATTTTACATCAGGAATCTGTTGTGAACTCTATATGATAAAAAGTTGCAACATTATGAAATTCACCATTTTACAACAAAAAGAAAATGCGATTTTTAAGCAAGATTGCAGTTGTGCCAAGCAAACTAACCATAGCCATCAAGAAAAGTAACAAAAAGACCAAGAATTCCAAGTTTCTCTTAGAATATACAGTTTTAAATCAGTGGATACTAAATGAATCTGAAAAATTTTGGCCTGGCCAGAACCTGGTTGTTGGTTCATGTTGGTTTGTCAAGAAACACCATCAAGTCCAGAGAACACCTTGAAATCAGACAGCACAGCTGGTTGAAAGTATAATCAGCCCTTTGATGTTTAACATGATGATGATGATGATGATGTGGTTGGTTATGAAACTGAGTTTGACACCTCTGGTCTAGTGTGTTGTGTTATGCAGATTTTAAGATCTCATGATTTGAGCCAGTAGGCTACTCTACATCATCAGTTCATGTTGTCATTTCTGAATAAATTCACGTACAAACATAAATCAGTGCACCTGAAAAGTCTTAATTCATGTCAGATGCAATGATTTCAGCCACACACACACACACACAACTTTTCCCTTCAGGTTTGTCTCCTCTCACTTTATGACTGTCTTCTTTGGGATTTTGAAAGAAGAATATGGAAATGGCCTGCTTAAAAAGTTGCCAGATTTAATCCTAACTGCTTGTTTTAAAATGTCAACATAGTTAAATTGGTTCCTTTTCAAGTTGAGAGGGTTTGGGTATCAGGTCAGGAAGCTTCCTAAAGCCTTCTGAAGGCAGCGTTTCATTTGTGATCCAGCAGGAAGACCCTGGGGCACACGGTGAACTTGTTGGAGTGATTACGTCCCTCATTTGCTTGAAAGTCTCACTGGAACTAGAGATGGAAGAAGTGGCTGGAGAGAGGAAGGGAAACTATGTTCAAACCGATCCCTGGATAAACTGTGGATGAATGGACTTGAAATGCTGTGAAAGCTAACTATGAACGGTGTTTTCCCACAACCCAGTCTATTAACATCATTTAACTGTAATTATTAATGAACGGGAAGCAAAAACCGAACAAACGTCATGAAGATTGACCCAGAATGGCCTGAAATTGCTTCTGTGACGGCTCTTTCCCTCCAGTTTCGTCATGAAGGTCCTGTCTTGTTCATAAGTATTCTACAGTGATGCTGGTGGGCCTTATATCGCTGTGGGCAGTTTGTCACAGCATCAAATACAAAATGATACAGTTTTAGTACATCCGAGATTCCACACAGGCTTTCACCAAAATGGCAGCTTTTGATGCAGGAGAATGAACACAGCTTGGAAAAACAATGCTTCAGTGTATCCTAAGCATTCAAGCCACTTAAAGCTTCTTTTGTGTCGTCAAAGACGGTGCTCTTCGCATTCACTGAGTTTACGAGTGCCTAATGCTGCCAATGAATTTCATTTTCATTTAATTGCTAAGAATTTGTTGCTGTTGGGGAAAGCTTTAAAAAATATGAAAACCTCTAAGCAGCTTTACTAGAAAGGTTTTTCTTATCACAGCGATGAACACCTCTGTATTTTAGCTGTTTATTGGGCCTTGCTTTGAAAACGTACTACTCTAAAATCATCCCACTCCTTCACCTTTAGGATCTGGTTTTCTGTTTTAACTTCTCTTTGATTTCTTCTGACAGCACATTTCTGTGCTGCAATTATTATGTCTTTGTTGTCGGCTGTGAAAAGGCCGCCATCTGTGCTGGGGAGGGAGAGCATGAATCAGGAGTGATTAATGCGATATGCACTTCAATGCCTTATTGTCCTGGCAGCTATCCTTACAATGTTTTATTGAAAACGTGGCTTCCTGTGAACATTTTGTGATCATGTAAGATCCCGGAACGTGGATGAGATAGTATTTGAAAGAAAGAGAGAGAGAGAGAAAGGGTTGTCTGTGACTAGTTGCTGATGCATACACATTAGTTGTGTGAATAACTCAGACATACACATCTCCAGACAGTCACTAGAGCTCATTTTTGATTTTAATGACACACACTTACACTTCTGTGACTCTTTGAAATCAGCATAAGCAGCTTCACAGACTCTCTGACACTCTGATGTAACATTCTTCTGGATAATAACATAATCGCTGCGCAAAATCAGTCACTGCCTCCAGCTTAGACAGCAAACACACACACACACACACACACTCATGGCCGTGGAAAGAGGTGACACACCAGCAAACTCTGAGCAGTGATGGAGGAATTACATGAGCTTATGTTTTTCTCCTGTTTGTGTGATTGCGCAGGAAGAGACGGACCGCCACAGCTCACAAGACTGAAAACACAGATACGCATTGTCTTCACACACCTCCTGGGCACTTTTCTCCAAGTGTGTGTGTGTCTGTGAGTGTGTGTGCGCCCAATAGTAGTTATGCTGACTTGATGGTTGGCATTGGGCTGAATGAGAGGCAGTGTGCCAACACATCCCTCTGCATGTGCGTCACACACTGTTCGCCAACACACTTTTCCTCTCTTGCTCCTCTTTCTCCACACACACACACACACACACACACACACACACACACACACCACATGTGGACCAGTCGCTGATGGCTCAGTGATCATCTGTTAGGAAAGATTCTCCTCTGTCCTCTTGACTGAAATGGATATTTGAATGAGCTGAAATCTTTCGGTCAAAGTCAAAACGATGAAATTATCAAAATAAGAGTTTTCATCTTTTTTAAAAATAATGGATTATGGGGTTTCAGAGCTGTGATGCAGTATACCACACATAACAACATGATGTAAGCATGTAAAGCAGACTCATCAGATGAAATTATGTAAAAGCGTATGACATCCATGAAATGTGTGAGATGTTACAGGAGAAAGAGCAGCGCGTGTCGCAGGGAGCCGTTGGGCCTCCGCGAGGCTCCACAGCAGTTTCACTGCTCTTTGTCATCATGCGAACGCGTCACTCGTGTTACTCACACGTTTCAGCGTCGCTCACACGTGATCACTGGTTTTCTGCTGCTGTCAGACTAAAGACACACTGACACCGAGCGAGTAAAGTTCACAAGTGGTGGTTGTACTTGTAAATCAGGCTTTGTTTTTTGAATAAATCTGCCTGAGAAATAAAGTCTGTGCTTCAAGTTTGTGCTTGTACACAAAGGAATTTTAATTAAAAAAAAAAGATTAAGTTACACAGACATACTAACGTTCACAGCATACAATGTGGTGTAAAACGGGTGTAAATGTTGAAGAAAAGCTTTGAAAGATATGCTTTGACAACTTCATTTGACTGAAAATAAACTCATGTTTTATTCATAATTTATATGAAATTAAACAGACATTTCCCCTGAGATGCAGAAGTGTTTACGTGCTTGTCCATCGTCAAAGTCCACGTCACTTTCACGACCTCCAGTGAAGCTAAAAGCAAAGAAGCCGTCAGTCCTGTGATGAGTCATTTTTGATGAGACAGTTTAATTTGTGGTTGAAACGTCAGTCTGAGGTGTTAAAACAGGTTAAAAATTTAAATTCCTTAATCGAGGTTTAGTTTGGAAGCTTTGAGCTCTGAATTTGAAGCAGTTTTATATTTGAATGAACAAATAATTACAAAAGCACATCTGTTTTTTTTGTTGTTTTTGAGTTTCCATTAAACTTCGTAAACTTGGAAAAGAAATGAGTCGCTGTGACAAGCCCTGAAGGAAAAGAAGAAGAAGATAAAACTTGGCAAACGTGTTCAGATCTTCTCTCCACACTTTATGATCAACAGATGAAAAAAAACTGAATTTCTCAGGCAGATTTATTTCACAAGGTGGCAAAGTTTAATTTACAGCTACAAACTGGAGTCGTTTGCAAAGGTTAGTAGAGGCTACCCGAGTGCTTATTTTATTCTCTAGGTTGCATTCGGTGCTTTTTGCATACATGACAACTTCCTGCAGAGAAAGCTGCAAGCCTAAACAAGCATTTTACCTCATTTTACGCTCTCAGTCAACCACAGCGAACCACTCTACTGTAGCTTCTATGTGTGCTGAAAATGCTTTCAAAAAGAAGAACGTGGCCCCGTCATGGCTGTGTACATCACATAGATCCAGAGCAGAGAAGCTACACACCTATCCCTTCATGGGTGATGTGACGGGGGTGGCCGAGAGATCTCTGCACCGAGAAGATGGTGTGAGAGAAAACAGTAGACTGGGGACAATGTTGAAGTGATGGACCAAAGGAGAAATTCCAGGATCTGTTCCCATCATTTCGACAAGAAAAAAAAAGATCGGCACTGAGGGCTACGAGTGTGAGTGAGTGTTGATCCTGTCTTCTAACCCTGGAATAACTGGAGGAAGCCACTAGCGTGGGGAAGACCAGAAAGCTCCAAATGAGTGTGAGTGCACCC
This sequence comes from Arrhamphus sclerolepis, assembly GCA_037176975.1. NCBI lineage: Eukaryota > Metazoa > Chordata > Actinopteri > Beloniformes > Hemiramphidae > Arrhamphus > Arrhamphus sclerolepis. The sequence continues at coordinate 6,966,155 of JBAMYA010000015.1, read as the reverse complement.
CCTTTGTAGATTTAGAGAGCACTGATGCTTCACAGTAGCAAGGAACATCTGAACTTGTATTTACATATACATATTTATATGTTGCTAACAACAATGAATAAAGGTCTCCTTCCAGTCATGTAAAATCCAAAGTAAAAGGTTTTAACCATTCTGCCTGATTGTCCATGGTTTCTGAGGTAACAGCTCTAACTGGCCACATCAGTCGATGCCTGAAACAAGGATACGGCCTCAACTGGACTTAATTTCGTCACTTTTGACACGTGCAGAAGACCTTTAACTGTGATGGATTCACATGCATGTGAGCACATGTACTTTAAGACATGGAGTGATCATTTTTGTGATCTGAATGTGCAATCTTTATAATTCTGAATGTAGAAAAGTAGCAGATGAATAGAGAAAGGACATAAATCCTTTTCTGAAGACTTTGCAGTTGATTTCATGTGAGATGTTTTTCCTCTTTCTGTGCTGCAGTGTGTGAGAGTTCTAACGTCTTCATATGTCTTCGTAAATGGATGTGGGGGTTGACATGGTTCTCTCTCAGAGGAAGTCTGTGGTTGGGCCGTTTCTACATATTTTCCCCTTACACAGAAACACACACTCAGACACACACACATGCACACATTTTCCCTGTCAAGTTATATGAAGCTTTCCTTTAAAAGCACCGTGCAGCTCCACAGATGTGGAAGCCATTTCTTTTGCTTTGATACACACATACACACACACGTGCGCGCACACACACACACACACGTACACCCACACGCATACACACACACACATACACAGAAAAACATTCACTCGAATAAACACAAAAACCCACAGTCTCTTGGGGTGCGGTCTCCCCCTGCAGCCCCGGTGCAGTGTGGGTAGTTGTGGTAAAAGAGGTCCTGTGAGAGGTTGTCCAAAAATAGCCTGAGCAAAAATGCAGGAACGTGGAGCTCGCCCAGTTTCACACAGAAAAATCTACTCATCTGTATGCGTGTCTTTTGGGGGGGAGAGTTTGTTTTTGTTAATTCATTCCGAAATTGTTTACGCAGATAAAAATACCACCTTAAAACTGTCTACCTTGGGAAAAACAGACTGTCTGTGACTTCTTTTGATGGAAATTGGCTTCGTGACAAAGAGGACAATGAAAGAAAGAAGAAATACAGAGACAGAAAATAGGATTTCAGCTTATTTAATTTACATCAACTTCCCTTCATCCTTTATCACATTTGGCCATGAAATGAGTTCTCAAAGATCTGAATCGAAGCTCATGCAAATGCATTAAGAGCTTAAGTGTTTCCATCTTTGTCTAATAATGACTAAATGTCCATCTTTAGACCCAGGTAAGTTGCAGAAACAAGAGGCAAACACAAAACTCCCAGTGATTATCACATTTCATACAAGACACTGGTTGGCTGGAACTGGCTTTTTAACTGAATGGTCAATATCTCTAGACTTTCCAGTCCATCCTCACTGAGGGCCCATTTATACTGAGGGTCCACATATATACTGAGGCCTCACATATACTGAGGGCTCAAATACACTGAGGGCCCATTTATACTCAGGGCTCATATATATTGCACAGTTTTGGGTTATCGCAGACGCAGGGTCACCATTGTGAAACGTGGCGATGTCTTCTGTCTTTTATCAAAATCGTCTGTCCTGCATCCGGCCATGTGATAGTGTCAGAATTTCTACAACTCCATTTACTTACGAGCCTATTCAAATGCATCTTGAAATGATGTTTATTAATGCGATCTAGTGCCGTTCCAAAGAAAAATTACAATCCCAAATTGTCCCCTTCTCCCTAGCTATGACCAGGACCATATTCTTCTCTTTCACTTTTTCATTTTAAAAGCATTTTCAGTACACATTATAGCTACAACAGAGCGATTAATGTTGTGTGTTTGTTTATTGCCAGCACATTGTTGAGGACACAATTCTACATCCGCCCACATCTCTGCATCTACTATCAGCGTACCCTCTGCACATCCCATTCTTTACATCATACCCAAGATTAAACAAATGCGTGAGATATTATGATCTTATACAACTGAAGGAATGCTGCTGCGTATAAGAGCCCTCATGCTTGCTGCTGATGAATTTGTAGCATACAGTCCATGTTTCTGAGAAATTTTTCTCAAAACATCTGCACTGAAGCTCATAAAGGGTCCTATATGAGATCCGAGGGTGAACCAGCACTGAGGGAGTACATACTGCAGCCATACCAGAGAAGAAATAAAAGTGATTGGTAGAAGATAATTCTGCAACAAATCAGAGACGAACTCCCCTGGCTTCTTAACTCCCCACCTTCTGTGTGCTTTGTTCTCTCATTGAACTCAGTTAACAGGAAATAATCTCTGTTCCAAACAGAATATAGGTCACAATCAAAACTCACTATCATGTAAAACCAGCAACATTTTCCTGTCATGTACCTGTTGTATATGATTCGATACTACTGGCAGTTGACAGCTGTGGAGGTTGTGTACGTCCTTTGCCGAGAATCGGGAAGAAAATCTGTGTTGAGAGTATCCAGCCTCAAAGCAGGACATGAATCGTACAATAATAACCTGAGAGAAAGCTCACTGATGAGCGGAGAGGATTCAGGAGTCAACACTCAGGCTAAAATAATTCTTTTATCGGGTTTCAAGTTCTGTTCTTTTACATCAAAAGAGCATTAGCACACCAAGGATGGCATCTCATTGAGTGGGACTGAAAAACCAGCTTGTATTAAAAAGTGTGCAGAGAGCAGACGTGGAGGTTTAGCCACTTCATTCAATCATTTTTCAGAGAAAGAACACAGTTTCTGCTCCTCTGCTTGTTGTGCTATCCTGAAATATGGGACAATTTATGCTGCTGGGATTTTGGAAGAAGATAACGAACGCACACATGCTATCACAAAGATGTGCGTCACCACACAAGCGCATGTTCCAGGACTTGATATTCCATGATAAGAAGTGAGGATAAACTTCCAAGAGCACATCACATGAGGAACATCACTAAAGTGGACATAGCACATGGACGGGATGCTCTTGACCTTGGGACCAAAGCAGAGCTAAATAAATAGGTGTTTTATAAAGCAAAAGTATGTCTAAAAACTTGTTACTGGCCCAGAGCAGCCAAAACAAAGCTGAAAGCGAGTTTAAATAGTTTTAGCGATGGTGTTTGCACTTTTCTAGCATTGTAAACTTTGGCTGACGGAGGAAAATATTGTCTAAAATATAGTTTACTGAGTCTTCTTAACCAAAGAGACACAGTTCTGTGATCCCACATGAAGAATACATCCTCATGTAAATGTACACATGCTGTGTATTTGCTTTACAGTCCTCCCTGCACTGAGTCATGAAGCATGTCACATGACTAGTAGAGCAAAGCGAGACAAAAGCCTGACACCCCCTCGTGCTTCTGAGCGTATGAACGGGCCCCAGAGGTGCTCAGTGTTCACGCGCCGCAAAGAGGTGCTACTGCCATGAAAGAAGAAAGAAAGACACTTATAACGTAGTCCCATTATCGTCTCCGTTGTTTCAGCCACTCATCTGCAGGCAGACAAAACAACACAAGGTCAAACAAGAAAGGGAATGTTTTCCTTCCTTGTTCAGGTTTGACTCAAGACATGTGAGGCCTGAAGTATCACTGCTGTTATTGTTATTTTAAGAAAATAAATGCCTGAACGCTGTAATCGCTGAGGTTGTTAGCAAGAATTAAAACGTACTTTAGCTGCCAGGACGTGATTAAGGCCCTGAAACTCAGCAATGTCTGTGAAATTCAACACCCACACACAAAAAAAATGTCCCAAAACAATTTTAGACAGAAAATATTTGCATTAAGTCGGGAGTGAAAGCACACAGCCACAGACAGACACGTCACCCGTGTCCATATCCTGAAATCAAGCCACAGCGTATGCATATGCTAATTCACCTCAGCGTGTGTGTCAGTACTGAAGAGGTTCAATGCAGTTGATGGTTTTTCTGTTTCGTTGAGCCAGCGGAGGGCAACGAGGCCTCTACCTCACAAACACAGATTTTATTATTCTGGAGGAGCAGCTGACAGGGTCCGATTTAAGCAATGTAATTTTGCATGAAACTGGAGTTCTTCTTAAGCTGCTGTTCCTGCCCGGGGGCTAAAATACGATCAATATACTGCCGGTGCTTTTACCGAAGTCATGAGAGGCAGAGAATAGAGGCTTTATGGACCTAAATAAGCATCAGATTTCAGTGTTGATGCTTCCTTTTTTATTTCTCTGTTGACCTTATTTTTGATTTGACTTGCTGCCATATGAGCTAAACATCCTCAAACGCCACATGACGGGGTTGAGGATCTGACTGGAGCAAATGTCACACCTCTCACAACACACATGTTCAGTGCTGAGTTTCAAACGTGTGGCAGCACTGACTGACATGAATATCTCTCTCTGTCTCTGTCTTCGCAGGTCTATTTAAAGGCCCCAATGATATTGAATGGGGTGTGTGTGATCTGGAGAGGTTGGATTGACCTACAGAGGCTAGATGGGATGGGATATCTGGAGTACGATCAAGAACGGGCGCAGGTATCACAACTCATCCTAAAAAGCAGCTTCTGTATCTGTCTTTTTGTCTTTTCCTCCACTGGATCACTTTCCTCTTGTATTTTGAATATTTTGACTGCACTATATGACTATTTTTCCATGGCATTTCACTATTATGGTGAAAACAGTAAAGACTGTGTGTGTGTGTGTGTGTGTGTGTGTGTGTGTGTGTGTGTGTGTGTGTGTGTGTGTGTGTGTGTGTGTGTGTGTGTGCGTGTGTGTGTGTGCAGCATGAGGACGCTTTGGCTCAGGCAGCGTTTGAAGAAGCTCGGCGCAGAACCAGAGACTTTGAAGACAGAGACCGATCACACAGAGAGGATTTAGAGGTGAGAGGACAGTTGCTGATGTTGGTCAGTCAGCTCTGGAAAGGGACAGACCTGAACCTGCAATAAAGCCAGCTGAAAATCATTCTGACAGTTCATTTTTTTCTATAAACATTGAATTCTACCTTTAAAGTCAGAAACAGTCTGTTCAGTTTCAAGTGTGATGTTGATTCAGTCATAGATATTTCACTGATGGGTATAGTTGGATGTTAAAAAGTGTTGATTCAGTATGAGAAGTTAAATCCAAACCATTCATGTGCTCAGTTTCATGTAGAAAATATACATATCAGTATTTTGTTATTTACTGAATACTTAAAGGCAGGGTAAGCAATTCTAGGAGATTTCTGATTCAGAATACTTTGTCACACTCTCTGCCCCTCTCATGCGTACTTTTAAGAGACCTGGTCTTCATGAACAGCCATGGTCCCAGACCATAAAAAACATGGCGGGGTCTGTGCTGCAGTTGGCTCTGCTTTGGAAATGCACATTCATGATAGGGTGCATTTTCCACTAGAAGGAGGAGGAGGGGGGGAACTAGCTCTCAGTGTTTTGATTGAATACCGATAAAAGTGGCATCATCCAGAAATTGCATACCCTACCTTTAAAGCTTATATGAACCTCTTCAGACCACAAAATAATAAAGTTTAAAATTTTTCTTTTCTTTTTTTTTTCTCCAAAAAGATGCACCAATTGCATTTTCCCTGACCAATTCTGATTTTATTAAAGGTTTGACCTGTCAGTGTTCGTTTTTTGGACAATTGCAGTTTTCTTTCCAAGAACTCACTATCTCACTATCATTTAAAAAAAAATATGATGCATTTATTTACATAAAATTGGTTTGGTTGTTTTGTTTTTTTTAAAAAAAGCTTATCACTAGGGATATCAGTACCAATATTGATATCGATTGAACACTGGTCAGAACTGGTCAGGTAAAAATCTTCCAGTTCCAATCACTGGCAAGTCAATTGGTGCATCTTTAGTTTCTTTAATGCCAAAACATTTTTTTTTCTTAATAACCTTTCACAGTCTTTAAAGGACTGATGAAGGGCTTTTAACAACCTCTGATCTCTCATACATGGACATTTGTGTTTTGAGAAGAAAGTTATTTTATAAAACCACCAAATTTCTAGAAAACCTTTCTCTGCTTTTGTTGCCTAAGGGTTGTGTGATGTGTGTTTGTGTGCTTTATTTTATTTTATTTTTCTAGCCCTTAAGTGCTATTTGCAGTGTGAATTGTAGGTTTTGTGCATGATCAGTTTGATGGTAAATTTGATCTGACTGATTTTTAATGAATTATTGAATGATTTATTCAATTTTGTCAGTTGTCCCTAAAGCCTCAAAAGGGAAAGTAGTGTTCTCTCTCTGTGCATGAAACAACTACAATATAATACGTTTTCTTGTAATTTTCAGTTTAAAAAAAAAAAAAAAAAAAAGCTGTTGCATTGCATTTGGTTCTTGCAGCGTGTATTTCATTCATTCATTCATTCATTTTATAAATGTATGAATTTAGATCATGTATTGAAATTTTGACTTTTTAACCGTCCCAAATGTATTTGATCGCATGAGACAAACTCACTTTCCCAGCAAGGCTTTGGGGAGATTGGTGGCATCCTTCCTAAGTTGACACCCTTTAAATGAACCCCAAATTGTTTATTTTTTAGGACCCTGTGGTTTCTAAAATCTGGGACTGATGACACACAGACAGAGAGCCAGCAGAAAAGAACAGGGTCTGTTTTCTTCACTTCTCACCATCTATCACACTGTCATGCACTAAACCATCGTGTGTGTGTGTGTGTGTGTGTGTGTGTGTGTGTGTGTGTGTGTGTGTGTGTGTGTGTGTGTGTGTGTGTGTGT
>JBAMYA010000015.1:6910046-6955412 GCA_037176975.1 Arrhamphus sclerolepis | reverse complement strand
AACATAATTTGGAGTTTTAGTGGTCAAAATAGGGGAAATTATTGTTCGTAATATGATACATGGCAAGACTGATGAAATCACTAAGGTATTTTAGAATTTAATATGTCATCCTGAGCTGAAGTGTGAGGTGTCATTTTGCGTTTTGACATCTGACACAAAAATTATAAACTGTGGCCATAAATTTTTTTTACTTTTTTAGTAAAATTGTGTGACCTCAAAATAGTATTTTGTGGCTCAGATTCATATTTAATTGCCACAAATTAATAGTCTGTGGCCTTAAAAATAGTATTTTGTGGCCACAAATTATTTGATTTAGGCCATAATTTCTAGATTTTTTTCAGATGTCATGTTTGGTGCCCTGTTGTTATGTGCAATACACAGAATGTAACAGCCAATGCCCTCAAAGTATGGGCTGCCAACTATTTCTTGGGCAAGTAATACTATTTTGAGGCCACAAAATTTGTGGCCATGAAATATTAATAAAAGGCCAATACTACATTTAAAGCCACAATTAAAAGTTTTATTCCAGATGTCATGTCTGGGGCTCAATATTTCTATACAAAGGATGAGTTATGCAGTCAAATTTTAGATGGTGGTCGTCTTAAAATTAAGATTTCAGGGTGCCAGGAGTCCCAGAAATGTATATAATGCTAACATTCTTACTCTTTACCAAAGAGACACCTCTGTCTCTAAAACTTCAGACTCACACACACAAAGTTCCTGTGAAGCTGGTCTTGAACTGGTTTGTGTAACTCCTGAGTTGGGTTTTGTATCGGTGTGTGTGTGTGTGTGTGTGTGTGTGTGGGTGGGTGTGTGTAAAGTGGAAAATCAACATGGTCAGCCTGTATCACATGCCCTGGGGAATCGGTCAATCAATAATACAACAAAGTGCAATGCCTCCAGTTTGTCTTACACACATGCCTGTTCCCAGTGTGTGTGTGTGTGTGTGTGCATGTGACATAATGAAACGGTGAAAGAGAGGGTGTTTTAGACGGAATGATATTGGTGATAAGTCACACAGATGTGAGCTTAGCTGCAAAGTGCTAAGGTGTTAGTTGTATTTTCTACAATTTTAGTTACAAAAACATACAGTTTAAAAACAAAAAGGATCATCATGCATCACTTGGGACGCTGAATAAGGTCTAGTTATGAACAAAGCTGGTTGGTTTGGTATGACGAAAGGCCCAGTGATTCTAATTTAAAAGCTTTCTAAATGCTTTGAGTGCTTAAAGTTTGCCCTGAGAATCAGCTCCCCACCACTCTGACGATTAAAATAACTGATGCCCACAAAGCAGGAAGAGGCCATAAAAAAGAAGAAAACAAAGTGTTTCCAGATAACAGCGTCCCAAGGCTTTAATGTAATTAAGAAATGGCACTTACCAGGAATGGTGGAGGTCAGGCTCAATTCTGGAGGTCCAAGGAGACTTTTGGAGAAAACTGCCCACAAGACTGCAGGAGAGGAATCAGACTGTGGGAAGATTTAGTACCAGCTGAGGCAGTGCTGCATGGTTTTCTTGGACGATGTCACCTTCAACCTGGTCTGGTTGCACCTTCACAAACACGATCTGCATGAAATAAAAGAAAATCAGTGGAAAATCATTGCTCCTTTCATCTAAACTCAGAAAATAAAGCAGTTGAGTGTAAAAAAATAAAACAAAAAGTGAACTCTCTCTCACTTCTTCGACTTTAAAAGAGCTTAGCTAGCCTTGTTCATTTTTTAAAATTAGCATTAAAAAAGTAGTTTTTTTTTTATATATATAATTGCCCAAATAACTGCAAGGATGGCTTATATTTGCAAGAATATGCACAATTTCATCCTCCAACAAAAGATACAAGACATTCGATAACCAAGCAGCATCCCAGTTTTCCTTTTAGAGGCCAATGGAGAAGTGCAATTATTCTAATGACCACTAGGGACTTGTTCTAAAAGTCCAATTCTGTTCACACCCATATTAAAATGTCCATCTTTACATCACACACAAACATACTTATAGTCTGGTAACATGTTTTTGCTCTCCATGGCTAGGTTTCACATTTATGACACCTGTTCTACTGTTTGTTTTTCTTTTTTTTTGACTTTGTTCACTGTAGCTACTTACTACTTTCAGTGATCTTGAACTAAGACCTTAATGATCAGATGCATTCTTTATTTAAAGATAATAGGACTCTTTGTGTTGCTAATTGTGTTCATAGACCAATGCAGCTGGTTCTGGGTTTACCTGGGCCAGTCCACAGACTAACAGGATTAAATTTGTCTATTTTACATCCTTTCTGAAAAAATTCTGTTCATCCATCCTTATCCAAAGTGGACTCCTTTAATCAGGATTCACAATAGCATGTCCAACCATTATCTATACCCGCTATGTCCTGTGCAGGGTCACAGGGGTCTGCTGGAGCCTATCCCAGCTCACTTCGGGCAAAAGGCAGGATCTGGTCAAGTTCTGTTCTGTTGCTTTAAGTTGGAGTAACTAAACCCCCAAACGCTTGGCACAACATTTTGTAATGGCTGGATAGCCTGTAGCAATGGCCCCATCACCCCATACATCCAGAGCACCTATGACAGGACACCACAGGGTACAAGATCAATACCTTCTCCAAGTGCACAAAACACATGTGGACCGCTTGGGCAAACTCCTAGTCCCTCCAGAACCCAAAAGAGTGTATAGAGCCAGTCCAGTGTTCTCTGGCCAGGATGGAACTCTGTCATAATTAAAATGAATCGCCACCTCATGGGGATGGATTGGATTGCATACCCATGCTCCCAGGAGCTATACTGTTAGGGCCAAATGTCCCTGCAGTAACCCAAAGGAAACTGGTCCTGGAGGATGGAGTAGATAAGTGCAGATTTGGTGTGCTGAGGCCCTAACCAGGAGCCAGGCCTGAGAAAGGGGCTCATTGCCAAATGCCTGGTGGCTAAACGTTTACTTGTCTGAGGTCCGTCTGGGCTCAGCCTGAGCGAACAACTCTAGGAGTAAAAAGTGCTGGGTCCATTGCTACAAAGGGAAACATTTTAAAATAATTACTCTCACATTTACTCATACCCCCATTAAGAATGTTTGCGTGATTGCAATTTGTTTCATAAAATAATCTTACATAGATTTTATGATGTATGCTCTTTTTATTAAAATAATTTTTATCCTGGGTTTTCAAAGAAAAGAATTGATGGGTTGTACATCTTACAATCTATAGTGTAATATACAGGACATCACACACACTTCTCCCATGTTCTGTTTGGCACATACATTTTCATAGTAAAGTAGAAGTTCATTTCATGTTGCATCAGCATTACTGCTCTTATGAATTTCTCCAGTGAGGCGTTAAAATCATGAAAGCTTGATGAATCCAGGACATGTAACCACTCTCAGCTTCTCTGTGAGGAGATCTGGACAGAAGCAGATTTACTCATGGACATCACACAGTAAGAAAAGTAAAATCTTGACTTCATTCTTAAATGTTTTATGCTTTTGTACCTGAAATACTTGTAAAAGCACATTATTTTATCACACATCAGATCTCAGCTGACTCTGCATTACTGTCTCTGATGGTCAGGTCTTGAGTTATTTTTATTTATTTATTTATTTTAATCAGATTTGATTCCTACAAGCCTCCAGCAATATTCTCACTCACAGTCCCTCTCTCTCCTTGTCTTTCTCTCGGTGTGAGCTCGCGCTTTTTCTTTCTTTTTTTTTTTTGGCTTGGTGGGGGGGCTGGGAAGGGGGGTGCGCAGCAGAGTGCATATTGGAGGGAAAAAAAAAAAACATCCGAAAGGTGCAATATAACGGAATATGCTTTAATACTTCTGCTGGAACCGAGTGAATCTGCACCGGGGAGCCTTCGTTTCTCCTCTTCTTCTAGCTCGAGATATCCCACAAGCAGCTGTGTTAACAGTCTGCGACTTTGGAGCGGCTCAAGTTTGCAGGGGCAACAGGGATCACGCTGCCCACGGGACTGGAATAACGGTGTTTGAACACAAAACACACGCTCTGCCTTTCACGTGAGACGTGATACAGTTATCCAGTTCTTCTGGAACATCTGCAGAGGCTGCTGCTCTTAATGTGTCCAGTCTACGTTTCGTTTGTTCACTCTGGACGTGCGTAAATGAAAGGACTACGCGGACCGGATCCTCTGGTTTCTATTGTGCTCTGTTTTTATCCCAGAGATTGAGAAGATAATTTAATCAAAAGAGGGAAAAGGATGGTAAGTCATGCAATATTTTAATTTTCGAATCAGTGGGTAAAAGACTAGTAACCATTACGCACGGATTTTGGAGCGCAATGAATGATATGGCGAGAGCAAGTTGAATCTGGTTATCCAGAAGATAAGCTCGCTACACACAAAGATCTAAGTTAAAATCGCCCCCAAATGAGTATATAACAGCAGAAAGTTCTTAAATAATCTGTACACAGACCATGCAATGGAAAATGATAAGATTATTATTGGTACTGCATTACTCCTGACAGCTCCGTTTTACTCATAGCGTGAGATTGAAGATGTTACAAAGTAGGTTATGGTGAGGTCACTGGAGCTACACATGAACATTTCTTTTAAAGCTTCATATTGCTCTGCGGGACATTAAGGGGGAAAAGACTCCTATATAGGATCTGCTTGAAGCTCAACTGTGCCAGGAGTGGATGCAGATGTTTTCTGATGTCAAAGGGAAGATGGTAAAACGTGAAGCCAAAACCACAGTTTTGATCACTGAGTACAACCTTGTAAACCTCCACAAACCTGCTCTTTATCTGTAACGATAAAACTGAGGTCATAGGGACTTTTTTTTTTTATTGGTAGTGCAATTCTCTGAGTTAAGTTTTATATTTCTTGTATAATTTGCTTGCTCATTTTCAGAGTACAATGACAATAATGTTAGGTAGCTTGATAAACATAAGTCAGGGGTTCCAAAGAGGTTGGTGATGGACTGTTGGGACGGATATCTGTGATGATGTTGATGTGATATCATATGTGTTGACTTCCACCGTGGTACAATTGAGGTCCAGTTTATGCAGATGAATTCATGAAACACAAGCAGGGCTGGAAAAAGGACATGCATCATGCCTATATGTGAGCCTGATACATCCATACACATACAGACAATATGCTGCATGTATACCACATACTTGGTGATTGATAAGATTATATTTCATAATTTGATATTTGGCATAAAAACATCAACAGTATAATTAAGGGGAGCTGGTTTCAGTGAAGAAGGAATTCATATATATCTATATCTATCTATCTATATATAGATGTGTATGTGTGTGTGTGTGTGTATATATATATGTATGTATATATATGTATATTATAATGAGAAGGTTTTTTGGTTTTTTTTGCCATTAAAGTAGGAGACACTCTAAACATCCGGCCCTTTTCAAGTTGGAAAAAAGAAAAAAAGAGCTGTCATCTGTGCTCTCAAGCTTTTCAGAAATCCATCCTGGGATATCGCTTTTCAGAGATAATGCTGCATTTTTTTTTCTGTTTAAAGCTGCCAGATGCTAAGAAAAGTAAATGAAAATCACCGCCACAATGCTGCGTAGTATCAGCAAACAATATCTCACCATTTTGCTGGCAGACTCACGCATATGAAGTTTCCTCTCTCACTCTCACACTGACAGCTTTTTTGTCTGCCGCCCTCTCCCTCTCTCTCTCCCTCTCCCTCTCTCACACACAGGCACACACACACACAGCTAAGCCATCGTGATGAATTGTGGACAGACAATTTAATCTACAAACTGTTGAAATGACAAATTCACTTTGCACATTAAAAAAAACCAAAAACATTTTAAAAAATTCAATAGAAATGAATGAGTAATTTCCCTATTCAATCATATATTTCCTTACAAATGACAGGGCATATCACAAAGAGGGCACATTTGAAACTCATTATGCAAAGTGTAAAATTCTGTTTTAATAATTAATAGGAAGGGGGAACTGATGCCTGATGGTCTTGATGGTGTACAATATGTCCATGGAGAAGAAAAGCCAGATAAAAAAAACAAACTATCAATCTTCTATATAGAAAATAATGGAATTTAGTAATAAAAAGACAAAAATGTGGATCTTCCTACCCCTCCTCTGCCTGGAGCCTCATTGTTATTTCTCCTATAGAATACTGAAATATATTGGAAAAGCCCCCTGCTGGGGCTATTGCCTTTGTTACTGAGGTGCAAGTGAAGTGATGCCAAGAGTTTGGATTACATAAGATTAATAAAATATAAGGGGAATCAACACTCATAACAGTGTCGCCACTTTACAACTGAGTGGGACTCCTACACCCACACAAACACACTGACTCATACAACTAATGAGCACTCCATCACTAATCACTGCAGAATGACAGTATTTTTTAAAACTTATGGTTAATGTCAGATTTAGCCTTCCTTCTGATACAGGCTGTGGTTTTATCTGTACGAAATGAATGAACAACGACTTAAGTTTGTCTGTGGAATGTGCTCATGTTTTTTTTTGTTTGTTTGTTTTTTTTAACTCTATGAGAAAGGTAGCGTTAGCTGTCATCCCTCTTTTTAATTTACCATCTTTAGTCTTATTCAGGGGCACCACTGGGCTGAAGATTTTACAAGCTGTTGCAGGAAGTGAGGTTAACTAAATTGTATGGACAATTTAGAATCCCCCCAGTCAACCTAATAAGTATAATTTTGGAGCGGAATATCTTGCAAATCCTCTGCACATATGGGGGAGCTTGTGAACCTGTGACATCCCCCATAGGTTTTCTGAAGAGTTCTTTTGAAGCCTAGTTTTTCCCCGTAATTCACAGCACCGGGTTGCAAATGGGTGCAGCGAGCAGGCCTGGAAGCCGCATGGAACACACCCACCTCAGTTTGGTTCCTGCAACTTGGCCATGCTGGCTCAGCTTAGCTCATGCTTACTGATAAAATCTGTCAATCCATCCTCATTTTAAGGCTGCCACTGAAAAGACATTTGAAAGTAATGTAATAGTGAAGATGAGAAATGAGCGGGAAGTCCAATCAAGCAGGACCCTAAATGCCTACATGGCAGTGGCCTCACAGTCCCCAGGGGCCTCTTGTCAAAGCTGGCTCCTTCAGCTGAGCCATGGCAGAGGAGTACATGCTAACCACCACAGTGGTTGATTTGATGTGTACAGTTCCAAATGGGGCAATATCTAGTTGGCCAATCCCACAGCTCTTGTGAGGAGTTTTGACGTGAGTGACAGAGCAGCCTGCCAGCTGAGAATGAAGAAGAAGCTATTTGTTCTGAAGTATCCCAAATGAGTCTGAGTATTCACGAGTGTTGTTTTAGGAGTTTTCATGTTCTCCCCGTGTCTGCGTGGGTTTCTCGCAGGTACTCTGGTTTCGTCTCTCCCCAAGACATGGTAGGGTAATTGGTAGTACAAAATTCTGCCTGGGCGTCATTTACATATGAACTATGATAGAATAGTATTAGTAGGAAATAATAGAAGTAATTATAGGAATAAATTGGTCCATTAAATAAATTGATCTAGTTAATGTGTGTGTGTGGCAGTAAGAGAAGGGTACTTGTGTGTAAAAGTGCCTTGAGTGGTTGCTGGCCTAGAAATTAAAAGTACTAGTTAATGAGAAGTATCAATGAAAATTAAAGCTATGTAGCTGGAACGCCACATGGTATTGGTGCAATTCTGAGGGCCCAGAAAGTGAGAGAGCAAACTTTCTTGAAAACAAAGAATAATCATTTTACTTGAATAACCACAAAACTAGGCTCTTCAAGCCACCTAACTCAACAGAATTCATTAAAAAAAAAAATTAAAAAGCAGAGGCTTTTCGTGGCAGCCTTGGGCTTGGTGGCTCGCTGAAGCTTTTCCACTGCAGGAGGTTGAGACATCAGCTCGAACCTGTGTGCACCTGAACAAATAGAGATGATTGCGGTCTCGACCCCGAGTCTCCACCAGCTTCACAAGGAATCATTAAAAAGTTTTGTCCGAGAGATTTGTTCACCAAATCATTCATTCGCTCAAGCATTCATATCGGAGCTCTGACATATGTATCAGAGTCCCTGAAGTGAAGCACGGCTGAACGGTTTGTGATTCGGCTCTTGATTCGCGCTCTGTGACGCATCGACAAACACACCAGACTCCACGTTATCAAAGTTTCCCAGCTGAATGTTGGAGATGAACGCTGGTTTTAAATTAGCGTCCTTAATTGTTTTAAATTCGGCATAGCTCCTGGACTTCTTGAGCCTGATTCCAGCAGTTTAAGTTGCTGTTTGTCGCTCAAGACTCACATTCACTGCTGTTTATTCGTATGTTCAGTTGAATGTGACTTTAATATTTTCTGTGAAGGGATCGCTCATCCTGATGCAGCTTGCAGCTGTACAGACAGGACTCTTCCCAGCAATAAGGGGCCAGCTTAACTATTTAATTTTGTGTTGTTTAGGAAAGTCAATGGAAAAAAGGGGCACTAGAGTGTGTGTTTGTGACTTGAAAGCGTAATCATCTTGTGTGAAGTCCCATCCTCCATCTACAGTTGGAACCAGAAGTTTACATACACTGTATAAAACAACATATTACCTTTTTTCTCTCTCGCTTTCTCACTGTCTGACATTGAATCAGACTAAATTTTAACTGTTTTAGGCCTGTTAGGATCCCCAAAATTATTTCCATTTGCTAAATTCCAGAATAATTAGTGACAGATTTATTTTTTTTTTTTATTGAATGCTTTATTATTTTATTCAATAGCAGACATTTACATACATGACAATTACTATACCTTTGAGCAGTTTCTGAAAGCTCAAATGATTGTGACTTCAGAAGTTTCTGATAGGTTAATTAACATTTGAGTTACTTGGAGATACACCTGTGGATGTATTTACGGCTCGCCTCAAACACCCTGTTTCTTTGTATGACATCATGGAAAAATAAAAAAATAAAATCAGGCAAGATATCAGGAAGAGAACTGGAGACCTCCACATGTCTGCTTCATCCTTGGGGGCAATTTCCAGAAGCCTGAATGTGCCACGTTCATCTTCTCAAACAATTATATGCAAGGGTAAACACCATGGGAATGCCTAGCTATCATACTGCTCAGTAGACGGGTTATGTGTGCCCAAGATAAACATGATTTGGTGTGAAATGTGCATATCAACCCCAAAAGAAAAGCAAAATAAACACCTTGTGAAGATGCTGGCTGAAGCTGATGAGATAGTTCCATTATCCATAGTGGAACGAGTGCTGTGCTGATATGAGCTGAAAGGCCACTTAGCGAGGAGGAAGCCATTAGTCTAAAAACAAAGCCAGAAGTTTGCGAATGCACACAAGCAGAAAGACCTTAATTTTCTGAGACATGCTCTGTGGTCTGGTGAAACTAAAACTCAACTGGTTGACCATAGTGGCATCAACACATTTGGGGAATAAAGCTTCCAAGCCTGACAGCATCATCCCAATTGTGAAGTACGAGTGTAACAGCATCATGTTGTGGGAGTTTTGCTGCAGGAGAGACGGGTGCACTTTACAAAACAGATGGCATCATGAGGAAATAACATAATGCAAAAGTACTGAAGCAACATCTCAAGACATCAGCCAAGAAGTCAAAGCTAGGCAGTAAATATGTCTTCCAAATGGGCGATGACCATAAATATGCCAACAAATTAGTTACAAAGTGGCACTGAGGACATTTATGTAAAGTTCTGACTAAAGAAAGTAAGAAAAAAAAAAATCTAAAAATTCTCTCTCATTATTCTGGCATTTAGCAAATCAAGATAATTTTGGTAAACCTAAATGATTTAAAACAGGAAAAGTTTAGTCTGATTTGATGGAGGAGGGGAAAAAAAGGTTATGTCTATAGCGTATGTAAACATCTGGTTTCAACTGTGTATCTGATTGGTTCAGGGATACTGATTCACCAAAGTAATTTATTTGCTGAGAAACAATCACATTCAGTGAAAAAGCTGCTTGAATGGATTGTTTCAGTGGGTGATTTGACTCAGGTCATTTACCAAAAGTATTATTGGACTGTCCACAATTTTCTTCCTTTTTCCACCATGTTGGATTAAGTTTTGATATGTAAGTTTTAAAATGTAATTGCGCTTGTGTGCATTTTGACTTTTCATGCAATCTTAACCCGTGAAATTGGACAGCTGCCACACCTGGACTCGGTCTCTGACAGATCTCGCTGTTGCTGGTAGGAACTTGTTTATAGATGTGTTGCTATGGAGATCATTTACTGGTTATGTACAAGAACAAGTCAGAGCTCCCACAGCAGAAACATATCATATTCATTTGCACAAAAACATTAGATCATGTTTTATTTATTGGCAAGACCTGAAAAGTTGTGATGAATAACCATAACTGAAGCTTTCCTTTTTATGCCTGTGTGTCACCCTTTCAGCTACCTCAATTATAATACCCCCAAGCATCACACGATACGGCCTCCATGGAAAAACACTGTTGTAGAAGGTTTTAGGTACGGGAAGGAATTATTTCCTGTACCATACTGTACTGTAGCAAACCTTAAGAAGCCTATGCAGTGTTGACTGTTGTGTTTTGCAACATATTCTTCTTGGCACAATCAACTCCAGGGACTCCACAGCCAGCCTTCGCTGTAAGCTTGTTTACTTTACATCTGTGCTCCTTCACTACCTGAACTTCTCCCAGGATCGAAGCAGTGTTAGACTTATTCCTAGTCCTAAACTTCATAATCATCTCCTTCACCTTGTTCACGTTCCAGACTACATAATGATCTCCACATCATACCACAAATGATGATGAATTCAGTCCTGAAACATGCCTGTTTGCTTACTTACGATGGTGCGTAAAAGTCTCTCCAAGACTTTTGTAATGTAGCATGATAGGGCACCTTAAAGGCATATGAGATATTTTAGATATAATGTCCTCTCCTGTTTCAAGCTAAAGCTGAAGGGGCTGTAGAAACTCGCAAAGCTGCGTTGTGCAAGCATGCAGCATTCTACGGCTGACACTATCTAGACCTACAGGCTTGCTCTGATTCAGTCTCTCCAGCTGCCTCTTCACCTGACTGCTACAGTCAGCGAGTAGAGACGAGAGGAGGTTTCAGTGTTTCCTGATACAGGGGAAGAAAGCGATAGGGGCTGCATTCACAGCCATGACTAAGATTTCCCTAAATACTGCCTTTAAAAATATACTGACAAATACATATATACAAAAATAAATACAAGTAAGACTGATTTTAGCTGTATGTCTGCTTAGACAATAATAGATTTATTATTTTATATGTGAATGTGTCAGCAGCAATACACAATTCTCCCCTCAGAACTGGTTTCCATTTTGAACATATGAAACTGAATTACACTTAGAATTGAGAAACCTTTTTTTCCTAAGCAGAAAATATAATGTGAGCTGCTGAGTGATAGAGGGAGGGAGTAATCTGGCAAATCTGTAGATACAGACGTAGTAAAGATTAAGAATTTTACTGAATATGAGCCAGTAAAAGGAATGATGCGATTACATTAAAAATAAAATACCATTGGTGCAGTTTATGAAAACTGTAAGCTTTAAAGTGACACGGTGTAGAATTTCAGGCTGTCTATTAAAAAAATGGATTTTTTCATTCAAAAATATGAACTTATTAATTAGTAATTACTTCCATCAACAAATTGCAGTGTTTTGGTGAGTCTTGAATTTGTAATTTATATATACATTGCGTTGGCATATTCAATGGTGATTTCCATGTTGCGCCGCCATCTTGAAACTATGGTCCATGGCAGTTTTGCGTTTTGTTAGAATATTTTCCCAAGGTTGTGATTGCGTGTTCTTTGTTTGGAAAGGAGAACTTGAGTCGGCTAAGCTCCCACACAGATGTTTATTTTGCAGTAAATCATGAAGTCACAGACCACACACTGAAGACTGTCTTTTCAGAAAACGGGTCCCTACATTAATGCTACAGAGCCTTTCATTTCAAAATGTGCATCACTAGATGGGCAGGAGCCCTGGCTTAGACTTTAGCTCTCCCAGTTGGCTGGTCTGGTTCCTGGTGCTCATCAGTTCAATCCACTGTCGCCACGTCATCCTCCTGTGGTCCAATCAGCTGCTTCCTGAAATTGAAAGAGAAACCACTCTCTCCCCTCTGGTCTAAGTCTGTACGTTCAAGGTCCGACCACACGTTTCTTTGTTTCGCCCATGTGTCTGTCATGCATGGCTATGTAATAATTAGTTCACTACATCTGGATTCTAGGTATGGAAAATGAAGATAAGATTAACAATACTGACAAAGAATGGAAAAGTAAAAGTTGCGCCAATGATATGAAAACATGAATTAAGATATCAGACTAACGATGTGAGAAACAAGAATTTAGCAATATGAGGAATAGAAACAAAATAATCACTCAATAATAATTGAGTGATTTAGTATTGTTATTGTCAACATTATTAACATCACAACATTAATAATATTACCAATAATAGTAGTAATAACTATCACACCATGTAAGAGCAAAAATTCACACTCCAATTCTAGGCAGAAAAAGCAAAAATGTTCACCCTAACAGTTGCGTTAGCGCTGCTGGTAGTTAGCTACAAACTCACAGGGAGAGCAGGAGGGTGAGCACAGAGACAGAAAGAAAAAATGGACCACAGCTGTTTCAGAAAGTATGTTGAGGAAGATCCATCACCAAGAAAACGTGAACAGAGTAAAACCGACAACACTCCAAAACACGTGTAAATGTTGGTGTTGCGTTTGGAAGGAGCTGATGAGGGAGAAGAACTATTTAACAAAACTAACCTCATCAACTGAAAGAATACTGCTAGAAGTTGTGTTGGTTGACGACTTCTCTGCTTCCCGGATCAGCCTCAATGACATTTCTCGGCTACTGTGGACAGAAATGAGTCTTTGGAAAAGGAGCCGGATGAAGAATGGTTGCAGTACACGACCTAGATGGGAGAAAATCCTACACAGTGTCCTTTTAAGTATGCTAAACTCAAGAGCCAGTCAGTCCATGCAATGAATCACAAAGTAGTTCTCCTTTTTTTTCAGTTTAATGCTCAATCAAAAACACATAAGACATGAAGTGGTTTAAAATTATTTTCAGGCTATACACAGAGTTTCTGTTCATGAGATGTGTGCATTTAAAACAAACAAAAAAAAACCCTAAAGACCATGGTGTTTTAAATTTCTGGTTGATAGTAAATTGACTCTGAAACACAGTTTTGAAGTGCCCAAGAAGTAAAGTAAAATAAAGAAGAAAAGAAGTAAAATATCACTTTCAGTTGTCTTATAACAGGATATTTGATTATTTCTAGAAACTGAACTCTCAGAACCATCTAGACCTGCCATCAGCAGAAACCTACAACTTCTTCAGCCTAGGATGGTACATTAATAAAAGCTGCACAACACTTAATATGCAGCTTTAGTGCCACTTGTTTTGCTTTTTTTTTTGATCTAGCTCATTGACATTTCAGAAGATGTGCAGGTGTAGTTCTGTACAACAAACAGCAAATGTACTTCTTAACCTTACATTGCCCCCGTTGCCAAAGTCACTAAGGAGTCACAGCAGCTTGTGCTCTCAAAATCCCAACCTAGTATACGGAGAGAGGCTGGGTCAGGAAGGGCATTCAATTAAAAAAAAAAGACACAAGCCAAAATATTATGCGTACAACATTATGATCAGCTGAGGTGACCGCTAAAAGGTAAAAGCAGAGTGAACTTGCTTTCTCCTTAAATTAAAGTCTGCGTGGAGAGGTAAATATGTTGTGGCTATGAATGGAAAGGTGTAGAAATAATAATGAAAGGCAACGTTGCTTCACAAGCAGGGAAATGTGAAATCCTGACTTGCAGTATACATGAAGGTCAGCATGGAGTCTCCCAGGGAGGTGGAGACTGTTAAAACTCCCCAGCGATTTCACTGTAAATTCACAGGTAGCGCTACAGAAACACACAACACAGTCTGCATAATATACTGCATGTTTGATTCAGTCTGGCAATTCATGACTGGAATTTCATGAATGTAAGACCATGAAGTTACTGGCTTATGTGTTGGGCTGAAACTTGGAGAACAAGAGGCGGATCTGTTGCTGAGTTGCAGATTTGTTCCACGATTTATTATTTGACTTTACTAAACGTACACTGTCCTTTTTCCAGCATGACACCTTTGATGGTTCTTCTAGAAGAAAAAAAAAAAACAAAATACTTGAGGTAATTTAACACCAGGTCTACAAAAACGCGTTTCTTCTGCAGTCTGCTGTTTACATTACTGTGCAGCTCGTGACTTGGCTGACAGGAGAATCGTGGCTGAACAGATGGTTGAGCAGCATCTGTGAAGACGAGTTTACCAGTCAGCTGTAAAACACACTTTCCTGAGAATGCAGCAGCACTTTGGAAATGTCAGAGGTAGACATATTCATGCGGTGATTGGTTTTGCATTAAATAATTGTCAGTAATAATCTGGTGATACTGGACACCATCCTCATTAACTGGCTCAACTGTGGACACGACTAGAGGCCACGGGCAACTCTTGCAGAAGATCTCTGTAAAACATTACATGAAAACCAATGTGTCAAGACAAAACAAACATGCACTATTGGTTCATAAGCTTAAAGGTTGTTAAGAGGTCCATCGCATCATTCAGTCCTACTTGTTTTTATGGAGGCAGGTCGTTTTACTTTTATCACGCTTCATGGATAATGTCACTGTTTGAACACATAAGAACAGTTATATAAAGATGTGTTTGATTCAGTGACCGAGCGATCACATAATGTAGTAGCTTCAAAGTAATCACCACTGTCATCTCTTCTTTTCTTTTTGTTTAAAAAGGTTTTGCAAGTTGGGAAAAAAACAATCTCATGTGTATGTTATCTACCAGGACCAGGGCTATAAACCAGCGTTATAGTCAGGTCACTAAACTTTGAGTCTGAGTCCAGTCTCGGTTCCTCCCTGCTCAAGTCCAAGTCCACTACTAGGTCCAATCAAGCTATCAGCATCTCTTTAATCATTGGCATCTTTTAAACTAATGTCTCACTGACATTGCAGCTATTCCTGCCATAAAGTAGTGCAGAAATGTCTGAATTGGAGGAACTCTGGGTCATCATGGAAATGTTTTCTAGCCCCATTTTAACATTGCTAGGCTACAGTTACAGCTGCAGCTCTGCAGCCTGTGAAAGAAGACAATAGAAAAGAGTTTTAATTCTAGTTCACTGGTTAGCAAACCCCTGCCAAAGCCATAGAAGGTGTTCTCCGCCGCTCTGCGCTTACTGTTCTGAGAAAACACTGGCCAGATGAAGTTTATAAATTAGCCAAGTCATTTCCTCCATAGTTCTTTTACAGAAAGAACACTTAGCAATGCTTTTTTTTTTTTTTTTTTAAAACCACTGCAGAAGAAAGAACCCTCAGGGACATTTTCTCCTGCCATGCGAACGGCATCAATCTGTTCATAAACATGTGCTTATGACACTCACTGATAAAACACAATCAAACTAAATATAAAACTGTTTTACACTACTGTTTTAATTTAAAAAAAAGGTGTTTTGAAGAAAGTGTGACTGGTTAAATGTATATATACCTTAGTGTGGCGCAACTATTGACTGCATAATAACTATGAAGGAAACATCAGGTCATGTGACGCATAGATGTCTACAGAGAACCTTTGAAGCGACGTCATGTTGCAAAAAGATGGGCCAAAGTTGTCTAAGCCAACAGTAGAGCTGATGGCTTCCTGTTAGTCAAGCACAGCAAATGACACCTAGGTATCTGATTGGTCAACTTTATTGCTTAACATGAATTTATCTGATATGGTACAACTATGGAGAACAAAACTGATTTTTGTACCACGCTGTAAATCTGTTTAATTCTGCTGCAAAGTTGGTTCTTTTAACATGTGAGTCAATGCACCTAGTGGTCACTCAGGGAACTGCAATAGAATTTACCTCCTGGATGTGGGATGGTAGCTGCTTGGACACATTCATCTGCACCAGTTGAGGCTGGCTTTAACCTTGGTAGCAGGTTAGTTTCAACTGAGTAAGCATGCAACAGGCTGGCCACAACCCAGAAACCTCAGATCTTGAATCATTCTCTTCATGAATCATAAGCAAAAAATGCTTCCAAACAGACGTTTTATTTTCTCATTCATATAGGTTTCTTTAACACATTTAACATTTTTATGTTGCCTGTGCATCAAAAAGAATGGTATCAAAATGACCCCGGGGCAGCGTGGTTTCACACCCAAACCTCTGTTCCAAAGGTTTGTTATTTACTCTTCAAATATCAAATATTCTCTCAGCCTGCAGCAGAGAACCAACATCAAGGGACAGCTTGTGTTTAACTGAAACACAGCTTTGATGTAACATCTTCCATGGTCTTTGAGGTTTTATGTGTTCTTCATTTTTGCTAGGACAAATCTGGTTTTGGGGGATTTTCCTGTTTGTTGATTGTCACAAGCCTCTTTTCTGTTGATCATTACTTTTTTCAGTATTCATTCTACTTTCATTTGATTGTTGCATGAGTGCGCATTCATCCCATGCACGCTCATTGTGCATCATCGGTGATGCTGGCAATCAAGTAGAAGTGGAGCTGCCGTTAGCTGTGAGTGGTTGCACCAGGAAGTTGCACTGGCATTGTGAAGAAACTCAGTATTTGAGAACACACGAAAAAACAGGTAAAAAAAGATTATCGAGAAATAAGAGTGAATGCTGCTGCAGTAAACACTGGTGTGGCCTTTTTTTTGATGGTGACGGTTGAGGGAATGGAGGAGACTGAGTCGCCATCTTTCAGCACATTTGCTCCTTTCTCAGCGCGATCGCAGATCCCACCGGGGTGTTTTAGAAGCAGAGTGCTTGTGAGTCCTGCTCTGTACTTTACCGTACTGCAGCTGGATTTACAGAATAATGAGTTTACACACAGGAAGGTTTCAAGATACCGTGAGAATCACACAAGAGTCTGCTTGTTTAGAGATATATATCTTGTGCTGTCACGTAAAATGTGCTTTTTGACTTCTAGACTAAACCTCTTCACACAATTATTCTTAACCTTCTGAATTATTTGACCACAGCCTCCACAGGTTAATGTAACGCTGATGTATGAGTCTGTGTCTGCTTTTGATGGTTTTTTTTTTAAACATCTACCGGATTCTTTAAGCTTTTCTTGTCTTACTATCTTCTATCTACTAGCTATTATCTTTTTATACAGTATGTAGAACTGTAAACCTTTGGGTCCCCTCGTAATCTCACAAATCACAAGTGCTCTGCTACTTGGACTTTTCCTTCACTTACCCTTACTTCACATGAAGGAAAACCTCCACCAGTGTTTACTCTTGTTTTACTTCTCGCAGAATTTAGTCTTAGCTTCTGAAATACCCCTGGTGAGACCTGAGGACAGTATGAAACCACTGCAAAACAGGACCATGTCATTTCCACTCCTGGTACAAACTTTAGCCGTAGTTTCTGGGATGCTTCTAAAATGTGTCCTGGCACTCTGAGTGACTAGAGTAAGACGATCTGGGACCTAGGGGACTGAAGAGTAAAGGCTTGGTACCTATGTCCATGTTGTACAGGCAATTGTCCTTTAACTTTTGCATAACCTGATTTTACAGTCACCCCCCTCCTCCACCTTTAACATGCATTATGTCAGCTGCTCTGTTTTCTGTTCCATATACAGTACGCCAGCCTTTTATTTATTTATTTTCCATTTTTCTTTTTAATGAATTTCTTCTGCAAACCCTGCCCTGCAGTCAGTCCCATTAGTTTTTTTTTTTAATTACACCCTTATTGCTCCTGCTGTTGTTACCTTCCTGACAGATGCACCATTTCACTCCCTGCAACTGAGAAACAGTTGTGTCACTCTTTTGATGGAGAATTTAGGCTGTTTTAGATACAAATGCACAAAAGAATTGCTTTGTTCAAAAAGCACATCATTAGCTCTTGCCCAAAATATGATTTACAAGGAAGAAACTTATACAGAACAGGGAATGACCAGGGTGAACCCATGCGTTACATCCACTAAGAGCTGGGATGGGCTCCAGCAGACCGCCGCGTTTCACTTCTATGTCATTGTTTAGCTTTTCATGCAGCCAGGTTTTCTCTTTAAATGAGAATGAAATAAATCCAGAATAGTGAGACCGTATCAGTGGCAATCCTTCTTCAGAAGGGATTCAAATGGAAGAAAGCAGTTTGTTACTCAGAGTAAAATATCGGGTTATCCTCTTGCCCTCTCTGCTCATCAGTTTTCACACCATTGCTTCACCAGACAAAACAACCAGACACATTTTTCTCTCCCGGGGATAATGGTAATCAGGTTTTGTCTGCATTCAGGATAATTTAACCTCAGACACTTAGAGGTGTGTGTCATTGTCAGTTTTTAGTTACTGTGTTTCCCGCCTTCAGTTCTTACTCTCTTCTAGATGTAACTCCCTCACTTTCTACAGTCGTGCTCCTCACGCTCATAACAGCAGCCGCTCAGGCCATTAATGATCAATATTTATAGATCAATCGCTTGCTGAAAGATGCCTGTGTTTCCATTTCATTCTTCTTGGGTCTGTTATTTGTTGGTATGAAGTTTTTAAAGGGGAAACGTGACAGGAATAATAAATGTATGCTAATATCAGTAATATTATTTTCTTTTTTATATTCATAGCATGAATTTTAAGGCCTACAGCTAACAGTGGTAGATTTTAATTCCTTATGCACTGATCAGAGAGTGAAAGGGGAAAATGAATTTTAAAACAATATGCAATGTAAAATGTCAGTCGGAAAGGAAATTAACATTATTCTTGGCGGGGGATATTTACATTTAAATATGCTGTGACATGCTCCAGCATTCAGTAAAGGTCTCATATTATGTAATTGCAATATGGAACTGTTAAAGATTGCTTTTTTTGTTGTTGTTTGTTGTTTTTTTTGTCATTCAAACCGATAAGCATTTCAATTTCACCAGACTTCCAAATTTAAATATTTTTTTTCCCTACAGAAAATAAAAGAAAGTGGAGTCTGAGACAACAAATTACCTTTCATTTCCATAATATTTTAAAATTACTCTCAATTAACTCTGCTAAATGAGCTTCTTTGGCATCAGAATGATCTCCAGCTATTTAGGTATGAAAATCTTTTAAATCCTCAGTGGAACATTGTGGCAGAGCAGATGCAAATATACGTATGACATTATGCTCTGAAATGCCAGAAATCCACAATTCATCATGAACAAAGGGCTCACACAGCAGATACTCATCGTTTTCTGTCAGACATTCGATTTCAAGGGTTGTCATCCTTCTCCAAAGGCTAAATTCTGAGTCTTTGTTCTTTTTTTTGTGCATATATCATTACACAAATTTTCTGGATTATGTGACAAAATGTTATGTGCTTTATGTTTTACCACAAAGCTATTACAAACCTACTTTGTGTGAGGTATACAAATCATTTTGGTTTAACTCTAATGTGCGAAGAGCAGAAAATTCAAAATAATTCAGCTGAATTTGCTATTTTCCATAAGTTATCTTCTTGTTTCCTACAGAACCATACTGGTTTGTGCATTAATCACAAATCACACAGTGGGTTGATAACATCTTCAGCATTGTCTGCAAAGTTGCTTCAAGGTCAGCAGCAAAAAACAAAGAAACAAACAAAAAAAAACAAAAAACAAAAAACACAACTCTACCCCTGATCATCTCTTGCATTACACAGAAAACTAGTTATTATTTCTGCAGTTCGTCCCCGTCACACATCAGTCAGAGCTTCATCGCTCAATTTTTGAGCTGACTGAAGTGCAGCTCTGGGATAAATGAATCTTAATGTCTGATATCATCACCATTCTGATGGCTATTAGCCCTCATTCTCTCTAGTGGTGAGAGTAAACTTCAGGTATTCATTTAAACTTAATTTTATGTAAACAAGCTGTCGACAACCTGAGAATGTAATTTTATTTTTTTTTAAAGTCATTTATTACATTTTTTGAGTCCTGATAGGGTTTTCTTTTTTCTTTTTTTTTTAAGATAAGGGCTATCTCTGTACTTCATGTTTGTGTCATCAACTTCTGTAAACATTGGTGAAACATGGGAAAACTAGACTTCCAACAGGATTCCATGTTATCCTGAGAGCTGTCGTAAAACATCCGCTATAATCTCCCAGATGGATCATTGTGTACCAACCTCTGGTGACTCACTGGCCCTTCACTTTTATGACTCATGCACAAAACTAAACATACAAGATAAGGATGATCTCGTTCTTACTTCTCTCTCTCTCTCTCTTCTTTTAGTTGTGGACATATTTCATGTTTCTGAAATTGTAGTTTGAGAAACATTAATGATAAAAATGTGAAAGATGTGGATAAGCGGTTTGTCTGATTTTTGGCATCTGACAAACTCTGGCAAGGTGATTTATCTTGTTAGAAGTCATAACACCACTAAAATAATTTTAGAAACTTTTTTTTTTCGGGGGGGTAAAGTTTTGTGTTGCTTTAACAAGCTGATGGCATCCCAGCAGCTTATTTAATCGGTACGACTGGCCTAAGTTAAATGTTATCATACTACAGACTCCATTTCAAGAATCTAACAGGGACTGTTTTTTTTTTTTTTAAGTAAGTTCTTTCCTTTTTAAGAAATTGGCTTTTTGCATTTGAATTTGAAATCGGGATGTCACTGATGGGAGACAACAGATTATTTTGGTATGAGGCTGTAAATATGTTAATTTTAGGGAACATTTTAGGACATTTTATGGGGACAGTGCAGCTTGACTCAGTTTTAGAGCCAAAACTCTTGTGGTCATCCACTGAAATGCACTTTCTGAAAAACTTCAGCGAGCAATAATGGGATATTGCCAGCATAGAAATCTAGATGAATCCAGCCATTTAGCTGCAGCTATCTAACCTTAGACAAAGCAGTTACATTTTTCAAAGATTTAGTTGAGTTATATCGACTTCTCTCCACCACGTTCTCTTGTTGACAAGTTGCATCACCTTGTCCATTGCTCTGATTGGTTGTAGCGCTAACTGGAGGAGGCCTGAGACTCATTGTAGCTAGCAAAAGCAAGTAGTCTAGGTTGTTCTCAACATCTTAACTGTTTTGAGAGAGAAATGTCTTTCTGTTATATCTACTCAGAGTTGGCTTTCTGTCCTCTTGTGCTATATAATGTATTATTACCCGTGATATTACAAATTACATTTTATGTGAGAAAAACAAAGACAAAGTCAACAATAAAAAAGAAACAAACAGAACAACAGTCGTGCAGTTTAAGCACACACACACACACGTGTGGGTAGTAAAAAAGAACAAAAGACATCTTTGAGTAGGTATGCTTTGGAGGTATCAGACACTTCCCTTTGTTCAGACAAATACTAGTTCGAACTCCAGTTGGCACCAGTTGCAAGTGTGTATAATGCAGATCAATATGATTTCACACTGTGAGTAGTCTGTGTCGATAGCGCTGCAAGCCTTGAAGTTCAGCGTACTTAAGAGTCTGTTTTTAATAAGACAATGGAGTTTGCTTTCACTTTATAAACCACCACAAAAGCAAACAAAACATGTAAAGGCCCGTGAATAAGTTTTATTTGTGAACCTCAGTGGGAATACAGTCACCTTTCAGTCATTAGATTCTGAATCAGCTTGCAAAGTCCTCACTTGTTTGGCTAATAAATAAACACTAATAGTGATCTGAACCTTTTTAACCATTTTTCCAGATTTAAACCAGATCCCCGTTTGCTGCTTTCGCAGTCTTCCTCTC
Source organism: Arrhamphus sclerolepis (assembly GCA_037176975.1). NCBI lineage: Eukaryota > Metazoa > Chordata > Actinopteri > Beloniformes > Hemiramphidae > Arrhamphus > Arrhamphus sclerolepis. The sequence goes on along the minus strand of JBAMYA010000015.1, from coordinate 6,933,799 downwards.
CACATAAGCCTCATAACATTCACACTCAGCACACAGCTACCTGTGCCAAATAATCTCAGAGGCAACTCACAAAGGACCTCTTGGGTGTTTTTAAGATTTACGCTAGACCTTTTCTGCTGTCAGAAGGTCAAATGAGGAGTTGATTATTGGGAAAGCTAAAAAAGATACACTGGTAGGAAGGCTGTTTGTGCAGAAGCGAGCTTTGATGCATTGTTAAAGTTTGCTTTTGGCGGAAAAGAAGAGACAAAAATATGACAGAAGTGCATTTTAATCCACTTTTAACAAGCTGCCATGTAACCTGGCAGATGCTTACAAATTGGAGGACTTTCATTAACAGAAAAATCTTAATTTTCCTGCTAAGAAGCTTTACTCTCCCGTTTTCATCAATCTGTTCCCTTCCTCTCAGCTTATAGATGAGATTATCTTTCTCAGCCTGCATAATGAATCCTGAGGTTTGAATACTACTGCTTTAAGTCAATCCCTTCCATGCAATTCATTTTGTGGCAGAGGAGTAAGTCACCACAAATCCACAGCAACTTGTGGAGCCAGTCCAGCGTCCTCCAGTGTCAGTTTGTTTGTTTTTGACCACTTTTTTCGTGCGCGTTTGAAAGGTGGTCCAGATTGTGTCTGATTGTACATGTGGATGCCTCTGCACATGTGCAGCCCACGCAGCTTGACAAAAACACCTACGCCTCCTGCTCTCTGGAATCTGCAAACACCACAGATATGATAAACCCTTCAGCCCTCAGAAAATAATGTAAAAAAAAAAATAAAGAAAGAAAAAACACACTGGGGGAGGGGTACTCCAGTAATTCTGCTGTGAAATGCTGTCATTCTAATATGCAGGCCATTCATGAAATGGGTTTCTGTTTTCCTGCATAGCTGCTGGTGTATAAGATTTTATAAGCGTGAATTTCATCTCAAACATTTCTACTAATCTATAATAAATATCTCCCTTTTAACATTACAGGATGCAATGTGGCAATCATAAAATGCATTCCTGGTGAAATAACCAGACCAGATTAGATTTATTAAAGAAGAGCTGAATGAGCCAAAAGCATTGGCAGCGTTTGCCAACCAATGAGACTGTGAAATGGCAGTTCACCAAATAACACTGATCATTGTATGAACCTATGTATTTTCTTGAATTTATATACAACCTTAATTCCAAAAATAAAACAGAAGGAACATATCAGCGGCTGAAACTGAGATATTTTACCTTTTCATAGAAATAGTGGCTCATTTTGACTTTGATACTCTCAAAAAAGTTGGAGCAGGGGCAACAAAAGGCTGAGAAAAAAATTAACACAAAACATTGAGGGGTTTTTGACTAATTAATTTGGTTAACAGAGAACATGTTAACTTCATATTAGAATCTGCAACAAACAACAAAATTGTAGAACAATTTCAGAAAAATTGTTCCTCAACAGATTTGTAAAGACTTTGAATATTGCACCATCTACAATACACAATAGGTTTAAATAATCAGGAGGAGTATCTCTGTGTAAGAAACAAGGCCCAAGAGGTCAAAACTAGATGAGGCTGATCTTTGGGCCTTCAGGCAGCACTGGATCAAAAACAGGCACGATTCTCTACTAGACATCACTTCATGAACTCACTGTCTGTGAACACAGTTCTCCGTGTAATCAACAAATGCAAGTTAAAGCTGCATCATCCAAATGAAGAAGCCATATTTGAACAGGATTCAGAAAAGATCCAGAAACTTCTCTGGTTTGGTGCGGTTGACGTTTCTTCCACAGCGACACAAAAGTAGGCTAATTCCAATATCTGAAAAGCTGTGTGATATAACCTGAAAATGCTTTTTGCTGTGTAATATTTCACTTATGCTCCATGCAATCACTTCATTCATGCTTGTGCTCGTACAGATGAAGAGGCGGACGTGGAAGAAGGCTTGGGAGAGTTCGTGATGAGGCGAACTGGGAGAACTGGTTAAGAGAAGAGCTAGCTCTCCATGTTTTGTTCAAATGTCATCCATTGTGATGTCATCCAGAAATCACTCATCAAATCATTTTTTTGGTCTGTTTTTTTTGTCTTTTTAAAAGAAATATATAAATTTATAGTGCATTTTTAACCCCCCAAAATATGTTTATTGAAAGTAGAGTTTTATTTCCATGCAAGCTGAAACAGTCCCAACAACCCCAGGACTCAATCACGATTGATGACAGGCTGCTAACTGCAGTCATTTCAGATGATCCTTGGAATATTTTGTATTAATTCCAGTCATCTATCATCTGGACTATGGCGGCAGGATGTTTAGAGACAGAATGCAGATTTAAAATGACCCTGAAGCAATTTGAACAAGTTAACAGGTACCCTGACTGCTTGCTTTATCTTGAAATTTATCCCATTATTCCATTATAAAGCCCTGACCAATATTTCCATAGATGCAACCCCCCCCACCACCCCACCCCACCCAACCTCCAGCACACACAAACACAGAGCACATCCATGCACACCTACCATTTACAGCACACTTTAGTAAACACCAGTCATTAGCTGACAGCGGATGGCTCTGCCTCCTCTAAGCTAAATCAATTATCCTATTTCCACAAGGGCCTGCTGGGTTCAGAGGGTATTACTGTTTCACCCAGACCAAGACCCAGGCAACTGCTGCACTCGCTGAAGCATCTGCTTGAATATTGCAGAGCCTGAAAGGAATGAATTGGATTTGTAGTGAATGGTTTGCAATGCAATAGGCCCGCGATAGGCAGCGATATGGGGCATGCTCCAGGTCTGCTCTTTGTCAGACCCACACGAGTAAATTTTGACATTTTTGTACTTATGTTGATTTTGCTTTGTTGTTGCCGCTTTTAGTAAGGATGATGCATTTCTCTGGAGATGCTTAAGCCATGTCTCATTGTATTACATCTGCAATTTCAGAGCCAGATGTAGCCTAAATATGTTTCACACAAACTGCATCCAGGCCATTTTAGGCAATGAGTGTTCCCCATTGATAAATCTTTTCCTCTCGTCCATTCATTATGATCCTCATTAACTCACTGTACTGTAAACCAGACAATTTGCTGATAAGCCTTGTCCTTCACTTGTTTGATGCACAAACAGATAAACTGATATGTTGAACCATCTATCAAACATGTTACTGTTCATATGTTTGTGGGAAATGATGCGCAGAAGAATTGCATTATCATAGAGCAGCTTACAACAGGGACAAATGGACTGAATATGTCCACAACTCTCAATACTGTCAGTGCTTTTAACGGACACTTATCAGTCACTTGTCATGAAGTGTGACTGTTAACCACAGCATGAAAGAAGTGTGAGGCTTCATTCATCCGCAGGTGTACTGAACTGTGTTGTAAATAAAGAATTAATCGTGATCTGATCATTGGAACAAAAGAGAAAACTTGTGTTGTAATAGATGCTATTTAAAAAAAAATTGAAAATTGAAATTGTTGTCAGAATTGACTGTTCTACTATATGAGCAGTTTGACAACAGCCGTCATGCTGGTCTGATCTAATATCATTTTCTGACAATGTCAAAAATCGAACGACTCTGTTGACTTACTAACCAATTAAAATGCATATGAAAGTGACTTGGCTTCTTCTCCCAAACCATGATCAGGACTGCATTCTTCTCTTTTTCTGCTTTATTTATTTATTTTTATTAAGGCACACAAACACTACAACAGAGTGGCTTATTTTCGTGTGTTTGTTTACTGTGATTGCAGACTGATGACACACTTCTACATCTGCCTGCAACAATGCATCAGTCGTAGGCTACGAGTCTGGAGGGCTCATCCATTCTTTACATTGTGCAGAAAATGAAGCAAATGCAAATCGTATAGTGTGGAGTAATGGACTGCAGTAATCACGCAGTAGCGAGAAGCCCTAAGTCATGGTCATCATCTTACCTGGACTATAGAAGGATGGATGAGGAAAAACATTTCACATGATTTGATTTCTGTATTTCCTCACCTAATGTATCCTGGAGATCAGGAAAAAAGGTTGACAATTAAAGCCAAAATAAAGGTCTGAAACCAGACAGACATTTACTTTGTTGTTTCTTAAGGACTGAGCTGACCCTCAGAAGCCAGTTCAGACAAGTATCTCAAGTTTGTTCTTCCTTTCATCCCTCTGTGTGGTTCATTACAATTACTCCTTCTCATTCATAGACCCATATAAGGACCAAGTGTTAGGTAAAGGATGCAAACAGACCCAAAAGGCTGAACTTTGAGCAAACAGGGCAGCAGGGGCATGGAGGTTTTGGGGGAACTGAAGTCCAGCAGGGGATGGGTGACAGGACTGGCCAACACTCCTGTGGGTCTTCAGCTCTCAAATGTACTAAACTACCAGACAAGGAGACAGAATGATCCGGCGAAAAGCAGATGAATGGACAGGGCTTTAAGTATAGACGGCTTGATTGTAGACGATGAGAACCAGGTTTGCTGGACCACAGCCCACAATTAGGAGCCAGAAGGGATCCTGGCACCAGTGTACTTTACTTTTGGATGCCTCCTGATGTCTCTTGGATCCCAAACCTGATGAACCTCTTAAAATTCTACATCCTCAGCAGCTTCCAGCTGTGGAGTCATATTCTATGGAGGGTGGTTAAGTGATGCTCATCACCTTCAGAATCTCCACATAAACCTAATAAATAGGGGTGGATTGAAGCCAAAAAAAAGAAAGAAAGATGCTTTTATATTGTATGATCTGAGGGAGCTTTGGATTGAAGATATTTCTAGTACTTAATACTCGACTATTTGAACACTGGTTATACAGTAGGCTAAAGTCGTGAAGATTCTTGCTGTAGGTCTATGGAATGTGTCCATGAACCTACAGCTATTCTTCTCTCAGAGACAGTGATTTGTGTTTCTACATCAAACTGAAGATATTCAGTTTCTGTAGCTGCAACCTCGACATTGTAATTACCCTTTTTCCAAGTTTATCAGCTCTAGTTCATATACGATATGCTTTATTTTTTCGTGTCTAAGCTACATAAAGGAAGTAAACAAAAGGAATCGTCACAGCAAGCTACAGCACTGCAGAAAAGAACGTACACTGCCACCTAGTGTTCAGCTTTGTCATTACAGAGAGACACGTAGACATAGTTCCTGTATGTATACTATGAGGGTAGTTACTGCATAAAGTAAAAGCATAAATCAGGACAGAGCTGCACATATTTTTATATACACTTTAAAATGTAACCTCCATGAAAAAGCCCGTAACTAATGTTTTATTCCTCGATTTCCCCCCGACCAGCTCTCCCTCTCTTCGTTTATTCTCAAGCCTGACTGACCACCGTAACCTGCGCTGTGTGCTCTGTCCTACCTCAGCTGGTTGATTGTTACAAACAACCATTCCTATGGTGTACTGTAACCTTTTATGTAACAGGTTTTTGGAGCTGTGATGGAGATTGTGAGACAAATTAATCAAAGAGTAGTTGCAGCCAGAAGCCCTCTCATAGGACGACTCTAAAACTAACAATAAGTGGGGAAAACATCTCTCCAAAAATGTTTAGACTCTCCTCCTACGAGCGGAAACGCAGGGTCAGCCACTCTTAAAGGTTCCCAGTTTCAGAAGAAGGTTACTGTTCTCCAAAAACAGCTCTATATTTCTTTGTGAATCATTCAAACATTTCCGTCTTATAGATCTGTGTCTAATGCTCCTGCTGTATGCGCGAGCCAGTTTGAACCTATAGTGTCAAAAGGAACCATTAAACCCTAAATATCCTCCTTTCTGTGTCTTCCTGACTCTTATTTTCACTCTTTTACTCCAGGAAACAAAATTGCCTCCTGGTAGGAAATAAGATAAATACCCAGATCTTCCATAATTAAGGCTTGCATTTGTTTAGCTGTGTGTCTGTTCTTAAAAATGTCATTTTTCAATTTGAGGTTTATTTTACTAAAAATCAGAACATTTGGTTCTTTTCTTTTAAACAGCAAATGTTTGCATATTAATGAACCACATGAAGCTGGTGAACATGATATCTGGTATTGGTATTATCTAATAGCACCAGCCATCATGTCCCTAATGGTTGTTTAAAACTCACAACTGAGAATGTTTCTTCCTCCAAAGCAAGAAAAGCAAGAGGATAAAAGAAATCTACGAGGACAAAAGCTCTTTTTTTTCTTTTTTATTGGATTTTCAGAAATATTCAAAACTGTGAACAATAGCCTACAAGGATGGTGTGAAACCACACAAATCAATAGTATTCTCATGTGAGTCTCTGCAAATTACTGCACTGAAGAGACAAGACAGATTCCATATACTTCTTAATATGCTTTTTAATATGCCCACTTGTTGTCCCAACCAAAGCAAGATAATCCTCCCTCAAGAGTCCAGACGCCAATCAACACTTCAGTTAATGGAGGTGATTTTCACAGTTGTATCAGCAATAAACACACTCAGAAATCAGTCCTGATGGGCATAATGAAGTGGAAAGACAATGTGTTAAACATCATAACTCGAAAATTATTGTGTGGTTTGTTTTTTTCCGGTGTTTCGCTCTTTCGCATCGCGTCACAGCTTGCTGACGTGTGCAACATAAAAACCATTTCTCACAAAATGTCTGCCCTATAAGTGGTCAGTCATTACGATTCTGCTATAAATAATAAATTAAAGAAAACTGCATGTAAAGATGGAAAGCCAGAGGGCAGAATGTCTTATGTGATGATTAGACATCATTTGAAGTCCTTAACCCCTATGGGACATAATGCCACAGTTCCACATTTCTACAGTTCCCTTTCAGTCTCTTAAGCTGCACATGAACATAAAGTCAGTTTGTCACCCTGTGATAGTGTTTTGTTTGTCTGATCTGGAGGCAGCAAGGTTAGTTTCTCATTGTACCACTTACGCAGCTCCAATTTCATGCATGTTAACAGCAATGCGAACTGAAAATCTGATACTTTCACAAGCATTCTGTGGCCCAAAGTGTTCATTTGTAACATAGTTATTAGATGAAATATGATTGGCAGCACTTAGTACTTAAATTGAACAAATACAGTCATGCTACAGTGAGGGCTACTGCAAATACTCTTCTCTGCACATTCAGTAACCCAGTCTTAATAAGCAAGCCGAGAATGAAAGAAAACCTTCTGGGATGAGTGGAAAGATTCTAACTGTTGTTTTCCACTTGAATTATCTCTCTCAATATAAAATTATGTACCATAAACTGTTTAGAAAATGGCATTACAACTATTTCGAAATTGATGGGTAACAACATTCGCTTTTCTAAGGATTCTAACATCATTGCTGATGTCTTTCCTCCTTGGTATTGTGTTAATGCACAAATGCTCAAGTCCTGTAAACTAACAAGGTGGTTACATGTGCTGATGACCGTTTTATGAATATGGATTTATAAAAAACAATTTGTCCTTTAATTCATTTGGAAGCAGTAAGTTAGCATATTACGGATTCATTCAAGTTGAGTTTTTCACGTAATAATATTGCAGATTACAGTAATTTCATATTAAGAGATCATCAAAACAAAGGGGTTGCCCATGACTGTACTATTATTTTGTACAGTCTGGTTCACCTTTAGGGACTTCATTGCCTCTTGGAACAGTGATATCTCTGTGATTTTTCATTTTAAAATACAGGGAGGCAGATGATGGGAACATAAAATCTTTAACCTCTCCTTTTTTCTCTCTTTCTCGTTTGTCTCTTAGAGTGAAAATGCCTCAGAGGACGTTGGATTAATCTGACTAAACTTTGTCAACTGCACAAACGCTGCTACTAATTTAACAGGCTGTCAATGCTGTGAAGAGGAGCAGCTATTTGGAAAAGACCCAGCAACCTGAGAAAATGGAAAAACAAATTTGCTAATAATGACATTTTAGCAAAAGTAAATCAACAAAAGTAAATCCCACGGATACTGAGCAATTATCTATGGGCTGACTAGCCTGGTTTTGATCTTGTAACTGTGCTGCTTTGGCTCCCCGACATCACCGGAGACAGCAGACACAGCGGCGTTTCAGTACAAACCTCAGTTCAGAAGGTTTCATGCGGGCCGCAGAAAGGATGAGAAAAATAAAACAAAACACAACAAGCAAACCTTTTGTTTCTGTCATCATCTTCTTTGTGCACACAGCTCTTCTTAGCTTTATTGAAAAGGAGGAGCCCATTAAAGGTTTGTTAGATAGGAAAGCTAGGTCTGAAGGCGTGCTTGCCTGCTGGCTGCCAGTTGGAGATGAAATAAGAGAGTGTCTGTCTATCCAGCACTGAGTACAAATTAGGATTTGGCTGTCCTGCTGCTACACCGCTGAAACGAGTCAATTGTGGAGAACTGAACTGGACAAATTAGCTTGTGACTGAAGCCACATAATCATCAGGATCATTAGTTGTGAACTGAAATGATGGAGGTGAGGATATAAAAAAATGATTTTATTTTGCAATAACCAGCATTGGAAATAAAAAAAGAAACACTGTTAGTGTCTCAGAAATGAGGATAAAGGACAAGATTCATCATTTTTGCTGGGAAAAACAAAAGTGCCAGACCACATGTTAGCCTTATTAAGTGCACTGCATAAACTGACTTCCAGTTCCAGATTATAGCAGTGATAATGGACTAAACTGTGTATAGAAGAGGGTTTAACAAAGCTGAGGCAAGATGGAGTTTGATAATACCTCACTGGATTACTTCAGCAATAATTTATCAGAGATTCCTGACAGCACCACAGCTCCCTCCTGGAGTGACGGGACCCTCCTCGGCCTCCAGGTGTCCCTATCTGTGCTGTTAGCCATCGTCACTCTGGCTACCGTGCTGTCTAATGCCTTTGTCATCGCTACTATCTTTCTGACAAGGAAGCTCCACACACCTGCCAACTTCCTGATAGGCTCCCTCGCAGTCACAGACCTGCTGGTGTCCATTTTAGTCATGCCCATAAGCATCGTCTACACTGTGAGCAAAACCTGGTCGCTGGGACAGATAGTCTGTGACATCTGGCTGTCATCTGATATCACGTTCTGCACTGCCTCCATTTTGCACCTGTGCGTGATAGCATTGGACCGCTACTGGGCAATCACAGATGCACTGGAATACTCAAAACGCCGCACCATGCGCCGGGCAGGGATGATGGTTGGGGTGGTGTGGGTGATTTCTATATCCATTTCCATGCCTCCACTTTTCTGGCGGCAGGCCAAAGCCCATGAGGAACTGACAGAGTGTGTGGTGAATACAGATCAGATCTCATACACCCTCTATTCCACCTTCGGCGCCTTCTACGTACCCACAGTGCTTCTCATTATCCTCTACGGACGGATTTACGTTGCAGCCCGATCGCGAATTTTTAAGACCCCATCGTCGTCTGGGAAGCGTTTCACCACAGCCCAGCTCATCCAGACCTCTGCAGGTTCCTCCCTCTGTTCTCTTAATTCCACCTCCCACCAGGAAGCACACCTACACTCTGGCAATACAAGAGGCGGCGGGGGTGGAGGATCACCTCTGTTCGTGAACAGTGTGAAAGTGAAGCTGGCAGACAGCGTGCTGGAGAGGAAACGCTTGTGTGCAGCGCGAGAGAGGAAAGCCACCAAAACACTGGGCATCATACTGGGTGCCTTCATCGTCTGCTGGCTGCCCTTCTTTGTCGGGACCCTCGTCATGGCCATATGTAAAGACTGCTGGTTCGACCCCGTGCTGTTTGATATCTTCACCTGGCTAGGATACCTGAACTCCCTTATCAATCCTGTCATTTATACTGCGTTCAATGATGAGTTCAAGCAGGCTTTCCAAAAACTCATCAAATGCAGACGCAACTTCTGAAAAACCTCCAGTGGATTAAAACAGTATTATATAGTATGAATCTCATCTTCAACACATGCTAAATGTGAAGTGTTTTTCTCCGTGTGGCAAAGATGTTCACATATGTACAGTATACAGGTTTAAGCATGCAAAACTTTGAACATGCAATGTCTTCTTTGAAATAACTTATGTAACAGCAGCTGTTTCTGTTGTTTGTTGGACAAAATCAACAATGTAAGCTATTAAGGACTTGTGTGAGTGTGGTGAAGAAAAGGAGAAGGATTTAATCGTGCGGAAATGAAAAGCCATGAAGTGTATGTTGTCTTCATTTCTGTGTGATAAAGTGTGCTTCTGCTCCCTTATGTTATCCGTGGTAAAGTAAAGTACTCAGAGAGACCACAACCTCTAAAAACTCTGTTTCGGCATAAGCAATTACACTTGAGGGAGCTGCGTGTGTGTGTGTACGTAGTTACTGTGGTATATGTGTGTGTTTTGAGCAGAGGGCTGTCAAGTGTTTCACATTTCTACATTTTATTCTCCAGTGAAGTGCGTCGCTTCATTACTGAGACTGAAACAGAAGCAGCATTTCCACACATGTTTAGGACCACACGAAAGCGGCAAATACTTCCCAGTAAAGTGCTTACAAAACACTGAAGCTAAAAGGACAAGGCAAGGGCAAAGGATGATGGGTATTCAAATGAAACTGAAAGTAATTCATTTTGAAATATTTGATGTGATGATTGCTTAATGCCTGTTTTATCTTCACGTGATAATATGTGTGTCTGATAAATACAATGGACTTTCAAAAAAGAAAAGCATAGTAAATATAAATATCCAGTTTTTGTCCTTCAGTTATGACAGATTAGACTGTGTGTGCCATATTTCATATTTTATTCAGGATTATTCCCTAACGGCTCACATGATACCAACTGAATTTCCATTCAGGTATTAAGGTGAGTGGATGAAAAATATATTTTCTGTTTCTGTTCTCTTTACCTCTCTGTTGGTCTGAAAATGACTGCTAGAGATATAGAGTGGAACAGTGAATACAATTATGCTGGACCACCAGCTTAGCCACTTGAAATAAATTCATTATTTATGTGTATTTCATGTGTTTACATTTCTTTTGAGTGCTGAGACTGAACCAGTGGCCCATTGAACAACTGAGTACAACTCCCTGAGTACAACACTAGACAGATAAAACATTAACATCCTCTTTAAAATTAACATTAAAGCTGTCAAATGCTTTTCATCAGGTAGACTTCTTTCTTTAGTTTTTCTCAGTTCTTGTGTACGTCTATAACGTCATCAGCTCCAGCTGAAGTACTGTTCTGATTCAAATCCCTATTCAAGAATGGGTTGAAATCTCTTGAATCTACCCTTCCTCTGTCCATTTCATTACCTTGCAGTCTTACCCGGGGTGAAAGTAAGACGGTCTGGTACTGCCACTACAAGATTCAGTTGTGGTAGGCAGTAGCCTACCAGGAAGATGTAGCCCCACCCACCCCCCACATGCCAGGGTGGCGCCTTTTTTTAAAAAAAAATCCCAGTCTGTCACTGAGGACACTGCCAGATGGATTGGTGCGGTATCTGCTGTGGAGTGGATTCTATATACTAGTCTGTTGTGAAGAGTTAAGCCAAAAGGCAGAAACTCTCTGAAATGAGTCTCCTCTGCTGGGTTGCTGGATTCTCCCTTACAGGTAGGGTAGGAAATGTTGCTTCTCCACAGTGTAGGTGTTTTGGGCATGTCCAACAAGGAGACGGCCGCCACAGCAGATCCAGGGCACACGGAAGAGATTATATTTCTTGGCTGGCCTGGGAACACATTGGTATCCTACCAGATGAGCTGGCGGACGTGGATGGGAAAAGAGAGATCTTTGTCTCTCTTCTTAGGCTGTCGTCCCTGCAACCTGAACCCAGATTAAGTGTAAGATAAGTGGACACAAGTTTCCACTGGATGCTATCTATCCATCAACTTGTGTTGACTTCAAATGGCAAAGTAACACAGTCTGCTTCAAAAAGCAAAAGTGTTGGCAGAAGAGAAAGCTCAATGAATAAAGTTTTAACTATGTTGTTGTGTAACAAAATGCAGTTTTAGAATTGTTCTATACGAGAATACAAAATGTGTGGTTGATTTGTCAAGAACATTTCTTCCAATGAAGGAGATTGACCGGACGATCAGCACAGCGTCTGCAGCGTTGCAAAGTCTGTACCAGTCAGAGTGCAGACCAAAAAGGCAAGACTGACTGTTTATCGGTTCATCTTCATTCTTGACCACACCTGTGGTCACGAGAGGTGGGTAGTTACCAAAAGAACGAGATTGCAGATGCAAGCAGCTGAAATGCGTTTCTTGTGCGGGGTAGTCCATCACCAAATCTGCTTTTTTTCCACCTCAAAAACATCTCCCGGCTCCATCCCTCGCTTTCCGACTCTGTGGCAGAGATGCTCATCCACGCCTTCATCATCTCCCGGTTGGACTACTGTAATGGAGTCCTGTCCGGGGTTTCTAGTAAAACCCTGGACAGGCTCCAGTACGTGCAAAACTCAGCTGCGAGTGTTCTTACTTACACCAAGCCCTGGCATCACATCACCCCCACCCTCATCAACCTGCACTGGCTCCCGGTCAAGTTTCGTATACAGTATAAACTTCTCCTACTCACTTACAAATCCTTCCATTCTCTTGCCCCCCAATACATGTCTGACCTCATTCACCAACACACTCCCTCCAGAAACCTGCGGTCTTCTGATGCTGGGCTCCTTTCCATCCCTCGTACCCGTCCTTTGGAGACAGGGCCTTCAGTGTGGCTGCCCCCACCCTCTGGAACTCTGTCCCTCCTGAAATCCGCAATTCCCCCACTCTCCACAGTTTCAAAGCACGCCTCAAAACATGTCTCTTCTCCTTGGCTTTCCCGGACTAGTTTTCATTTCTCTCAACCTTGTAAAGCGACCTTGGGTTCCATGAAATGTGCAAGTTATTATTATTATTATTAGGTTGACGGACCCTTAGTGTGAGAACTTCAGTCATGTGGGAGAGAGGAGGTGTTTTGGGCATGTCCAACTGGGAGAAGACCACGGAACCAAGGACATGCCAGAGCAAGTACATCTATCTATCTATCTATGAAGAAATTTGTTTATTTTTTTGTAATATTTTAAAATGTAACTCTTACATTTTATCATATAGCAGATTTTATGTGTAATGCATTAAAGCTGCACTAGCAGCATTTTGCTTTTTATGAAAAATAGAAATAACACTTTCCTTGATGAGTGTTGCTCAATAGCACACTTATTACTAATAAGAGCTGGAAAAGAGGCAGAAAAAAAACATTCATATTTTGCTTCTAATAGATCGACCATGCTTTCAATATGTAATCAGCTGTCATGGAAGTTAATATGGCCCTCATATCGTCAAATTAATTACACAGTGAATGTTCCACTCAGAAGAGAGCCCACATGTGCTCTTTGAATTTATAGGTGGCTCAGATTTAATAGGGTTTGACAAATAAAACCTAATTACTTGGAATAGAGCATTAAATGTACCACCAGCATCCAACCGGCTATTGATTTGTGCCTCTGGAAATCACTGAGGCCTGCAAATGTGTTCTAATTAGACACCATGCAGGAGTTGAATTTTAAACAAATTTAAGGAATGTCAACAGAAATGTTCAAAATTAGTTGGATAAGAAATATTTTTCGAGGCAGAACTGGTCATACAATACCACACAATTGCAACATTATGAGTTCAAATCAGGTGGAATGTGTTTCTTTCCACTGCCTACTGTCTAAAAACATAGTAAAATTCTTCTATGTCTAAAAGAAGAAAGGAGTCTAAAAGCAGTCCTGTCAGTCTGGATCAGCTTGGATTGGATATGGCTCCAGGTAACATCAGGCTGTCTTGAGGAATGAAACCGAAAGGTCGGGATGCATTTAACCCCATGAGATAGGACCTGTCACTTCCCAACTTGTGTAAGGAGTCGAGCTGAAAGGGGGCCCCCAGGACGACTACTCAAGAAGGGTCAGTGAATGAGCGACAGCTCTGCTCACAAACAAAATTAAGGTGGTGTTACCGATGCCATGATGACACCCAAAGATACTAATTCCACTGTGGTTGCAAGATTTATTTTTGGAATAGACTTCAGGACGTTGGTGCTGAATGCACATGTATATATTCTAAAATAGCTGTAGCTTATGAAATAAGTTACATGAAAGTTTGTACAACATTAATTATAATGATAAAGAATGTGGATGCAACCAAAGAGGTTCTAATGTTTAAATGTGAGGATTCAATAAGCCCTGAGGCCCCCAGTTACCCTCATATGTGATATGTCATGTGGACTTAATTGGTTAATTAAATGGCTAATATGCTTTGATGACTGATATATTTACAGCTGCTGTCTGACATCTTCTTGTCATAATGCCAAACTACCAAAGGGCAGTTTGTAAAGACTTTACTCTGAATGACTTAAAATACATGTGGTGTTGAATCACATTAATTCTTTGACGGCTCAACCCAGTTTTCTCCAGTTTGGCTGTAGAAAAGGAACAATAATTAAATTTACTGTTAGGCTATGAATGGACTAGCGTGACCAGCAATACTGGTCCTGGTCCTGTTCAATACAAAGAATCTATTGACTCTGGATTTAGCTTTGAGTTCTACGGGGTAGGACCAGCGGACAGAGAATCACTTTGGCTGCCTGCCCTGGGTGAAAATGCTTCACACCCACTCTATTCAAGACCAAACTGGTGGAGTCCAGGTCACAGCTGCAATCCAACCACTGTTGCAGATTACTTTTCTGTCTGAGATTCCAGCTGGGCCGAGTTGAGGCTACCAGCAGATGGCTGCTGTAGCTCAGGTGGGAGAACTCCAGAGGTGTTTATTTCAGTTCTCTCTATATATATGTACATATATATATGTTTTAAAAAAAAAAAAAAAACACCAGAAAAAAGGGCAGATTAAATCCAAATGGATGTAGGTTAACATTAATTATGATAAACATTAGCTAAGCTAAACTAAAATAGGTACTGTCGCTTTAGGTTGCTAAGTTAAATTAGGTGTGTTCCTTCTAACAGCCAGGATTAGAATTTTTTTCACCTATTTACCCATTTTTGGAATCACCAGTGTTGAGTAGAGTCAGTTCCTGCTATCACAGTGTAACCACAGTATGAACATACAGAAAATACTTAGGCCTGATTTAAAAACGGTTTGTGTGTATTAAAATGGGTGCAAACTCACTGCACGCACAAAAAAACAAACAAACATACAAACTGATTTACTAACAGTGAGCACTACGGCTTGCTTCTTCTGCAAGATAGCACGCCTTAATCTAGTTAGTACGTCCGCCGCAGTGAATGTATGTGATATTCATTGTGCATTCTGGGTGTGTTGGGAGGAGAAAATGTAAATTAATTTAGCAACTGCAAAGTGATTTATCAAACCTGAACGCAATTTTTCTCATAGAAATTGCGTCTAAATTTTTAACATGTTTCAAAAGGATGTGCAACCAGTCTGTATACGTAATTACCATACAGTCACTGGTAAATACGCACGCATGGCTGTGGTTATTGACACAAGGAAACATCAAACAAAAGAAATGAAAAGAATACATTATTCACCCTTGTGTGAATGGACGAGGTAACAGTTAAAATAAATCGTCATCCAGCATTGCCATTTTGGAGCTTTTGGAGGAACTCAGAAGGGATTTAGAGCAAGCCACGAAGGAGTCACGCAATACCTGCAATGACAAAACTCCTTTCTAGTTTACACGTTTTTGCATCTGCATCATTCCAGCGTACGGTAGCAGTTACAGCCGGGAGCTCCCAATCCCATTTTTTTAGATGTGCTGTCCCTAACGTCATGTGGCTCCGGATAGCCAAAGTGATCAGATGCTGGAGCACGTTGAAATGTTCACAAACCACTCAGAGACAGATACTTTCAATATCAGAACATGGCGGCTCTAGTGACAAAATAGTAAACATCCAACTATAACCACAAATGATACAGTATCACATGCACAATAATGTATATATGTATATATATATATATATATATATACATCCTATCCTGGCTCTTAATTTTATATTGGGTGCACCGTTTATTTGAACTTTCTCACATTCAAACTCAAGTAGAATTTTGAAATCAAACTCAGTGTAACACTCACATTATATTCAAAATGTGTACAATCACCTTTTACTTGAAGGAGAAAATCCCACCACCCCAAAATGCCCCTCATTCCTCACATTTCCCATTTCCGCTGGACGCTGACTTCGAAATATTTTTCTTTTTTGAGGAATTTTGAGCTCATTCCTCCATTATTTTCCACTCATTCTCTTGGACTTTGCCCTGATTAAAGGAGAAATTTCTCTCATTCTTTCTGTGTGTCATAGGCTGATTTTGAAGGTGTTGCAGCTACAGGTCCTACTGCACCGCACCACAGAGTGTATCAGGCTCAGTCCAGTCCTCTCTAAGTTCAGATGGAATGGCTCACCATCATTATTATTAAAGGGCCAGAAGAACAATCCACACACACACACAAAAACACCTGACCTGTCAACAGACAGTGTCAGAAGCATAATATGAATGCCACATATCTATTTTCTGTCATCTGCCATCATGACATTTGCATTAGCATGAGTGTTACATTAAATACTTTTCTATACATTCACTTAAACATAACACAGGGAGCTTTTAGCTGCCCTGCGATTCACAAAAAGAGAATAAATCCCATTTCATTCAACACTGTAGATAACTCGCAATCTTATATCTGATTCCTACAGGAATACAATTCATTATCTTAATACAATATAAAAGAACTTATATCTTGCACCAAAATAAAATATTCATGCTCACAGATTTTGGGGCTGAAAAATGGCTGAACACAGTGTGGCTGCATCCAGGCAGTCAGTCAAACAGAGTCTGCATGAATGCACATTACATCTCAGGAGACTAATTTAACTTAAAAGTTCTCCCTCCATCACACCATGAATTCTTATGAATGAAGTTATATTGAAATAACTCATTCGACTGTGCGCATTACCTTGCACCTTTAAATATGAAATCAGGGAAAATCACAGTGACGTGCTCTCCAAGCTAGCGCAGCCTACTGAGCAGCAACACAGCAGTTAAAACTTCTTTTTATCCGTTCGGACTAGCAGCAAAACTGTCCACAGGTTTTGTAAAACCTGTTTGTCGGTGGATTTCTTTGTAGTTTTCTCTTTTTTTTCCCTCCCATTATTACACGTCTGAACCTTAATGTGTGACTCTCTCTCTTTCTCTCTCTCTCTCTCTCTGTCTGCACCACGCTTCTCACAGTCAGCAACCTGCTACCTGACAGGGAGGCGGGACCAACTCACCAGACCAAGTCACTGACTGGCCGACAAGCAGCATCACATTCATTCTAGCAATCAATTGGACATTAATCCTTCTTTGACGTATTACACCGAACTGATCGAGTTTCCCGCATCACAGTGCACAAGCACAGCAATTATAGTTTTTTTTTCCTTATATTGGGTGGGTTACAACAGCATCCCCCACAGGCTTAAAACAGTGGCTTCAAAGCTACTCTTCAGAAACCTGTAAGTGGTTTGTCCAGTTCTCTTTATGCAGTCTATTTGGGGAACATGGGATGCACGATAAGTACCACAAACATACTAGCAAAGTAAAGAGGACACAAAGGAATATTCATACAGGAGCTGAGGATAGACAGGTAGCAAAATTAAAAGGAAACAACATTGGCATTAAAACTAGAAGCGTGGACACTTAGGGAGGGAAGGAGAAGAATAAAACACACAAACACACAGTCTTTGAAGAAAAGAATACAATAAAGTCAATACTAAAACTTAAAAAGGTGAACCAACAAAGAAAAGAAAAGAAAATTCAGCTCTCTAAAGTAACAATTTTGCAAATATATTATTTGTAGTCCAATAAATATATAAAAGAAAACATGCATTCAGCACAGATTTTCTCATCGTGCTTATTCAGTTTCAATCTTTTTACACTTCTAGAGCCCATTTGCAGAAAGTCTTTTAAGGTAACCTTAAAAGGGGTTCCTTAAAAGCTGCATCTCTTTGAGTAAATATTCAGGGACCTTTGCGTGAAAAAGCTCTTTCTCTCTTGTCTGCCACTTTCTCCTGCTTTCAGAAAAGCTTTGATATACTTTGGCCCTCTCCTTTGTAGTTTACAAAGTCACAGCGACATGGGTGATGGAAATAAATGTTTAAAGCAGGAAGAAAGTAGGAAGAACCTGAGAGTGAGAGTAAGATAAGGGACAGCTGTAACATATCAGCTGAAGATGGGTCATTTTAAAAATCCAATCCCAACAATGAGATGTAAAGGGTTAGATTAGGACTTAGGTATATTAACTTACATACTTGAAGCTGCATTAGTGCTGTGTAATTTGAGCCTTGCAGCCTTTGCATTGTCATGCCACAATTATCCTATGATAGTCTTCTATTTGAATGGCCCTGAGATGCAGTGCAGGAAAAGGTCAGGATATTATAGGTAGTTACAAGTCCCTGTACCAAGACTTTAGCAATTAACTAAAACATGACGGCTCCAAAAAGCCTTTCATGAAGGAAATATGCAGTCACTATGGAAGAACAGATTAACCTTTTAAACCTCTTTTGCACATATACCCTCAGGTTTAATCAGTAACGGCAGGTGGGGAATTTTGTTTAAAAACAGAAGGGCTTAGGAAAAATGTATGCCAAAATAACAACAGAAAAAGACACTAATACTCATCACACATCTATGTATACCATACATGAACGTGTTTACCGAAGAGGATGTGAATCATGCACATAGATGTAAAAAAAAAAAGAAAAAAGAAAAGAAGCTGTCATGACAACTCGCCAGCAATGCTAATCACACTGAGGAGCTCCTGCTGGGAAAATGCTAGGTTTTTGGGTGAGATGGGAGAGGCAGGGGGAGGACGAAGGAGTAAGTTGCAGAAGTAATGCACAAGCTCACATCACAGAGCCCAGGGGTTGTCTGTTCCAGTCAGTGATCCATCTAGCTTAAAGCAGATGAACCACAGTTGAACCCCAATGGAATGAGGCATGGCAATCATCTTTATTCAGTGAAGAGTTCATTTTTCAAATTATGGAAAGCAGATGTTTTTAAATTTTGTGGGTCAAGAACTGAACTTTGATGCTAATGCATGAATAGCCGATGCTACCGGACTAGATTATTAGTCAGAGCTGAAGATACAACATATTTCTCAAAAAACCCACACACAACCACCTTAATGCATTCTTATAATTAATGAATGGGAGTACCTTATATAAGATATGAGCTGCTCTTACCTTATACAAGATATAAAGCAACAGCAGTACTCCTATTACATAATTATATTTTATTAAAGGAAAGGTTGCAAAATAAAGAGGATGGAAAGAATTTGGAGGTCCTTGATCTTGATGTCCAGCAGATGCCCTTGGACAATTCACTAAATAATTGTGTTCTGTTATGTCTTTCTATTGTAATAGTCGCTTTAGCTTCTGCTCAAATTCATATAGAAAGGGGCATACCGGACAAAATATGCACAGCTGAGTAGACATTCCAGCTGCAGATCCACCCACGCTGTGGCCGCTCCAATAAATACTTTATAACTCCTGCACCTTCAGAAAGCTTATCCAAGACTTTAAGTGTTGGAAATCCATCCATTCATCCAACCATCCATCCAATAGTTTTAACAGTAGCTGATAATAGTATTCCTTTCTTCTCCTTGTTACTTCAACATCAGCAAAACAGAAATTTATCATAAGAAATTCACAAAAAGTGGTTAAAACTTCTTCGATTTGGCCCTGCAGTTATGTCATGTTCTACATCTTTTACCTAATTTTTTTTCTTTTTCAGATTATTTATTATTATTATTACACATACAAACACTGGGGGGGTGGTTCTCCCATCCTGATGTTGGGTCGGGAGGGTTTGGTTTCCTTGGCTCGGTGGCGTCTGCTCTGTTGCATTTGTGTACGGGGCTGGGGTGGTGTCGTTTGGGGTCATTGCCTTGTCATCACGGCACGCTGTGTGGTCGGTGCGGGGTCGGGGGTGGCCCTGTGAAGGGGCCCGGGTTGGGGCCTGTGGGGTGTCTGTGGAGTTGGGGGTCTTTGGGGGAGTTTGGACTGTTTTGCCCTGGGGCTGCTCTGGCTAGCTGGCTCGTGGGGACCGCGTGGACTCTTTCTGGCTCTGTCTCTGAATGGTGTCAGGGCTGGCCATCTCCAAGGTCCAGGGATGGGTTGCCCCTCTGGGGGACATTACCTGGATCTGTGTATATGGGGAGAGTGTGAATGGGGAGTATGAGTGGGTGTAAGACGTCCATCTTTGTGTATGTTTATGTTGGACGAGTGTGTGTGAATGTCTGTCTATGAACATGAGGGTGGGATTATGTGACTATATTTGTGTGTGCCTTCTTGTCAGGTTGGGTTTTGGGCCACTCCCTCTACTGGTTCATTTTGGGCCTCCCACTAAATGCAGGGCCTGCTTCCCCCTGTCATACTCCCCTCTGGCGACTGGTGGTACTGCCCGGTGCACTGGTGGCTCTTGGTGTCTGGCTTTGTTGGCCCTCTGCTAGGGGGTGGGGTGCCCTCGGGGCTTGGGTCTCTGTGTCCATGGCCAGATGTGCTCCGGCATAGCAGGTTGCTGGTGGGGCCTGTGGGCTCATCGCTGCAGCCCTCTGGGGCTTCTGCACTGTGGCTGCTTCAGTGTCGCCCAGGTCTGTCCTCTGCTCCTCTCTGGGGGGGTGTGTTTGCACTCCTGGGGCTCCGCACTGGGGGCCCGCTGGGTACATATGGCTCCAGTCTTCCTCATGTTGTCCTCATGTCCTGAGGGAAGGATCTGCAGGTTTCCACACCCACTATTAAACATCCTTATGGAGAAACCTTACAGACTCAGCACGCTCAGACACAAATATGCACAATGGTGTTTATATTCAGGTGTTTGTCAGGTGCACACTCAGTTGGGCTGCAGTTGCCACTAAATACATCACGTGTACTTTTCAACGATGTTATAACTGTTATTATTATATATGCATATATTGTTTGTTGTTGTGGTTTTTCAGTTTTGTCTTTTTTTCTTTCCGCAGGTCTAGAGGGACACTTCAAGGGTGTTGACTTGTGTGTACTCTCTATGCCTCTACCTCTTCACTGCTCTCTTTCTTTCCCTTTGCACTTTTTCCTACTTCTTTCTCTTTCTTTTTTCTTTTTTGTCTCTGTGTTCAAAACACACAGCAAATTCTAATAAAGTTTCATTTATATATCAAGTGAAGCAATGCTGTAATGCGCTAATGAGCTGTTTTGAGCTTCTATATTTGTGGACAAAGGTACCTTTTACACGTCTTCCTGAGTGACTGGTCTGTAATTAGACCTTCAAATCACTTCAGCTCGGAACATCTGAAGGAAACCAGAAGCAAAGGGTCTGAGGTCAAAGCCCCCTTCTGAGGGAAGCTTATTTTGCCCGCATTCTTTTTTTCTTTTTTTTTCCATTCTTCCGGTCATTAACCAGACCTTGTGATAATAAGTTGGAACCAGAATATTGATCCACTGGTGAAGTCTTGTCCATGTCAGCTCAGCTGCACCAGTCTGTCCATCTGTCTTGCGCTTCATTAGCTTTCCTCTGAAAAAACATCCCAAGTCACTGCTTCACTTGAGTCATCGAGTCACTCCAAACCTAAGGGGAGCAAACTGTTTTCAGAACAAAGCAATGACTCAACTTGAATCAGAGATATGGTTTTTGATTATGGGGATCTCAGAGGAGCCCAAAATATCATAAAACCAGAGTAGCATAGGAACACATGGAGTCAAACTTTTTTATAATTCAAATTTTTTTTTTTTTATTACAAGACATGTATAAAAAGACAACAAAATAAATACATAAACATACAACTAAAGAAAGATAAAACAAGAACAGGCAGGTCAGTGTGCAGTTTGGTAAATAAGTTTCAGTACATGAAGGGCAGGTCGTTTCTCAGGGCAAAAATTTAAGGCCTCAATTATGCAATACATTAACATCTTTACATGGTGTGGTTGCTTCCTCTTGACATATATTTGCCAAAATTGTCTCCTTGTTCATTAACCATGTCATTCTGCAAGTGTGAGCTCCCTAATATTTTTTCACATGCAGCTGTTTCCATCATCGTGAGTTCAGTCCTCAAAGCTCCTTCCAACATCGTAGAATTGTCCACGTGTGTGTAATGAGCCTGGTTTTTAATAGTCCAAACAGAGATTTGTTTAAGTATGGGACCATAGTTTTGTCTCCAAGGAGGCAGTCACAGTCTCTGTGATCTTGGAAGGTCACAATTCAGCCATTTGTCCATCTGATCTATAATTTTTTTCCACAGAGGGAGAACCTTTGAACATTCCCATAGTGCATGAATAAATGTGCCACTTTTCTGACATTTATCATGAAGTAAACACATTCTATGAAGTCTTGATGGGGTAAAGTAATACCTGTGGATTCTTTTATACTGGATGAATTTGCCTCTGGCTTCTCTTATGTATTCTGCAGCATTAAGAAGAGTGTCCTCCCACGTATTGTCATCCAGTGTACAAGACAAGTCCTTTTCCCGTATCATTTCCTGAATCCATTACTGTTTGCCCAGGGACACATCTCATACTATTTTAATGCTTTCTGGTGTATTTTAGGTAATTACAGGTAGCACTCAATTTGATTTCTGTCCTGACTAACTGGAAAAAACCTGTTTAATGCCATTTTGAATCTGGAGGTATTTCCAAAATGTCTGTGGCTCTCCAGATTAAAATTTTCATTTAATCTGAAACGTGGAAGAAAAACTATCATTTATTATTCTGATACCTTTTTCTCAGCCACTGAGACCAATGGATAGTTTGTTTATCTATCTTTATTTATGGGTTATGCCAGATGGATGCATATTTTTGAGTTTATTGGGAAATGTTACAATTTAACATTTTCTGTGGACCATTTTCGAATGTTCTATAATCACCACATTTTCCTGATTTTTACCTCTTTGCGTGAGGAATTCAATAGGTTTAAAAGGAGATGTTAGCTCCCGTTCAATCAGGAGCCACTCCAGACCAACATCAACAGTGTCTTGCAAGCGTTGACATCTCAAGGAAATACTGTAGTAGTTTATGCTTGGTAATGATAGCCAACCTTTTTTCTTCAATTGACACAGTTTATCTATATGAATTTGAAGTTTATTCCCACCTCAAACAAACTGTTTCATATTTCTTTTATATCTTGCTAGTTGTTGTTTTGAAATGGACATAGCTATCATGCCAGTAAGGTCATTTATTTGTGGGGCCGCAACCATTTTTATTGCATTCATTTTACCCCACAATATAAGATGTAATATACTCCATTCATCCAAATTCACTTTGATTTTAACATTTTTTCCATATTAGTTGTCATAATTAATTAACCCTTCTATCTGGATCTAATTCCATTCCTAAATATTTCATACCCTTTGATAATCATTCAAAATTGAAGGTGGATAGTTGGTCATCTGAACAACTTTGAGACACTGGCATAGCTTCTGATTTATACCAATTAATACAATAACCAGAGACTTTAGAGTATGATTTAATAGTTTCTAGCAACACAGAGGTGGCTGGATCCTGGCTCAGCACCAGAATATAGTCTGCATAAAGAAATAATTTATGTTCCCTGCCACCTACCATTACACTTCTTGGGCTAATGGGCTAAGGCTGCACCCTTGTCTAGTTGATCTGGTTATACTAAAAGATGCCAAGATATTGTCCTGATGGTAACAACTGCGGCTGTAGGACCTGAGTACAAAACTTTTACGCTGAAGTTTAATAAATGTAGATTTCAAAATATTGTCCAAGACATTATTACCAAAGTTAGAACAAATACTTTTGTTGAGACCTCGTTCCAGTATCATGGTCCTCGTCTGTGGAACAGCCTACCAGAGAACCTCAGGGCTTTTGAGATTTCAAGACCTACCTTTTTAGTTTAGCTTATAGCTGAATTTTATTTTATTTTATTTTATTTTATTTTATTTTATTTTATTTTATTTTATTTTATTTTATTTTATTTTATTTT
>JBAMYA010000015.1:6870652-6903670 GCA_037176975.1 Arrhamphus sclerolepis | reverse complement strand
TGAGCTGGGATAGGCTCCAGCGGACCCCCGTGACCCTGCACAGGACATAGCAGGTATAGATAATGGATGGATGGATGGATTTTATGTGTCTTGGGCTCTTGTTCACAAATGAAGCGAAATTGAGCAGGAGATCCTCAGGTGGATAGCTCCAGTGTCTGCTGTGGTGCCAGTCTGTTGTGATGAAGAGGGAGTTGAACCAAAAGACAAGACTCTCTAATTACCAGTCAGTGTTTGTTACTACTCTCACCTGTGGGTGGGTTAGCCACCTGTGGCTTACTTGTGCGACCAAAAGAATGAGATCACAGATGGAAACAGCTGAAATGAGTTTCCTCCACAGCAGCGTCGCTTTAACGCTTGGAGGAGGTGCTTAATACTTCCGGTTTGCATAATTTACAGAAAGAGGTTTAATTTGTTATGTTGACCAAGTTCAATGCTAATGACTACACTCTATGGAAAAGTATCCAGTGAGCTGAATAGTGAATGCAAAAGAGAGACCAAAGTGCTGGACAAAAGAAGGTTGTGATTCATATGCAGCTTATGCTGACTCATGCTTACTCATTCTAATTCTCATCCTAAAGATCATCTGGTACACAAATGGTAAAGAGAGGCTGACCCAGCCAAGGGCAGGAATCTTTTAGGCTTTGGTACATCTTATCACCATAGGTTAAGCAATGTAAATAAGCATGCAATCAGGAGACAGGATGGCACCTCCTCATAGGACCCAAGGTCTTCTGATGTGTCTTGAGACTCAACAAAGACGCAAATACTTTCCACAGAGCCGATTGTTTACCATTTGTCTTCCTGTAAACTGTAAACAATGTAAAAGATCCTTTTTCTCCTCAGAGCAGACATTTACTGGACTGTCCTCTCAACAGTCTTGTAAACGTTTAAAGTCACTAAAAATCAAATTTATTTATAAAGCACTTTTCAATCAAAAGTAACCCAAAGTGCCTTACATAATAAAAACAATAATTAAAACAACTTAAAGCCATTACACACCCAAGGTTATAAGAGAAATTTCAAAAAAGCATCTACACCCAGTCATCCTCTCTATCTCTCACATGCACACAAACTCAGCACACGTAGCAACCCCCAACAATATCGACATAACTCCGTCGTTTTCTCGTGATAACGAGTTATTTTTTTTCCTCCGTTTTCCCGTAATAACGAGATAATTAATTTGAGATCTCAAGAAAGCTAAGACAAAAGTCTGCACACTTAGAACCATGTAAACAAGTGTATTTTTCACCAAACTTTCGGTCTATCGACCTTCATCAGGGCATTGCAATGCCCTTGAGATCTCAAATTAATTATCTCGCTATCACGGGAAAACGGAGGAAAAATAACTCGTTATCACGAGAAAATGGTGGAGTTATCTCGTTATCACGGGAAAACGGGAGAAATAAAATGTATGCATGTATGACCCTTTAGGGCTTCCGTAGTAAAGGGCCATACATGCATACATTTTATTTCCCCTGTTTTCCCATGATAACGAGTTATTTATTTCTCCATTTTCCCATGATAATGACATAATTTTCCCGCGATAACGACATAACTCCACAGTTTTCTCGTGATAACGAGTTATTTTTTCCTCCGTCTCTGCACACTTAGATCCATGCAAACAAGTGTATTCTTCACTTGATAACGGAGGAAAAATAATTCGTTATCATGAGAAAGCAGCAGAGTTATGTGGTTATCACAGGAAAATTATGTCGTTATCACAGGAAAACGGAGGAAAAATAACGTGTGTGTGTGTGTTCTTCAAACTGGATTGGCTGTTCCTGTTGCCAGCAAATCACAACTCATAGAAGGAAGCTGTCCTCAAGTCTATGGTAGAATCAGACCAATTGAAGCAATCTCTACCTCATTTTATAATCAGTTCTAATCCAGATATAAAGATTTGCATCTTAGACTTGCAAAACATCAATACGCCATGTTTATTTTTCACAGAAATACAACAACACCTCTTAAATATCATTTCTGAGTATGATATCACTGATGTCTAAGGAAAGAATTCATCTTTGTAACACTTTAGATAACAACAGCGACAGGTATGCCACGTTCACTTTATTTTAAACTTTAAAGTTGCATTCATTTGAGAGAAAATGTGGCCATTAGCTGAATAAATTGTCAACCTCCTCAGAGTGATGGATCACTGAATGACTGGATGTATTTATCTTCCCATTTTTCTTTAGGTCTAAAGTAATGAAATACAGATTTCTTTTTTTTTTCCTCATCAGAATGCTGACAGGAAACTGCAATCTCAGTGGTGGGTAGTATTTCAGTCTCATCTATGTCTATTCAATCTGGAATTCACCCAAGAAAAGTAAAGCAATTGCATCAAATATCCCTTTGAGTGAGTGAAGGTGGGGAGACAGCACAGTGAAAGACAATGAAATGTTCTGGTGGGAAGAACAGGACCTGTTCGTGACAAAGTTAGAGAATCTCCTTGTGCCCATGACTGACCCGACCAACAGTTTGGAGCTCGAAACAATACAATAAGTAAAACTGCAAGCTCATATTTTGTCATCTTATTATTACACTCTGAAAATTTGCAGACACAAACCACACTATAAGTTTTATTTTATCACTACTAACACACAGGCCTGGGAAAGTAGCCTGTATTGCTGTAAAGCTGTATTGCAGTTCCTGCACAATTAGCAAAATGGCTGTGGTCAGGCAAATAATGTAACTGTTTACCTTCAGTTCCTTACATAAGCCTTTAAGTGGTACAACAGGCCTCTTACTTTGAAGCACGATAATTGTACCCCTGACATTACACTGCAGTGGCAGCGGGTTATGGCAATTTAGCTCACTGCTTTGCAAAGTTCAGAGATTTTCTGTCCCTTTTAGATAGGTAATTTGTACCCAATAAGATGAAAACAAGTAACCAAGAATTTAAAATAGTGACAGTATCATCAAAGCGTCACAAAACCATCCTCCTGGAAAGAAAGAAATATTACATTATCATGTAAATCCATCCGCTGTGCAATCACGGCTCACTTTCTCGATGAAAGCAGGTAAGCAGGCATATGTCAGTGTGCATGTGATAAGTAGTGACAAAATCAATATACATTTAGGCATTATTATTGGCGATCGTGCACCTGCTACAATACACACTGATTGCAGTAAACCAGGCTGTTCCTATCTTTAGCCTTTCCTTTGTTTTTCCATTCTAACAAGCTGCTTCTCCCTACATCCATTTCTCACTTTCTCTCCTGGAAAGATAAATAAGCTCTTGTTTAGGAGCTCAATTCATTAGCCCCATTGGCTTTTGTACAAAAAAAAAAGAATAAATAAGCGCTTGTTGTGTCAACTTTCTCTTAAGTGTGAATGTGAAACAGGCTAAACCCGCTGTGGCAAAGGTTAACAATGTATACTAAGTAGCAGGAAAAGCTGCCTAATGAATAGACAAAAAGACCGAGAATATGAATGAAGTTTTCAATTATGTATTTATATTTCAATCACATAAAGAACAAATAACCCTTCACGCCGCGGCTGTCAGTTTTATTTCTTTTCAAAGAAAGAACATATTGTGCTGTCTCATGCACAGCCATCCATCCAGCCATCAAAGGGAAAAAAAAAGGAAAAAAGGAGGCACCTTTTTCTCCCTCGTGTTGTTGCTGAGACAGGAAATGAAGGGAGCCGTATCATACAGCAATAACACCGGGTTCATGATGAAGCTCTGATTGTGGATAGAAGGAGCGATGGAAACACAATGATTCAGAGAACAGAGCACTCTCACATCTTGATCAATACACACCAGCATGCCAGACCAGAATAGAAAATAATCCTACTCTGTTTGTAGCCCACACACATGCTCACTGCTCCTTGTCAGTCTGCACTTTTTTCTCCGATCACTCAGGTGAAATGTGCGCACTCTACTGTAGATGTGAAACATTTATGATTTAACACAGGTATTCTCTCCTTTTGAATTCCAGGAGAGTTTGTTTGTTT
Organism: Arrhamphus sclerolepis; assembly: GCA_037176975.1. Classification (NCBI taxonomy): domain Eukaryota; kingdom Metazoa; phylum Chordata; class Actinopteri; order Beloniformes; family Hemiramphidae; genus Arrhamphus; species Arrhamphus sclerolepis. The sequence goes on along the minus strand of JBAMYA010000015.1, from coordinate 6,899,713 downwards.
TCCTACACACAGATGGAGACAAATAGACTTGTCCAAATGGAAAAAAAAAATCTCAGTGACTTCTGCTCAATACAAATAAATGCATATTACTATTTCACTGTTGCTTCATTAAGAAAAAAAAAAACAACAGCAGATTTTTGGATTCAAAAGTGTTATGATCAACAGAACATTCATGAGCACAAATGGTTGATTTCTTGTATCGACTGGAGCTACCAATATGAAGTCCAAGGAGATCTCAAGTTTATCCTGATGGAGCCTAGATAGACAAGTACGGACAGAAAAGTGAGGACTAGGACAGAAACCGATTATGATTCACAAACGTGGTGGTGGAGTCAGTCCTATGGTTTGGCCATGTATAATAGATGAGTTCTGTGGTGTGTAGGTCTCTGTGCTCTCTGTTCACATTCAGCCAAATGCTACACAACTGATGGATGGTGCTTCACACTGCAGATGAATGCTGTGAAAGCAGCTCAAGACTTTCTGAAGGTAAATAAATTGAACATTCCTCAGCGGCCAGATCCGACGCCTGATCTCAGCCCAATAAAAAAAAAAAAAAAGCTTTTCAGTTCCTGAAAACCAAACTCAAGACTGAAAGGCCAACAAACAAGTGAAGGCCAAGCAAAGAATATTCAGGGTGGAGGATGTTCGTAGATGTTACCACGAATGCAAAGGATTAACATCAACAAATGAAAATGATAGTTACGTTTATGTTGTCCAAATACTTTTGAGGCCCTTAAATGTAGGTACTTTGCTCAAAATGCCTCTAATATCTAAAAGGAAAATGTTTTTTTTCTGTACTTTGATCACATCTTGATTGTTTTTTGTCTCAGTTCCATTGTGGTGTATAAATCATAAAAATGTTGTTGTCAAATACACAGACCTAACTGTAACCCCCGACCTTCAAGTTCAAAGGCCACCAACAGTGCTTACTGACCACACAAAACACACACAACGTAGTATGTTCTTAGTGTTTCCTCATAGATAGTTGCTTTCATATAAATTAAATTCAATAGGAATTAATGTTATAACAAAACGATACAACACTGCCACTTTGTGGACAAAGACAACGGTCATAATAACAACTTATCAAAATGAACTAAGGAGAAAAAAGGCAAGGTATAACCAGACAAGTTTATTTAATAGTATAACGATCAGCCGCTTTAAATTCACATTGAATCCAGCTGCATGAGACTGCACATGAGGTTTTATGGAGGGAGGCTGTGGATTAGTGGACATCAAAGTCACCATTCCAGATAAAACAACAAAAATTTAAGAAGAAAATACACCTTGAAGATGGTCTCATTGTTGAACTGTCAAGTGAATGTTTCAGACAGCAGAAACTCATTGAGGAAGAGGAGAGTGAGGAGGAGCCATTAAGGAAGGAGAATCCCTGCGCAGCATGTACCACCAGTAAACTGGTAGGTGAAGAAGGTGACATGAAGAAGATCCACCTGTGGCTAAAAGAAAAAAAAAAAAAAGGCTGATCTAAACAACAGCACTGAGGTGTTAATCATAGCAGCACAAAAACAGCTGGATCATCTGCACACAAACTCAACAGGGGAGACGAATTCTAAGGTCTGTTAGAATAGAAGAACAAAAATCCTGTGGTATCTCCATATGCAGACTGATAACACAAACTCCAAAAAGAAGCACTACAAATGAATCTGTCCCTGCCAAGATTTCAAATCTTACATCTGTAAATATGAGATTATTTTTTTTGTAGGACATACAATTTACTCACTGACTCCATGGAATATTCTAAAATGTATCATGAATCTATGTTTTATGCCTTAATTAGCAAGGAAATATTACATTTTTCATTTGTTAAAAACAAGCAACAATGCCCAGAGTTACAAAATGTAACTTTTTCCTTCATTTAGACAAATCTTGTTTCAACATAAACATATTTTGCTAACATTAAATCAGATCTATTTTAATTATATATTTATTTTCTTGTTACTAGGGTTTCCTTTTCTTTTCTTTTTTTTCTGGGACCTAGAATTCAAAATCATTTGCTAATTTTCAATGGCTATTGTGCTGCAGTCTGTTTTTATGAAGTAACTTGATCTAAAATTCAACTTTTTTCATCTAATTAAAACCCTTGAAGCTCAGATCTAAACTGGAAACAAGACCTCTTGTCACATAAAACTATCTTGCTTCATGGACAGATAATTTCAGTAATACTGAGCCACTTTTATCCAGAATTTAGAGTTTATTTCTTCTACTTCTGTCAGTGTTCTTTTCGCTTTTTTTGCAGTGAGAAACACAAGAAAGTAGGCGAACAAAAGAAAAAGAGAAAAGAAGGGGAAAATATGTGAAGGAAGCAATGGTTCTACCAGTGGGAACTGGAATACAAACTGGGAGAGCAGCTCCAGCAGACTGCAGGAGCAACATAAAAGATCTGCTAAAGCCAGACTCCTGGGCCTCTTTGGGGTGGCAGATCGATCCAAGCATTGGTAGTATTGATGCCAACGGTCAGTATTAGATCAATACTTGCGTGCTGAGATTGTTTTTTTGTTTTTTTTCATTTGTTGCAGTTCCTCTTCTTCACGTTCAGCAAATTACTTATGACATAATTCAAAACTATATAGTCATATAAAGATATATAGCCTACCTCTAAACTGAAAGATGAATATGACTTAAATATATATGACTTTTGTGTTAACTGTTAATTAACATTGGTACTCCTATTTAAGCTACATGCAGGGTATGCACTGAATTATCTTAGTTATTTTGTTATTTCACCTAGGTGATGCATAGACAGCCATGAATATAACATGGAACATCACTGAGATGATTGTGAAGGACGTACTGCCTCTCTCTGCAGTTTAAAAGAACATTTTAACCCTTACAGCTCCAGCAGCACAGATCTGTGCCAGAGGTGCACCCTTTGTAAATTACTGTGGAAATAATAGACAAATCATTATAGGGACACCATGGGGGCGTGTGTTTACAGTCACATCTTTGTCTTTTTATGTTTAGTCAAAGTTATGATTCACTTTATATGGCAAATGCACAGAACTAGCAAAATAGAGAGTTTTTCTGTTATTTTTTTGTCCATAAAAATGAGCAAAGTCAACTTTAAACGATGACATTTTATTAATGATCAATAGGAAGTTAAAAAATAAATTAAAAAAGAAATTCAGTCTGACTTTGAAAATTCTGAGTATGTTTTTCTCAGGTGTGTTTATAGTCAGTGAAAATGGAAAAACAAAAATTCATCAAACTGTCTTGGTTGAGCTAAAAAAAATGAGTTCTAAGGGTTAGGAAGACACTTAGCCTAATCATTGTTAAAACAAACAAACAAATAAATACGTAGAAAGGATCGGTACCAGTAATACTGGTCCTGCATTTACTTGGGACTGGACTGATACCAGAATTCACAGTATCACCCGCCCCTACTTCACATCAGTATTTTCCCTTCTGCTTATGCAATGAATGCAAACACATGGGTGAAATCATATTCAAACCTATTACAGCCTCAATGAGTAGAGAGAATGACTAAAATAATTATTCTGAGACCCTTCTGACACAGCATGTCTGCCCTGCATGAGAACTAGAACTTTTTCCCCAGACAACACTGCCCCCTTGTGGTCAATCACATGCTTTACACCCCTACAGTTATCTGTGCAGTTGTGAATCCGGCTGGATGGAACCACAAAGTGCAGCGACCGCAGAACGAAGTTGGATGTTGAAAGCGAACGCTGAACGTATTTTTTTTTCTCCCCAAAATATATAAACCGTATTATTTATTTATTTATTTCAAAACAAAGTTAGACACGTGCAGCTTCTGCCGGAACAGCATGACACCTTCATGCGGCTCAGACTCAGTCACGTGGTGCAGGGATGGACAGTCGTGAAAGCCTCATCAGTGTGTACGAGCAGACGTGTTAAGCAGGCATCTGTTAGTGTGTGTGGCCACAGTTCCACCTGCTGACACTGGGGATCGTCACTGGAGGATGCCTCACAAGAGCAAGAAAGAGAAGGTAATGTTTGATGCACAAGTTTAGGGTCACAGCAGCTTAATGGAAATGGTTTAATTCGTTTTCTTTAATGCCTCTCTCCTTAGGAATCCTCCAAATCTGAAAGATCAAAAAAATCTCGAGGCAAAAATGGGGATGACCAAGAAGTAAGTGTTTTTGAACTTTTCACTGTCCAAAGGCGATGACTTGCACTGGCTGCTTCATGTGAATGCACACTGATTATGAAAAATTAGTTATGCTCAGAAGTGTGACCATTAATATTAGTTTCAAGAAACAAGGTGGGGCACTAAGTATCAAAAAGTAAGATCAGCATAAAGTCACAACTGGATACTAGTTTGTGGAACAAATCTGTATTTCCTCTTCCTTTCTTTTGAAATCCAGCATGCTTTTACATTTCTGTATTATCATTTTATTGTTTTAAATGAGCACACAACTATGACAGTCTGATAGCTGTTCAGTTAATCTTTATTTCAACATATATTCAACAGTTTAACAATCTTTTTAAAAGCTAATTTTCCTATTTTACTCTATATCTCACACACATTAAATTTTAGATGTCCCACTGCTGCAGAATGTTACTTTAACTTCAAATAATTCTTTTACAAATCTGTTCTATGACCAGACTGTTTGTTTGAACTTTAAGTACTTTTTGTCCTGTTGAAAAGCAAGCAAAGTTGCTCATGTGACATGTGGCATGATCTTATGACTATTTTCTATGAAAGTACTTGAACTCAATCCCTATTTTCATCCCATCATGCTTTGTCTGGCCTCTGAGTATAATACTGGGCATTGTGGCAGCTATTTTTTCCATGTTATCTCTGCAGTACCTGACCTGAGATGTTGAGGCCAACAAGGGAACTTGCCTACAGGGACCTTTTTTTTTTTTTTCTTCAAGTGTGGCTGTGTGAAGTACTTATAAGTACTCAGTGTCTCACCTGCAGTAAACAGCAAACAACAGCCCTCTCAGTTTGGAGAATCTGAAAACACCCCTTACTCACTATAAAAGTGCTCGACTCCTTAGTCCCCATACAGGGGACTTCTTTGTATGGGACTATAAGGGAGGTCTACATTAGAATTAACTTTCAAACTGTACCAGTATAATTTATTTTTGAGTTCTGTTCATTGCATCGCATTACTGCATCGGCACTGTGAAATGCGGGATCACTGAGTGCGATTTAACAATTGTCACAACATATTTTGGAAAGCACTACAACATGGGGGGACACATTATGAAGTGAATTATGTAGGGAGTATGGAGAGACTTTGGACACAGCTGCTATAAATATCCTCATTTTAAACATTTCATACAGCTAACACTATCATTTGGATTTTTTACGCTGCCTCACTTTTGGATCGGATAGTTAAATGTACTAGATCTGCATGAGTTTGTAATGCAACAATGACTTTGGACTGTGTTGCTACATTTAAGGGGGAAAATTAAATAACATGTAGCGATAGTAAACTACCTGGTGCAAAGGCGATGATGCATAAATATGTACAAAATGGCATTTGCTTAAATCACTGTGAAATATACGAGGCTCGAGTTGATTTAGATGGTGAAAATTCCCTCTTCTACTGCGATGGATAGGTGACCTGTCCAGGGTGGACCCCTGCCTTTTAGCCCGGAGAGAGCTGGGGTAGGTTCCAGCAGACCCCCGCGACCCTGCACAGGAAATAGAGGTTATAAATAATGGATGGATGGAAATTCACTCTTCTATGATAAAAGAACCTGTTAGCCTAGCTTTTAGCATAGCTATCAGCCTAGCTCATAGCGAAAACTGACCCCCCACTTTAGTTTATCTGCATACAAAAACAATCGTCTACTTATACCGACAACATTTCTGTGGTCGCTTGATTCAGTACTGACATCAGAAAGTGGAATAACTGTAGTTAGTAAATGTTTGCAACAGAGTTATGACAAAAAGTTGAAGGATTGGAAAGAGTTTTAGAAAATTAACTTTTTTATTTAAAAAAAAAAGTGACTTTAGGAGAAAAAGTTGAAATTATATAGTTATAACAGTTTTATGACTATAATTTTTTGTCAAATGTTACAAAAGGTTGATATTTTCCAACAACAGCAAAAAACAAACTATTTTTAAGTTAAAAAGTTGCATTTTTGTGATACTTGTGGTCATGTGATAAAGTATTAGTTGTTTAAAAAAATGTCAAAATTTGCAATTTTACAACAAAATTGGTTTAGTTTTTGTTTTTTTGTGATTTTAGTTGAAAAGTCTCAGTTTTAAGAGAGAGGTCATGGTTTTTGTTTCGTGGTATTCTTGTAAGAAAGAAAAAAGATGTAATGTTACAAAATTTGCCATTTTTACAAACACATTAGTTTTTTGTTGTTTTTTTTTTGATGAAAAAAGTTAATTATTATACAAAAAACAGCTGCGTGAGACTGCACATTATGTTAGGTACAAAAACCTCAATTTTATGATCAAATTTGAGCGTTCATGACAAAATGTTCACTTTTTTTTTCTTGTTTTACAACTGAGTCCACGAACTAGCGGGAAATCTGATAACGTAGCTGGTTGAGAAAGTAAAGAATAAGAGTTTCTTACTTTCTTCCATGAAATAATAATTCAGTAATTCTGATTTCATTAGCAGAAATTTGAGGTTTGACTTGATTTAGATGTTGAAAATAGACACTTTTATAACCTTCATTCTGAGCTAGCTGTTAGCCTAGCTCCTGATTCCCTGTGTCTGCTGTATACTGCAGTTAAAACTTTAACTACTCATAAGTACATCACATTGTCCCACTTCAAAAAAAACAACAAATAAACAAACAAATAGAAAATAAAAACAAACCTCTCACATGAAATACTAAGTCAGTAACTGTTTCTTGCCAGATATTCTGATGCTATTAGCTTTGGAATCGGTGACTTGGTGCTAATTTTGATAATAAATGTACATCTCAAAGATACACATCTTTGTCCAGTCAGTATTACTTGCGAACTTCCTTTATATCTAAATGTTGGCACTTTGAGTTTCATAAAGGTAAAGTTGGGGGAGGGTAACTCTTCATTACCTACGTCCTTGTCTTAAACTTCATCCATGCGCATTCATTAATAAGGTTTTGAACAGCACATACGGATGAAATGCTGGAACTGCTGCTTATCTTTATCAGATCCTTCTGAGTTCATTTATTGTGTCCACTGAGGTCCCTTACAAATGATAATGTCAACAGAAGTGGTACAGTACACTGCTAGCTGTGATCAGGTTGCCTGACTTCGAATCACCCGATCTGATTCGGAAAGGAACCTGACCCTTAACCACAAGCCCTTCATCTCCTCTCCTCCTGTTTTCCCTCCTGAACTCCGCTCTGACACTTCATTAGAGTCATTTCTGCACTGTTTCCTTTGATGCAGGAACTTCCGCTGCCCTGCCTTGCTCTAGTAACAGGAGCCCTTCCCTCCACGCTTGTCTTCGCAGGGCTCCAGTAAAAAAGTGCCGCCTACGACCCAGCTGAGAGTGAAGAAGCCTGGGTCACACTCTGCAGGCAGGAGGGAGAAGAGGTTCAGCAGCTCTTTTCCCCTCAGTGCCAACAGAGAGCTGCACAGACTCCCTCCACTGTTAGGTATGCCCCCTTCAATGTCCAGTGTATCTATAGGGACCTATTGCTCTTTCTTCAAGTGCTGCTCCACTTATAGACTTTATATAACAGTATACGGTATGCTGCTCCACTACATTTCCCTCATAAATATTCATTCATGTTCAGAGATAAGCTGCTATTCTTCTTTACACAACAAGATGAATGCTATCTAAGTTTGCATGTTTGGCCTATATGGATGAAATGCAGAGAATCACTTTAACAATTCATTGCTTAGGTGGGTCCTCATAACCACCTTTTTTAACCTTGAGGTCTTTGCTAGCTAAATTATTTATAGTTTTGCACACCGCCTATCAGCTTGATCTGCAATGCAAATGATATGCAATCAGCTGCACCTCCAGCCTTACCTGGGAGAAACTCCTGTTACCCCTCAGACGAATTTCTAATGAAAGATTTCTATGACTCAGACTGAATCGACAGGAGACCAGAAGGCGGTAGCGGAATCTGGGCCATCCAATAATAACTCAAAAAGTAACCCCAAATAAAATATAAGCTGCAAAATCATCTCAAAGAATCAGGCTTGCCAGATAAACAATCTTGCATAAGCTTGTTTTATAACACAGTCTGTCCCAGCAGCATGAATAACTGCTAGTCATCACCAGTCAGCAACCTAAACTGGTCATGATGAAGAAGATGACCACACTTTAGTTTACAATATTGTTTGGCTAAATTAATAAATATATTATCGGACAGTCAGAGATGCTGACGTTTAACACTGGCAATCAATCTTTTATGTGGTGGTAAGTGGTTTCCTGCAAACGATATACATACTTTTAAACATATTTATAAGAGACAGGACAACAACATTAGATGATATGAAGTTCTTAGACAGAAAAGATGATTATTGCCATAAATAACAGTGTATACAGCATGTACCTTCTCTTTTTGTCAGGTAACCTTTGTATCCATCCCGTCAGAATTCCAGGGCATCTCTTTTCCTAGTGTTCCACACCTTTGGATTGTGTAGTTTAATCTGTTATTATAACCTGCATCTGGGTTCTCCTCCCCGAGACAACCAACACAGCTATAAAACTCAGCATTACACAAATGCAGTCCTTGCATTCATCAAAATGTGAGATTTTTTTAAAAAGAATTGTCAAAAAGAAAAAGGACAAATCTTCATTATACTAGCCTATTATAAGTATTTTTAATTATGTGTTCTATGGAAACAAGGAAAAAAAAGAAGCAAATATGCTAAGACCAAGATGATTAGCTCTCTGACAATTAATAGTAAATAATGTTCCCTGTGCATGGTACAGCGAAACAGACCCACAGCATTATGCTCCTACCACCATGTTTCAATGTGGGAAGTGTTTTTTTTTTTTAAATGCCTCTCCTTCACAGAACAAAAACAGCATTCATGTGTCCAAACAGCTCCAGTATGGGCTTATTAAACCAAAGAACAGACTTCCAGAATTCACCGCCATGTTTTAGACTTTGATGGCAACATTTTGGTCAGGGACTGATGTTTTTTGAACGTTTGAGTTTTTCTTCAGACGGTGACCTTGACGCCATGACTGATTAGTAGTTTGGGGAAATATTCCGCAGTTCCTTGAGGACTAATCATTTTAACCTTTCCACAGTGATCTGTTGCCCCTGTGGTTATAACAGCTCTTTATCCTTCACTCACTGAAATCCCTGTAGATTCAGTAATATTCATCAATATTATGCACTTCAGAAGGAGAAATTTGCAAATATATTTCAATCTTTTTCTGGGGGTAGCAGTGTTGTTGTTTTTTTTCTTCTTAAATTTCGATGATTTTCCCACGTATTTGTTGACAAAGTGAAGATCCTTTCCCATCTTTTACTTCTCAAAAGCCTTTCATGGATACTTTCTTAGCAAATCATGACGCTAGTAACTTGTTGATATCCCCTGTTTGAAATAAAATTGTTTAACCTCATTACAAGCACTCATTTTTTGGGTCAGGGTGGGGGGCTATTTTATTTACTCCTCATTTCTGACACGTGTCAAAGCAATTCATCTTAGCAACTTGTGTTTTGTGTGTAAAATATGTCACCTGTGTAATGGTTTTTCATGTTTTCTGTCAAGAGACATCCAGTCCACGGTTTGAGAATCAGATGTAGACAAAATGTTGTCAGTGGGACAACAATACATGTTTGATGAAGAGGATTTAACAGTATGTTCCGCCAGGACTTGGTAAAAGATTTAGTGATAGGTTTGTGTTTCAGGATTCCTGTTCAACTCTGTGTCTGTCCTGCCCCGTGCTGCCACCTGCTGGCTGAAAATGGAGGAGCCGTTGGGTGGTTGTACAGTAACACTGAGTTTTTTTTTTCTTTTTTTCTTTTTTCTTTTTTTTGAATGGGACTTCACTATCATGTCTTGCTTTTTATTGGAATCTGTTAGCTTTATTTTATTTAATTAAGTGTTTTCTGGTGACAAATCCCATTAATTAAAAACAAAAAAAACTTAACTGAAGCCCTTTAAAGTATATACTTCTACTTCTTTGAAAACAGCAGTAAGTATGATTTGTCTCAGAAAAGATGGGTGGGAGGAAAATAATAGACATTTATATATGTAATTGGTGTATCTGGGAGCATTTACAGTATTTACATGGTATTTTACTGTGTGTATCTGTTGTTTGAAGACGCTAGTTGGATCAGCTCTGATTTATTGACAGCAGGATATAGTCAAAAGTCAGACTCAAAAAAGAACCACAGGGTTCATTTTCATTTCACCTGTGCACACTTTTACAATACTCAGCCTATCCAGCTCGCAGGATATTTAAGTGTTGGTGTTTGGAAAATACTGGTGCCTGTTGTCATGACTGTGGAATGTAATGGCACCTCTTAGAGAGGCTTTTGCCCCTCAGTGAGAGAATGCCAAGAGTGGGAACTGTGATACATTTTCCCTACCGTTCGTTTCTCTCTTGTCCTCATTACTGTCCTGGTTCTCTCCTTGTTCCTCTGTCATCTGGTGTACAGAAGAAAAAAACAAAACAAAAAAAAAGCAACCAAGATGCTCAAAAATGAACTCCCTGGTCTACCCAAAGAGAACAAATGACCTGCCAGAACTACATTTTCTGGCCATATATTTTACATTTAATTGTGAACCAGACAACTAGCTCTAAAATTATGTAACACTATGATATGAAACTTATGAAGTGATAATTTCATTTATATACTGATGCACACTGTACTTCTCAGTCTCTTTGGTTGTCTTCTCATTGCAGTCTAATTTACAGTTGTCTGTTGTTGGAAATCAGCATGATATCTTTGTTTCTAAATCAAAATGTTTTTTTTGGGCATCTCTCTTTCTTGTGAAAACTCTGGGCTGTTTTGTGGTGTGAATGTGGTTTCACCCTGTGTTCTCTGGTAAATCACATGGAAACAAGGACAACTGCTTCATTATGTAAAAATGAAATGCAGATTAGTCAGTTTATGAGTTCAAATATTACATTTGCTAGTGACATTCGTGAAGTAATTCCCCGCCACTGCATTAGTCACATTAATAATCACTAATGAAATAAAAATAACTTTCTCAATGCATTTGATGCACGGCATGTATTAATCTTGTGACTTTTGTATCGAGTGATCAGATAAACGTCATGATGGGCTGTGTGGAGTTGCTGCAGCAGTTTCCTGTGCTCAGTTCCCGTGCATTTAATTTTCTGTCATCTCGCTTTCATTTCCTGTTTACAGATAATTTTGCTTCGCAATGTGTATGTCATTTACAATAACCAAACAAAAAAACAAACAACTAAAGTTACTAAAACTAAAGTTCCATCATTGTTCTGTACTGAGTCGTGAACTCATAAAGTTGGCTTAATTTTGTTCAAAATGCACAAATTTGAACTTATTTATCTGGAGAAACCTCCTCGGTGGATAAATAAAGCTCTATTTAATCTAATTTAATTTGCTTTATGTGTTTTTATATTCATAACCGGTTGAAATAATTATGCCCTAGACATGTTTCTTCCCAGCACAATGTCTAGAAATGTCTTTTCTTGCTCAATCAGATTGGAGTTTTGAGTCCTCAGTGATCCTGCCCTTGTGTGGTTTCTTTTTGGCTCTGTTCTTCGTTGAATCCAAATATTCGAGGCTCCCCCTGACCCTCTTTTCAACCTCCGTTTGATAAAGAACTAGTGGAAGGTGACGGTGAGAGACTTTGAAGTTTCAGTCAGGGCATCTCTCTCTCTCTCTCTCTCTCTCTCTCTCTCTCTCTCTAAGCACACTTAGTGAGTTAAATCCAGCTGCTTATCCTAAGTCAGATTAGCCTGAAAGCGCAGCTAATGACAAAACTGTAGAAGAGACTTAAGACAATCTGATCTAAGATCTGTAGCGGGGCCTGCTTTGCAGAGCGCCACCAGGGACCAGTGAGTGGAGAGGAGGAGCTGTACCGAACAAAATTCCAGCGCAGATCCCACCCCCCGTTGGTCCTCGTATCCAATCACTGCCCTTCTCTCACAGCGGCCCTCGTTTCTATTGCACCAGAGAGGTGCGAGATCAGCCAATCAGCAGGCTCCTCCACCGCTGACATCACTAACTAGCCAGTTCCCTCCAGCGGCAGTGAGCTTCATTTTCTGATCAGCTTTTGTGCTAAAATGGAGGCTGGCCTCTCGCCTTGAGTGGATCGCCTTCCTGGCTGAGGTTTAGATGTTGACATGCAATAAATCTGGAGACAGGATGGTTGTGGATGCACCCAATTCCAATGGGCCCTTTCAGCCGGTGGCTCTTATGCACTTCAGAGGTATGTGTGGATATTATTCTTCCTGTACGGTGAATTAGGAGCTGTGCTGCTGTTCCTCTCCGCTGGTAACTGCTTGGTTAGTCAGCATTCGTACGTTTGACATAACGCCTCTGTGTCTTTGTTTTTGAAAGCAGCTTTCTCGTGCTTGAAACGGGGGCCGAGTGCTGGTTGTTTGGGGTGCTTTCGTGTTGAACTATCAGAGGCAGAAGCAACGAGGGGAAAAAAATAATAAAATCTGATTTTACTAGCTAGCTGCTCCCTGCCCATCCCCCCGCCAAGCTAGTGATGTCAAAGGAAGTGAGGTCATAGCCAAGGGAAGGGTCTCTTTTCCTATTTTTTGTGTATATATAGATGTATAAATTTTTCTTCTATGCAATATAATCCTTTTTCTATAATTTGAAGCCCTAGCACATCAGGAAAAGCAAACCAGGACTCCAGAAATGGCTCCTGTGTTCTCTTTCTTAGCAGCACTCTCAGACCAGCAGGTTTGTCACACTCCAGTTCATCTGGGCACAAATTGGTCATAGTGTGTAGGCTGAAGACAGCCACTTCTCTGCGTAAGCAGTAGCCCCCCTATCCTTTTTGCCTTGTTATGGCCTGTGAGTGACAGGCCATTTTTCCCTCAATAAGTCAAACAAGAATTTGCAGAGGCATCTCAGAAGTTTGTATCAGTGCTGAGTAGTGATGTTTTTACAATCACAACATCTGACTTGACCCTCTGAATGTGTGTACAATGTATTCAGTCATGTCTGAAAGGCCCAGTTTGTTACCAGTGTACTTGGATGCAGCCCAGCATTAGATGAAGCCTCCGGCTATTATTGATTACACTCTATTGAGCCATGCAGGCAAATGCCTTGAATGACAGCTTGGTGTTGGGGAACAATCAGACTCTTTCTGCCTCACTCTTTTTGCACGTCTCTTTCAGTATCGCCATGTTCAGAGCACACATCTTGTACCTTGACCGTCACAAAACTGAGTTTAGTTACAGTTTTATCAGTCCTGGCACTGTCATCGTTTTTTGAATTGTCACCTAGGTGTTTATGTTTCCCAGATTTATTTCTAACTGTGAAACGGGATTTACCACTGAACTTAATCTCTGTAAATGTAAATACTTGAAGATGCGTTGATTGGTGACTTATCTTTTAACCCACATCACATTGTCATTTGCATTTATATCTTGCGTTAAAAGCATAGAAATTAGATATCTTGGGATTTATTGTGTGTGTGGAAACTATCACTTAACACAAATGGTACACCTCTTTGTAGAATGACCCATATATCACCAAAGATTTATTGTTGCAGCAGATATCAACAGGTCTTCTTAATCCCACTTCCAACAGTGTACATCCTCATAAAATTTTCAGTGCACCCAAAAACAAGTTTTATCAGTTGTTGTGATCAACATTGCATGCATTTATAATCTGCTGCACTCTCTCTACACAGGACTATAAATAGTAATTGGTCAATATTTGCATTGATCATTATCATACAGTCGATAATAGCAGGTTGCTAAACCAGTCCCAACTGCAGAATAGCAGCTGCTCATCTGACCCACTTAGAGAGGCAAAATTAAAGACTGTGGTTGCAATGTGACTGCATTTATTTATTTATCTTTCAATGGGTGGCCATTGACATAAATATCTCTCTGTTTTTCCACAAAACACAGTGTTTGTGCGTGTTAGTTTTTCCTCACCTGGGGCCTCCGAGTTACATTAATAGAAGTCACATTGTGGCAAATGTCAATTTTGGGATCGCAGTATTGAGCTTTAACTAATGCGCAGCAACCCACTGAGTATTTAAGGAGCATGCAGAAACATAACACAAGCAGACAGACTTATGTAATGGGAGCAACTTTAGTCTGACATGGTCAGAGGTGCAAGCATGGCACCACATTCCTTCCCAGCTTCATGTCCCACTGCAGCCAGGAGAGATTATAAGACACTGTACGCTGCTACGGAAACCTTATATGAAAGAGGATTTCAGTCCACTTACCCACGTGTCCTTCTGAAGAATCAACTTTGGAAAACTTATCACTCTAAGCGGCTTTTCGCTGGATGATAATAACGAAGATAAATATCTCGGAAGAAGAAATGCCTCATCAGTGACAGTGTCAAATCTTTATAGACAGGGCTGATAGTGGAAGCCCAAATGCACGGTTAACCTCTCCTCTGGAATTCTCAGCCTCTCACTGTCATCAAGATAAATTGGCAAACTCGAAACTGACACTGCAGAAGTGTATGTGTGTCTGAGCCAAGTGTCCATTATGTGAGCGTAGGAGATCTCTCTTCTTACCTTGAATCTGCCTTGTTGCAGGAATGTCATGCACTGTCTTTGTGTGCCCTCTTTTTCTGTGTAGGTTTTGACTCTATACATTCACTAAAGAGAGGACATAAGTGAATAACTTCAGCTGCCAGTTATTTCCATCTAAGTGGCTGTCAGGTTTTTCCCCCCCTGTGATTTACTTCTGATTACGCACCTGTGTGGATGATCAGGTGGCATTCTTATTAATTTGTTAATTTAGTTATTCTCTAATTCCTCTTTAATGAAAACATACCACAAAGAGATTAAATCAACTCAATTCGGAACAGTTTGATTGTAATGCAAGTTAACAGTTCTCAGCTTTCATCAGTTTTAAGTTATTTATACCTTTCCTCACTTGAGTCAAGTTCTTCAGTGATTTGTTTCGCAGCATAACATTCGTATCAGAGTAATTATATGCATTCTGGCATTGGTAGTATAGTTGAGAAGGAAGATGTCCTGCCCTCTGGTGTATTTTCCACTTGGATATCTGTTATATTTCAGTTCATGCGTGTCATCGTCATCATCCTCTTGTGCATCTGAGCTTCCGTACGCTTCATGATTAGTTATGTGGTTCAGGGAATTGAAATGATTTGTCAAGGTTTAACAGCATAAATGCTGCATATGCTATATTTATTTTTATACAACAATAGTCCCTTTCAGAAAGGCTTTGCTTTCCATTAATCAGGCTGCATCTGAGCATGTTGATGTCATAACTGGTGATGGTGCTTTTTCGTAATATTTTGATAGCAATTTGAATAGGTTGGACATAGTTTCAGCCAGTCTTTTATATGTCCTCTCTATTTATTTATTTTTGATTTTTTTAAAAAAAGGGAAAAATAGAGGGTTAGAAATCTTTTGTCAAAATTATACTTGCAGAGCTGCTTGTTTCTCTTCTCTCCCTGTCTCCCTCTGCCAATCTCACATCTTCATACTTTGCCACCTGCATCAAACTACTGGAGAAATCCTAGTAATTATTTGGTGACGGTTCAGTTTTCACAGTGTCAGGCAAGCAGCATAAAAATATAATTTGTGCACAATACTGACAAAAAAGGGCAATACAAATGGTTTAATAGTGTGGTGCAACGCTGAAGCCTTTCAAGCCCCATCCCTCAAAACAAATCACATTGAGAAAAACACAGGTGCTCTGACTTGTGACTGAAAAAAGTGAGAAACAGAGTGATACTACAAAATAGGGATGCAACAGATCCAAAAACTCGCAGTTCAGATTGGATCTCTGTTTTGAGTCACGGATCGGATCAATTTTCGATCAGCAAAAAAGTAGATCAAAAAAAATTAATAAACATAGTTCAATTTTTCTTAAGAATTTTTTGCCCAATTTTGCCCATTTTTTTGCCCAATTAAAAAAAAAAATCAACTCAAGGGCAGCTTAAGGTGCAATATAGGTTGTATATATATTGTTGTGTGTATATAGGTTGTAATATATTGTTGCACAACCTTCATCTTGGCTCCTGTTTATAAAGGCAAAATTTCTTAATCAGATTAAAACGTTTTGGAAGTATTAATCCAGAATCCACCATATGGGCACTAAATCAAACAATGTGATCATGACGTGCATATACATGCATCATGCTTTATTTGGAATAGCAGCGTTTTGACATGTGCAGAGTTGTCTAATTACCCTAAAACAGAGGGAAAACTTGGTCTGGTCTCCATAGGTATTCATGCTTGTAAATCCTCAACCCTGCACGGCCCATTCAAGTTCTATACATATTTTTTTCCTGGAGATATTCCCGTGGCGCAGACGCCGACCCAGGGGGCAGGGGAAATTACCTGCGCACCTGGATTAGGTTAACCATGCGCAGTCAGGTTAGTTTTGCACACAAAGTCATGATCTTAAGAAGTGCGTACATGGACATGATGATGGTTTCTCAAGCTTGTCCACTTGGACTGCTACTGCTAGACATGACTACCACTTGACAGACTGAACATGTACACCATACAGTGGAGCTTTTTTTTTTTAATGTTTGGATAACATACGTGCAAAACCCCGTAGAGGGATTGGTTCGGATCATGGAGTCGAAGAACACCTGTGATACCTTCAGCTCAGATCCATCCTGCTGTGTGGTGTTTGTTTTATGTGCAAATGGTCTTTAAAGGTTTAAAACTAAGGTTTTCATGTTTGTTTTGCATGTGTGTACAATGTTTTGTATGCTTAGGTTGCTTTAATGATGACTTTATGGCTGATATGAAATATGACAGGAACAGACATTTTTCTGAAGGTGCCAAAATGTTTGTAGATGTAGTTGTAAAACTGATGCTACAACCTCATCAAATATTATGGAATTGACATAATTGTAGGAGAAGTAACCACTTGTTTGTTTATGTGGAAAAACAAAACAGTTTTTAACATTCCAACTTTCTTGTTTTAAGAAACATTGAAAAAAAATGTAGTCACTCACATTTTTTTTCTTTCCGATCAAACATGAAAAAAAACAACCCCAAGGAAAATGCTCTATAATCACCCTGTAACTTATAATTGTAACACAAATGGTAGGACGAGGAAAATATTGAAGTGACAAGACAGAAAACCTGAAACAAATGTATGAAAAACAGAAAACGCAAAACAAAACGGGGACAAATGGGTGAAAACTGGAGACTGTTGATCTCATTCACGAAAACATGAGCAGAATGGATTTATGTGTAAACTGCGAGTCTCTAGCACTTTTATAAACAATATTGCTATCAGTTTCCGACTTTACAACATTAATACATACATGGACCGTCATTCTCAGAACATATGTTTAAAACACGTGGTTTAAAAGTCATACTTCTACAGTGTAAAACATTTATCTTAATGGTTGGGCAATTTGCATAATTATGCATCAGTTTGACTTAATGGACTTGATCTGCTGAAACACACCCGTGCAGTGACTTAAGCCATTATAAGACTCTAACATACCTTTTCTTTGCGGAACATCTCCACCATTTGATGGTCTCGGTGCATGTATGTAACTGCCATTTGCTGGAAAGGCATAAAATCAGATCCCTTCTTTTTTCCATCTCCTGATATAGTGAAAAAGGCATGAAAAAAAGAGGGACTTCTTGTGTATGTAAGGTTAACCCCCTCACCACTCCCCACCCCAATTCTGTAACCAAGTGAGACTTCTGGGAATTTCTAGCGACATTTATATGTCAATATCTACGGCGCTGAAGACGGGAGAAGGAAACACAATTTTTTTTTTTTCTATTCTCGTACGTTTAGCTCTCGGTCAACATAACAATGCCTGAAGCGTTAAAAGTTTCTTTAATCTCTTCATTTCTCAATTTTGACAGAGGATGGAATTAGTTGGTACTTAAGCACATATATCGTGCAAACAGAACAAATTTCATTTGTGTTTTTCCTATGTTCTTATGACTTACTGGAACCCAGTGTGCGTCATATGACATTTCACACAGATGATAGCAAGTCACACCTTTGTTTCATGAATGCCAGTTTCGTCAATGCAAGAACATCAATTTGTGGTCTTTTTCTTCCTTGCTTGGACCAGTATGTAAAAGAAAGGTTGGGGTAAAATTGGAGACACACCTTTGCCTAAATGTAACACAATGTCAGTATGTAAGCACCTATAGAGAGGTGTGATGAAGCCATGCTGGATTCCTCAATTGGTGATCCATTTTAAATGTCTCTGCAATCATATCTCTTTTGCTTTGTAGGCAACGGTGGTATCATTGTTTCACAAGAACTGTAATAACTTACACGCAATTAAAAAATTTAAGGCGGTGCGA
Organism: Arrhamphus sclerolepis; assembly: GCA_037176975.1. Lineage (NCBI taxonomy): Eukaryota > Metazoa > Chordata > Actinopteri > Beloniformes > Hemiramphidae > Arrhamphus > Arrhamphus sclerolepis. Next base: position 6,881,364 of record JBAMYA010000015.1, on the reverse strand, counting down.
TTTATTTTGCTCTCTATAGGCAATGGCGGAAAATGTAGATACCTGTGCGTGTGTGTAACAGGCAAAAAAATATCTAAAGCAGTGATCACTAATTGGTGCACGATCCTGATCCAGACCCAGACACTGTGCTATAAGGACCCGGACCCATAACCAGTAAATTACTGATGTGGTTTTAAACTTTGTCAGGACGCTGCTGTTTTCATCAGCTTCGTCAGTTTTACTGATAAAGCTGACCGGAAAACAAACCAGTCAGGTGCGATTTAAATCATCCCACGTGACATTACACAGCCAATCAGATAACATTGAAGCAGAAAAGATGGAGAAGCGAATGAGCGAAAGGCAGAAAAAAGTAAGCGACAGGCAGAGAAAAGTAAGTACTCATGGCACTCTCCGAGAAGAGAAAAGTGGAGAGTGAAGAAAACTTTCAACCCAGAATGGACAGACTCCTTCATGTGGTTTAATGTGATCTATAGTGAAGTAGTCTGTTGTTGGATCCATGTCTGCTTGGAATCAACATCTGACTGTCAAACCAAATAAAGGAAAACTACTCTAAACATTTCAACTGTATTTATTCACACTTAACATTAAATCATACAGATAAGAACATTTCATTTTCTTCTTTTAAATTCAAATCTTATGTATGTTTTTATGTTGTATGATTTAATGTTAAGTGTGAATAAATACAGTTGAAATGTTTAGAATAGTTTTCCTTTGGCTGATTCCATGCAGTCGTTGATCCACCTACAGAATACATTAAACCACAGCACAACTTAGTCAATGATGTTCTGGACCTTTGCTTTAGGAAATTTTCTCTAACTGAACCTCTTTGAAATTTAGTTGATTAACTCAGCTTTACAAGGTAACATATGTTTATGATTGCTAACTGATATGAACGCTGGTACTTGTTAGAACGTACAGTACTTGTAATTATTTGTAGCCTGTTATAAGATGACAGTGGCAAAGTACGATGAGTAACAAGAGTGAATCCACCAAAATCTCACTCATGTAATCCATCCCTCCTCATCTCTCCCTCCTGAGCGCATCACACACACGCATGACCACACACACACACCTTACTGCAGATCATGTCAATATGCTGACATTTTTGCATTCTAACCACCGTTTGCTCTTTTAAAGGCTTGAACGTGCATTGCACACACATGCACTTTGACAAATGTTCTCTCTCTCTCTTTTGCACGTTGCTCTTAGACAAACACTCATTATCTTGCACATAATGCAGTTTTAAAACACAAAAGTATGATTTATCTGGTTAATCGATGAATCAATTAAAAAAAAATATTTGGTAGTTGCAGCCCTAAAATTCACTAACTTGCACAAGGTTGTGATTCATGGGCAGATCTATTCACAGATTTCCAAAGATTTTATAAATGACACCCTATAACTGTAACCAAACTGTGAGAAATGGGTTAAAGGAAATGGTATTAATATACAGAAAAGCTAAATGAAAACCCTCTAACACGTGAACAGAATATCGATGATGGAATCTTGATTTTGAGTCTTGTCAGAGCCTTAAAATGTCAATTTAAGGCTTTTTTAAACTTTTTATATCATTGCTACCTTCCACCTGGGCAGACATTAATAGTCATGTTCAAAACAGATTCATATTGTATTGGTCCCTAATAAAGGTTTACGCTTATTGCCATCTAATAACAGATCAAGGGGTTGACTTCACCCTGTAATATCCTTTAACAGATTGATATAACTAGTAATGCTATAAATCTTGAGTATGGAAGGGCTAATGATGGACTGTAAAGCTGCTCAGCCCTTTATATGTGCGTACTTTAAAATCCTTATTAGAGCATAGCTAAATTTAAGATAAAATCTACTAATAAAAGGTAGTTTTAGTTATTGAAATGCATTGAAGCTTTCATTTGACGCCACTGTTTTTCTTGTTTTTTTTTGTTTTTTTTTTGATAAGTTAGTAGGCAGAGATCGCTAACACTGAGCACTATTCTTTCTCTCTCAGGTTTAACACTCTAGGACATGGAATGCATTATAGCTGAAAATTCTTCTGGGGTTATGAGAGTCTTTGTATGTGTTTCAATCCTTGCAACCGGTACCTGGTTGCTTTTTGCGCAGCAAAAGCATTCGGTATATGTTTTATTATACTCAGTTATCCACTAAACTTGTAAGTTACCTGGCAATAGTGCTGCTGCAGACAATCACTGCACCCAGGAAGTTGTGCTTCAGCAAAACTCTTAGAGGTATCTGTTTGTAAAGTTGTTGTTTTATTTTACATGGTTGTTTCACTGGAAGCCAAACATACTAGTTACAAATTCTAAATAAGAACATTTTAGAGTTTATGAAAAGTTTATAAAGTGGTTGCTAGTACAGTGAAATATGCATGTTGCCAAGTAGTTGATCATTTTAAGAGACCTGTCTTTATACAGCTTTGAAAGTTATTATTTAAACAAACTTACAATCCGTGAAAAGTATTTCACGCAAACAGTCCTCTTCAATTAAATGGTCTAGAAGTGAAGCCCAGGGTTTATTGAACATGTAGGCGATAGAGGATTTCAGTGGATCTTTTGACTGGTTTGTTACCCACCAGCTAGCTTGGTGCTGGGTATGATGTCAAATGACCCCAAGTCAACATCATAATTAACTAAACTTTTTACCTCCTGTGACTAAAGAACTTTTTTTCTTTGTTTACTTTCGACATACTTTCTACATAACTGACAAGTTTCGGTTCTGAATGTCAGTGTGATTTTATTTTTGATTAATTGCCCAGCCCTAGGCTGGCTCTCTCATTACTTCAGCATTCCCACTTGTGTTGGGAAGCAAGTGTATAGCTTGATGAGTTTGTGCCTTAGGTTAAATTCATGCTACTAGGCAATCCGCACCTTGCTCAACTGCATTTCACCCCTAAAGTTCTCCGTCCTGTGCTCAAGAGCAACATAGCAGAGACTACCCAAGTACTGTGAAATGGTGCTATTTTTATATACTAGGTGGTAATGACATCTTGCAATTGGGGCCTTTTGCTTAAACGATCACTTTCAGTAAGGAAAGTGACAAGACGGAACAAGTGATGCAGATCATTCATTTTCTACCTTCAAACAACCATGGTGTATTACTTTGGCGCTTCTAAGTGTAAATCACATTGCTCTATTGCTGCACCTATACCCCCTCATGACTGATGTAACTTGGGTAAAGTGGCTGAAAGAACTCTCTTTGTGGAGAAGATTGGGTGTGAGAGGAAGTACAAAATGGGACTGTGCCTGGGAATGGATATCCTCGATTCCTGCTCCCTTACAGTTGGAAGAGGTGTGCTTAGGCCTGGTACAGTTGCACATGTACTCGGAGGAGGGTTTGTATGCAAAGTATGTGTGGTATGTATAGAGCTGGGTATTGAAAATTGGTACCTTTCTGGTAGCGATTGAAAAGTTTCAATACCACTGAGTATCGAAAAAGTCTCTGCCATTCCATACATATTTTTGCTACTTTCCAGACCACTGCTGTACAGTTTAACTGCAGTGTAGCACAACAGACCGCTTCATCCAGTCCTGTCATGACAAAGCGGCTCCAGTTTCAAACAACCCTCTGGAAACACTACCAGTAGATCCAGTTCAGTTTGTTGTGGAGAGAATTGGTCTGCGAGATCCGTCATCACTTGTTCCACACAAGCGTGTTTTGCGGTCAGTCGTTATGCACTTTCAACAAAAGTATCTTTCTTTGTGGGTGGATTTACTTCAGGTGGAAGTGAATTTTTGATTCACTGCACTTTTTTTATTATTAAGTGAAGGGAAATGCTCACAAATTAACTTTTTATCGTCATTTACTGAATAATTGAAACAACTGAAATAATGAGCATGGGGAAGATAACATTGTTATAAGTTCTGGATGACTGTTTGGTTTAATTAATTTTTGATTGATTACCCAGCACTGTTGCCATTAATATCTAAAATAACTGCCTGTATGTTGAAATTTTATTAAGCTAATATCGAAAAAAGGTATCAGTATCAGATTTGGTATCGGTGTTGAAAAATTTTAATCAATACCAGCTCCAGGCACGTAGACTTAACAATTCCTCACAACAATCATTTAAGAACATGCTTGCATGAACCAGAGAGGCTCAGAATAAGCCACAAAGTAGTGTAATGTGGGTGTATTGTGATGACAAGCAGCAGTCATGTTCAGGTATGACTGAGTCTACAGTAACATGAGTACAGGCCCACAGGGAACTCAGGAAGGTGGGTCCGTTGTCTGTGGCAACAGCATGTTACAACTCTGCTAGTGTGAGTGCACCCTAAAATAAGGATTAGTACCAACTGTCTGTGACCAAACTAAAGTTTTGGTTTGGTTTTTTGTTTTTTAATTGAAGTATTTGAGAATAGTTTGGTGTTTATTGGTGTGTTCTCCAATATGATAACAAACATCAGTGGTTACTAAGTGTAATTGCTGGGCAAAATATGTTTGATAGCTTGGGGCTGTAGAACAGATCTCAAACAATATATGCTTCATGGAAGACAGGGTGGAGAGGAGCTAAGTGGCTCACTGTGGAAAGAGGATGAAATTTCGTAGTATGGTGCTACAATGGCTATATCTCATATTTTGCCAAAGAATGTCATAATTTCATTCAGAGGAAATTATGTTACCTTACGTAGAGAGGGCACAGTAAGAATCGTTTAAATACAAGCTTAAATGCAAAAAGTTTAAAGTTCAAGAACTCCATGCATTTACAAAATTAGAGCTGCTTGTATGGAACATGCACTGAATGGTTGAATAAATTGACTTGGACTATTAGATTATTTATAATTTCTCTCCTTGTTGTGTTTGGAGCAATTGTGTTGCCTTTAGCTAGAATAATGTTGTTTGCTTCATCTCTCCTTATGGACTCTTAGAGCAAATTCCGTTTGAATAGACCACATGATTGGTGCATTTTGGGTGAATGATATGTTGGATGCTGCTGTTCATGTTTGCTCTTCCTTATTTAAAATACATAAAAAGATGGCGCAGAGAATCGTTGTAGTGATACACACTACCTGAGTTGGACACAAAGAAAGCCTGGCTATGTTGAAGCTACTTGGCAGGAAACTCCTCTGCAGTGGTAATCCTGAACAGGAGGAAAAAAAACCAGACTGCATCAAACTTGTCACATAATTACATAATTATAGTGTTGCTCTGTGTTATTAGTGTACCACATGAGCAGGTAGGACTTCAGGGTGTTGTGAATGGTTTTTTCCCTTCTTGTGTTGTCAAGTGTTCACTCAGGCACAGATTGTTGGTCGGTTTATGTTTGCTTACATGTAAATATGACAGTCTTTCTTTACTTTTTCTCCTCATCTTGTCATGGCTCACACTATCTCAGTCTCTTATTGCATTTATACTTCATGACTCATTCATTTATTTATTTTTACTATTTTGCACATTGCTGCTTCAACCATCGACCTTGACAGTCCAACCACCGTCGCCTTTCTCTTGTGACCCCTCACTCTTTCAAACTTTCTTCTATGTTCTCAGCTGCTTTGTAACGCCTTTAGCGCCTTTTCAGTCGTCCCCAGCCTCCCTTTTCTTTTTGTACTCTTCACCCACCTCAAAACATTTTTTTTTTTTTGTCTTTCTTTAGATGTGGCCCCTGCAGAACAGGAGAAGCTCTTCATCCAGAAGCTGCGTCAGTGCTGCGTTCTTTTCGACTTCCTTTCCGACCCCTTGAGTGACCTGAAATGGAAGGAAGTGAAGCGCGCGGCCCTGAGCGAAATGGTGGAGTACATCACCCACAACAGGAATGTCATCACAGAGCCCATCTACCCGGAGGTGGTGCACATGGTCAGTGGAGTGGGAGCAGGGTTATGTTTGCAGTTAATGTTTAGGATGAGGGCTGAGAGTATGTGTTCACTGTTGCTGTGAGGCAGTTTTGATGTTAAAAATGGATTTTTGATCGCTTTCTAGCTTATTTAGTTTGTTTTCATAGCATCCATGCACCCTATCGCTTCAGGTAGTTATATTTCAAGAGTTATATAATTCAAAGGTATTGCTCCAGTTTCTCAGGGAAAAATTAGATTATTTTCCTTTTTTATGAAAGTTAATTGAATGTCAGAAACTGAAAACTATTGCCTAGTGATGACTGAATATGATGAGATAACAAATATATATAATTTTGGTATTTTATTGCTAGAATTGTATAATTAATTTAAAGGCAAATCAGTTCATACATTTATTTATATATACACACATACATGCATATCTATTGTTATTATTCTTTATGGGGATAAATAAACATCTATTCTATATAATAGCCATATGATTCAGTGATGAGAATAAATGTGCTGCCCTAAACTTTACCAACTTTACCATTATCCAAAATCTTTTAAATTTATTATTAAATTTAAGCTTAAAGCTGCTTGGGTGCTTACAGACATTTATATTTTAGCACACTCCTTTGTAACCAAGAAAATACACATTCTCTTCATGCACACAAGGCGATTTTCCATTTTCAGAGGCATTTAGAATTTATTTTTCCAAAAACCCAACTAGGAACAAAAGTTCAAAGTTAGCAATATATATATATAAACTCTCTGTACAGTGCATCAGTAGCATTCTTTGCATTTGAAGTGTATTTAAATAAAACCATCCTTAAATTCCAACAACGCAGCATCCAAGTAAAACAGGATTATCTTAGATCATCTGCTCGCCATTTCATTACAATGTTTTGCATCGGTGAAGAAAGTGATGTTATTTCTCTTCCCAGACTCAACTAGTATATTGTAATTATGGCATTTATACTTCGTTTTTACCGATGAGCCAACAAACGATTATCTTCACAGCTGGTAATGGGTTGGAGTGCGGTGCAGCCTGTGACAGTACATTTACCTTGTAGCTTCTCTCTGTAAACAAGGTGCCCAGTGTTTCAGCAGGCCACCTGCATTGTCCTATGATCTGCCTGGAAGGGAACAACTGCCCACAGGGGAGTCAGTTGACACTGCGAGACACCAGAAACACAAAATACTTGAATTATTGTGGCTCGAATTCTTAGAGGCCAGTTTGCAAGGACTAAAATTAACCTGGAAGGAAAAATATGCAGGATGAACTTTGCTTCCTTTCAATGGCCTTCTTGTTACTTCTTCAGAAAGCATGATTATAAATTTAAATTTATGTTGATGAAACCATTGTTCATGCAGCAACCAAACCTAACATTACACAGGTGTTGAATGGCAGTCTGTCCAGGGGAGTTGACGTTCATTCTAATTTTCATTTATTTTTTTCAGTTTGCTGTGAATATGTTCAGGACATTGCCTCCATCATCCAACCCGACTGGAGCAGAGTTTGATCCCGAAGAGGATGAGCCGACACTTGAAGCTGCCTGGCCTCACCTCCAGGTCGGTGACTTCACCATTCAGCCATCTGTAACAAAATGTGAAATTAAAAACTCAGCATCTCGTGGTTTTATTGCATGTTGTAGCTCATTTTATAATTTAGAAATCTTAGTTTCTGCCAGCTTTTGTTGTTTGTTTTTGTACCTCACTTGATTTTTTTTCCAAGCTTTTATTCTGTTGTTTATTTCTGTTGCAGCTCGTCTATGAATTTTTTCTTAGGTTTTTAGAATCACCTGACTTCCAGCCTAACATAGCAAAGAAATACATCGACCAGAAGTTTGTTATGCAGGTGGGAGAGATTTGTTTTTGTTTTTAAACAAGTATGAAAACTGCATTTATTTATTTATTTATTTTAATGAAGAGAGAAAACAATACTCAGACTGTTTGAAAAACACAATCCTGACACTTAAAAGGCTTTTTAATGATAATAAAGAATCACTTTTCATTGCAGCTCCTAGAACTATTTGACAGCGAGGATCCCAGAGAGAGAGACTTTCTGAAAACAACTCTCCACAGGATTTATGGAAAGTTTCTGGGGCTTAGAGCGTACATCAGAAAACAGATCAATAACATTTTCTATAGGTTAGTGCAGATCACTGCACCACATTAACATTAAGCATGTATGTCAATGTATGCATCAATAGTTTTTAACATAAATCCTTGCCACAAAGTGAGTCCATGTTTGCTGTTCCAGGTTTATCTATGAGACCGAGCACCATAATGGTATAGCTGAACTACTGGAAATACTTGGAAGGTAAGGTGATTTGCCAAAGTTGCAAGCGTTTGTAAGATCAGTAGTCATGTCTTATTTTTATTTGCTCTCTCTTTGTTTTATTTTCCTGTTTCTTCATCCAAGCAAGACTTCAGTCAGCTTTTTGCACGTTAATTGTAAAAATTGTCAAGTACAAGCGACAGACCATTTTACAGCAAAGTTCAAATTTTAACATTCAGATTGTATCTAGAAAGTCTTTTTTGTGTCTTCGAACAACCTAATCAGATTCAAATCACACTTTGGTGTGGTTTAAAAAGTGATTTGCTGAGCTGCATCTCAGTCTGAACAGTCTGGTTCCTCAAGTATTTCAAATAGTCTTGTCATTTATCAACACAACAACGTCATTGTCACTAGGGTGACAGAAATGATTGATTCTTCTGTTAGCAAACAGCTATCCTGCCTGGTCTATGCACCCCACTGGTTTCTATGCATGTACGTAACTATGGTAACCGTTTGGATTAGGACAAAGACACAGGTCAGATTATATCATTAGCAAAATATAATTGTATTATTCTTTTTACAGCATAATCAATGGATTTGCCTTACCACTAAAAGAGGAGCACAAGATTTTCCTGTTGAAAGTTTTATTGCCTCTGCACAAAGTTAAATCACTCAGTGTCTACCATCCACAGGTATGTTCTTGATTAATCATTACAACTTAAATTTTGTTTCATTCTTTCTGCAATGTTGAGTCATCTAGCATGTAAATGATGTACAATTAACAGTTTTCTTCTCATGCGTTTGGAACCACATGTCAGAACCTGCTATGAGTGAACGCCTCCTCTCTTGAAGGAACTTTAGTTGTGTCTAAAACAGTAATGCATGTTCCAGCCAGTTATTACTTGGGACGTCTTGTGTCCACCTGCAGAGCAGATTTTTAGTTTCCATGAGCATAAATTTGAATACTCTGACAGTTTAATGGCTGCATTTGCTTGTGTTTTGCAGCTGGCCTATTGCGTGGTGCAGTTCTTGGAAAAGGACAGTACTTTAACTGAGCCGGTATGTTGAATTAAAAATGCGCGAGCATAAATGTAAAATCTTTTATTCTTGATGAAGCTTTCGTTTGTTTATTGTCGTTGTTGGTTAATCTTAAGTCTTCATTCTGCATTATTCCGACAGGTGGTTATGGCTCTACTAAAGTACTGGCCAAAGACTCACAGTCCCAAGGAGGTGATGTTCCTCAATGAGCTGGAGGAAATCTTGGACGTCATTGAACCCTCTGAGTTTGTTAAGGTGCAGGAGCCTCTATTCAGACAGCTGGCCAAGTGTGTGTCCAGCCCGCACTTCCAGGTACTGGATGGATCATTACGATCTTATCTTATTTCATCATCACTCAGGCAACAACTCGGTTTTCAAGTTTCTGATGGCTGTCATGGGTGGGCCTTGTTAAAGAAAAACATGATTGGTTCTGACACAATTAGTAGAACAAACACTGCAGTTCTTGGAAGCACAGCTCCTGTGTTATAGGTCAAAAGCTTGAAGAACTACAGTTCACAAGCCAATATTTGAATTTATGTCACTGCATCCGATTGGAAATTTCACAATAAAAGCACCAAAAATAAAACGCACAGACTTGTGATTTGGCCCTTTAGTCGAAAAGTGCACAACAGGTCATTTGACAACATGACTACAAATTATGAGACGAACTGGAATTCTATCTTAAAAGATCTTCTCATTATCTTTTTGCCTACGCCTGCTCCTCGCACATGTCTGACTGGGATGTATGTTTTCTTTAGGTAGCAGAGAGAGCTCTGTACTACTGGAACAACGAATACATCATGAGTTTAATCAGCGACAACGCAGCAAAGATCCTGCCGATCATGTTTCCTGCTCTGTACCGGAACTCAAAGACACACTGGAACAAGTAATCCTCTGCGTTTTACCATGCTCTCAAAAGCCGTAGTAATGTTTGTGAAAGTATTCTATTTGCTTTACGTTGCACCCAACGCCTGTCTGGCACAATGCCTGACAGAATAGTTCACATACTGTTCTCAAGGGAGTGTACATATTTGAGCTCGACACATGAAGGCCTCTCCTGGCAAGTCAGTGAGACATGTCACTAGACGTTTATTTAGAGGCTGTTCATCATCATGTAGTATATTGCAATACTGTTATTGCTTTTCCCTATTTTATAGCCTCTTGAAAGGAAAATCTGTCTTTTGAAGTGTTGAACTTTGGTCTGGAACTCTGCAAAGTTGCATGATCAACATTTCACAGCCTATAATTTTGACTCAAGCTCCTGCAAATTGTCACTTGGGAACAATTTTATTTTATTTTGTTTGCTTAATCCATTATTTAAATTTATTTTCACTGGTGTACAGTTATTTTATTTTATTTTTTTTACCCCCCCCCCCGATTTGACATGTGCTAACTCTTACTTGTGTTTGTTTTCGTAGGACCATCCATGGCCTCATCTACAACGCTTTGAAACTTTTCATGGAGATGAATCAGAAGCTCTTTGATGATTGCACACAGCAATTTAGAGCTGAAAAAAACAAGTATGCACCAGAGGCTTTTCTCCCACTCATTCAGTGTTTTTTCATAAATGCCCCCCCCCCCAACACACGCACACACACACTCTCTCTCCCTCTCTCAGCAAGACAAGA
>JBAMYA010000015.1:6818790-6849712 GCA_037176975.1 Arrhamphus sclerolepis | reverse complement strand
TTTAAAACTAAAGCACCAACACTAAACCAGCTACACTCAAAGGCTATGGAACATAATCCATGAGTGTGGTTGGTTATTTCCTCCGGAAATCCTGGAAGGATTTAACTGACTTGCACATGTGCTTGCTGCAGTGGGACTCTTTACCTTCACAGTTGTTCCAACCACACCGTAAGGTGAAATGAGTCCAGAGGAGTGTTGGGGGCCCTACAATGTGGTAGCTGAGCTTAGGAAGGATTTAAACACCACTACTTAGCGGCTCTTAACCTCACTGACCCTTTTGAGACTAATACAAATCCTGTTGTGCTACAGAATTACATTAAGCCCTTGCTTTGACCCCAAGCTTCAGTAAGCACATGGACTAGAACATTAATGATAGATTTTCAGCTCTCAGCTGCCTAACTTGCTAGGTTCCCTTTGAGTTTTGTGTTTTGATGTGTTTACTACACTTGGGGCTGGATTGCGAGGAATTGGTGGATTTGGCTGTCATATTTCCATATTTTTTCATGTCCATTGGCACCAATCAATCACTGAAATATTGGTAGAATAACACAGAGCACAGCAGTTATTTTTATTTTTTTTAATTCAAGTTGTTTGTCTTGAACTTCACTCAACGGACTCGTAAATGACATCGTCATGCTGAATCTTGGATTCCATGTCATGAGACCTTTTTAACTTTGGTTTCTCACCAGCTCAGATGATGATAGATGAAGTTTCAGTTCACTCCATTAATCAAGTGATTATGAATAAGCAATTTTGCTTAACTGTATCTTTTTGTTTTCCTCAAATTCAATTCAATCAAGGGAAACCACATCAGGGAAATAAAAACACAACACACATTATGTATATACACATTTGCAATCTGCCCTTTTTGCTTTGTTTTTTCCTCCCTTTTGTTTGGTTTCATTATTTAATTCTCTATTCTGGAATGGCAGCAAACTTAACTTTATCAGGATGATTAATTAAATCAATACAGTGAGCCTCTGATTTCTGAAGCATCCCAGTAGAAGCAGCCTAATTTCCCACTGGGATTAATAAATATCATTCAGTGCAGAGGAGACCAATAGCTCACTGAAGATCAACTTGTCCATCAAACTTTTTTAATTTTCAGTTTGCATAATCGATGGAAGTATGTATCAAAGTATGACTAGATGCAGTGGAATCTGGGTCAGATAAGGTTCAGGGTTTAAATAACATCAGTAATAAGATTTACCAGGCAGAAACATGAGTAGTGGTCACATATTGTCCAGCTGTACCACCAAAGATTTGTGTCTTCTTTCTTTGTTCTGGGTGTTTTTGTTCTGTTGTAAAGACAAGCTCTTCCCACAGACAGTGGTACAAATGGGTTTGATTGCCAGCTAACGTTTAACCAGCAAAGAAATCAAACCCTACAAAACACAGAAACTGCCAAAAGCAAAGAATTGTCAACATTATATCAACACAATCGGTGGTGAAATCCTAGCTTTCAGTGCGGCAAAGTAGTTTGCTGTAACGCAGCCTTTGTGCCTTGTCTCTGCAGATAAACAATCATTGCTCTCCAAATACTGTGCGACAGTCAAAGAGACTCATTCATTAAATATTTGAAAATCTCAGTGTAGATTTACCCAAAAAGCAGATACTTAATGAAAAATTAATACAACTCAATAACTGGCAACAACCCCTCTCAGGAACCACCATGTAAGAAGTTGGAAAGGTCCAGACTACCATAACAACGTGACCTCGAATCCTCTGAGAAAACCCGTAATCTGACAAACCCAGTTGAGAAGGCAGCGCCATTGGTCAGGAGTAAAGACAGAGGGAGAGCGTTCCATAAAATGGATTGAAAGGCATGATCTCCTCGTTATGGGGACTGATAATAAGCTCTGATCAGAGGACCTAAGTGGACGAGCTGAGGAATAAGGGGGTTAAAAGACTGCAACTATAATTTGGGGCTTGGCCATAAAAAACTCTAGAAGTCAGTACTAAAATTTTAATATCAATGTGCTGTTTGAGCAGCAGCCATGGTAAAGAAGACACAATTGTGGTGATATGATGGGAACACCATTCTTCACAATCTACAGTCCATTCAAAGAAAGCTTGTTAAAACAAGTGAAAGGAGAGTTAGGACAATCCAGTATAGAAAAATAAAAGTTTGTAAAATTATTTCCAAGTCAGTGCGTCAAACAATATTCTTCAGTTTTGAAATGTTCCTCAGTTGATATAAGCAGTTTTTGATCAATTCCCTTGAATGCCTCTCCAAGGACAGCGATGAGTCAAACAGCACCCTCAGGTTTCTGACGCTCGACTGGACAGAGGAGCTCAGGATCCCGAGGTGTTGTTTGATAAAAGGAATTTTCTTGTCAGGGGCGATGATCAGTGTCTCAGTTGAAGATAATTGTTAGCTAACCACTTCTTGATGGTATTCAAGCTGTCACGCCACGGGGAGGTCAAGCTGGGTTTTTGGCCTGTCTCCATGTTCTGTCTTGTCATTTCCTGTTTTATTTTGAAAAGCAACTCTCTCCTCGTTTCAGGCCACTTGCCCTTCCTCATGTGTCCTGGTCTGACTGTCTTCTGGTTGTCCCCACCTGTTCCCCATCACCCTGAGTATAAGAGTGTGTGTCTCCCTTTGTCCTGTGCCAGTGTGTTGCATCTTCTCATGATCACTCCAGCCATTTTCACAGCCTTCATAGCTTTTCCACAGTATTCATCTGGACTCTTTGTGCTTTCTTCCTCCAAGTGAGAGACTATGATTTTTTTACGTTTTGTTAGACAGTCTAGTTTCTTAGTTAATAGTTTTATAGCCTTTTGTTTCCTCCTCACGGAGCGTTTTTTGGTAAAATCTATTAGTTTAGTGTTTTTAGGAGAGTGTTTTCTGTTGGCTCTGTCTTTCTTATCATTCTAGTTTCCTCTGTAGTGGGAGTGATTTTCCGTTTTTGGTAAGTTTAAGTTGAGTTTTCCTCCTGTTAGTGGAGTGAATGCCATTTTTGTAAATTCATAGCCAGACATCTTCCCATATGGAAGATGTGTGTTAGAGAAGGTTTTTAATAGCCAGTCTTATTTTCTCACATCTTGGAGTTTTTTTTTTTTTTTTGAGAATAAGGACAGCTGTTTATACTTAAAACTTCTGCATCTGTGTCCTGAGTCCAAGCCTGGTCATGACGCAAACACTCAATCAAGTTTTTGAACACACAAATCTCTGACTCATGAAAGGAACAGCAGAGCTTAATATCACACAAGTGTAGGTAGAACACACTTCTAGAAACACTTGTGAGTCTTCAGATGGGGAACATATATGATAAAAACAAAAATCGTCATAGTGCTGAGCTCTGAGGAACACCAGTAGGGAGCATTTTTGATTCAAACTGGAAGTTATTTACTAAGACACTGAAAATTCTGCCAGCAAAATAAGAAGTAAACCGCTCTAGCACTGATCCAGATAGTCCAAAATCGCTCTGCACACGCTGTATCATGACTGCATGGTTGACTGCTTCAAAAGCAGCTGTCAAGTCCAGGAGCACTAAAACTATATACTGACCAGGTTTAGCAGCCATCAGAACCTCATTAGAGGCTTTTTATCAGTCTCAGTTGAATGCATTTTTCAAAAGCTGGACTGTAATTCATCAAATAATTGATTTTCCTCCAGATAAGAGGTGAGCTGCTCAGCTGCTCCTTTTTCCTGAGATTTAAGACACCAAAGAAAGTTTTGATATGGGCCTAATGTTTTTAGATTCAGACTGATCAAGTGTTTTTTTTTAAAGATGGGATTCACAGCTGCCGGTTTAAAAGAGCTGAGGAAAGAGCCAGACTACAGGCAGAGGTTTATTATCTGTTTTTATTACGAAGTAAGAGCCAATATGATTAAACACTAATGTCGTAGCTACACTGAGAGGAGAGGAGGAAGGTTTGATCTTTTTCTTTTCTTTTTTTTTTTATCAGGGTCTGAATGTCTTCGATAGTAACCAGTGAAAAGGTGAACCAGGTATGAGATGGAAGGAATGTGATACTGGGAAGGATGATAACATCAAGATGGACAGATGTTTGCCCTCGGGTGTATAACCTTATGCACAAAGTAATGAAGAAGTTTGATACAGTCAGGCAATGAATAAAAGGAAAACTTCACAAAACTGCACAGTTTGATATGAACAAACACAGAAAACACTAGTGTCAGTATAACACACTCATGAAGCATGTTTGCGATACGTCACAAATAATTAACAAGACTGTGAAAAGACAAAATAACAGAATGGACAACTTTATTGTCACATCAAAACAGCGATAACATACATTAAGCCTAGAGTAACTACCAATAATAAGACTCACTTTCAGGACTTATTAGTCCAGTATGAATTTGGCATTTTCTTTTCTTTTTTTAAAACATTTTCCCACTAACCCTAATATTAGTTGATGAAATGTCAGAAGGATTTTAAAGCTTTAATTTTAAGATGGAAAAAAAAAAAATGCAATGTGGCTTTAACTGGCTGCCAATTGATGTTCGGTTTCATAGAAGAAGAAAAAAAACCTTTACTTTTGGTGCACTCCTGCACAACTCTTCTTCAATTCAAACTAAAAGATTAAAAATAAACTTGACATGCAATACCAGAGAACTGCTTCTCAAAAATTAATAGACATTTTGCACATCAGTGCACATTTTATAACAGTGTCCCAGTCTTGGTCATCTGTACCTGCTGCACCTAGCTCAAATTCATGGGTCATTAACAGACTTGCAGACCTTGATAACAAGCCGATGTGGTCATCAAATCATCTAAATTGGGTCTATTGAAGCAGGGAAACATCTGAAACATGCAGGGCGGTGGGTCTCTGGGACCAGGATTCGGAAACGCCGTTGGGACGAACATCCAATGATGCCTGGAGAATTAGATCTGACTTTTTACCCTATTTTTTTTCCGGACACATCCACATAACCACATCAGAGATCTGCAGTGAGTTATATAGCAAATCTAAACGGTGGGATTGTATGAATCACTGATAATACTCACTAAGAATGTTTGGGAAATGTTTCTTTATAATTGAAGAAGTCATATTTTACACAAACACGACTATATAAAAACCCACACATATATGTACCCACGTACAGTATGTGTGGGTTTTAAAAAAATGCTGGAACAGATGATAACCACAGCATTTGACTCCTCTCCAGGCTGCCTGAAGCAGCGCGATTACCTACATTCGTGTCACTGCTCCCTGGGACAACCTGGCAGATTAGTGAAACTGGAAGGCGGGGCATTTGACCATCCTACAGCCTGTGGGTAAAAAGTGAAAAATTCTGATAACTTTTCTTCAAACAGATTACCTCTTGAACAGAAAGTGAGCTCTGTCACTGCAGAACTGAGAGTGTGCTGCTAAACATAAAGTTTGAAGCATATTTAGTGGCAGTTTGTACGTAGATCATCTGTGATACACGATCAAAATGAGTCGTTTCAGCAGTTTCATGTATTTTTGCTGTTGTTGTTGTTTTTTTTAACACTGATATCAGAGCAGGAACTTATAACGACTTCTAACAACTGAATCTACCAAACTCTCAGCTGTCATTTGGCAGTGAATCAACTTTGCCCTCTCTGAAAACTAAAAGGGCAGATGTCAAGCCAAAAGCAACACACTTGACAAGACTGGGAAGGCAAACTTGACTACTGGCAATGGTGGGGAAAAAAAAAAAAGACTACCTTTGTTTTAGGGTTGAACTTTAGCACACATTTTAGAGCACATTTGAATGTGAAAGAAACAGAAGATTATACCAGAACCAGGATTATTTTAGAGGAACTGAGTCACTGTGTTGGTTACGTTTCTTTGATTCTTCCAGTAACTGCATCTCAACGACTCCCAAGCTTCGACTGGAAATGCATCATCTCTTCTACAGAGTAAGTTGAGACATGACTGATGCAACAGCAAATCACAAAAGCATGCTCCTTTTCATGAAAACCCGACAGTCTTCCTGCAAATCTCTTCCTAGAAATTAGTCATCAGTAAGATATTTGTCATTTTATAAAATAGATGAGTGAGAATTGCTGCATGTAATCCAAGATGACCACTCAAAAAATATGCCTATTTCACATGCATTCTCGTGCTTAAAGATTGCTAGTGTCTATGAGTATGCCAGTGTATTTTCCATTCTCAGTTTTCTCAGGAGTTGCAAATAAATTTGCTTATATTTGTTCTTTCTTGCATTTGCAAGTAACCCCAACTGGAACATTTCAAATTTAAATTGTAGCTGCATTTGTTTTGCACTGTTGTTGTTTGAGTACATTTTCTTGAGGAGGAAGGTTAATTTGAGAAATCAGCCATGGTTAGGGCTTTATGCTGGTTATTTCAAGATAAAGCTGTTGGACTGACATTCAAAAGCTTTTCTTCTTCTTCTTCTTTTTTTCATTTTGGCAAGGGAAAGCTGTTTTAAGTTAACGGCCTCCCCAGATTCCTGGAGAGTTGCGTACTGTAGGATATAGAAAGAGGCCCTTCCTGCATAGTTTATGGAAACCTTAGGGATTTGAGCACAGCAAAAGCAAGAGACCTGAGAGAAAACACAGGCTGGAGCGCAGAAGGGCATATCCCATATGCCAATTCTTATCAGCCTTCAACATTTTGGATGACACAAAACATTTTGTAACCTTTGATCTTTTGGTGACTGCGTAAATATGAATTGAAATGTTCATTAGCGGGAAGAGAGCAAGACCACTCAACAAATACGCTGGTCCTCACAAATGCTGAGCACGTACCTACCACATACGTTCTGCTTCTCATTATGCTTATTATGATTCAGGCCATCCTTTCCTCGGGCCTATAGCCTCATAGCCATTTATGTGTCAACTGCATTACCACGGAGAACCTTCTTGGTTTCAGATGAATGTCCTCTCTTTCTTCAGCCTCCTCTGATGTGACATCCTTTCTTGACCCTTGATGCGCCCCAAAGGTCATTCTAGGTTTCCCACATATTCAGTCAACGCTTATATGAGATCGGTTCAGAAAATGAGAAGTGCGTGGTCAACTTTGCTTCATATTAGAGATAGGATGTCTTTTGTATGATTGAAATTCATGATTTTCCCCTGTCTGCTCCCTCCCCGAAAAAAGACCGTGGCTAAGAAGCTGTGGCTAATCTCAAGGCAGCTAGTGTATGAGTCTGTCCTCATCTGAACTTTCGGTGGATGAAACGGCGGATGCACAGCTGAGTCCCTGCTGCTGCGTAGCCTCTCTCCTTCTCTCTCTTTCTGTTTCTGTTCAGCACTGGCTGGCTTTGCTCCGCTGCCACCCGCCTGCTCACAGCATGTCAACAAGTAAGATCTGAGATGTGAAAGTGTCAAGTTGGACTCATATCAGGTCTAAATATATGAGAGGAATGGCATTTGGAATTCACAGCAGAGAAAGGAGAGACAGAGATGCAGACAAAAGACCGGCCAGAATGCAGACACAGATTCATACAGACACCAAAGTACGCCTATGTTTAAACAACAAGCAATGCTATCTAGTCATCTCATTCCTTATGAAAAGTGCAGTGATGACATGGATTTAAAAAATGGGGGGGCTTTATTTCCATGGCAACCAGAGCAATGGAAGGAGCAGGAAAAACAGAAATACTGCATTGCGTCATAGCGGTAAATCCCACTACTTGTTCTTGCATGACCACAGCTACATCACGTATTCACAAAACTGCTGAATGAATTCAAAACTAGGATGATGATACTAACGATGATGAAACATAAAACTATTTCGCCCGTGCCTTTGAAAGGCAGCCGTGAAAGATGTTGTCTGATTCACACGAGTGCAGAAAGCCTTAGTCCCATATTACAGAAAGGAAGCGGATGTTTCTTGTTACTGACTTTAAGTCTTTCCTGTATGTCTTCAAGAATGAACTGATTTTGAAACATATCTCATTATGAAACTTGTTATCTTTGGCATCTTGTTAAACAAATTAAAGTGGTGCAAAGGTACAATGGAAAGCAACAAGCTTTTTCCTCCTTGCTTGTGTGCTTGGTTACCAAGGTGACAAGTCCCATCCAACGTGATGCTGAAGGCATCACAGTTTACTGTTTCTGTAAAATGGTTGGAGGTTCTTTCACCTGTAATTTTGGTCTCTTCAACCTAACCAATTATTTATTCATGTATTTATGTTTTGATTTATATTTTCTTGGCCTTCTTCCTTGATTTAGAGAATTTGTTTACCCACCATGACCTAAGAGAACATGGCTTTTGATTGACATTTGAGTTGCCATATACCTTTTCAATACCCCGGCCAGCCTTCTTTTCCTCTTTAATCCAAAGAAATAACCTGATTCTTTTGAATTCAACTTTGATTTCCAGGAGGCATTACCAATGCACAATGAGAAAACTGCCTTGTTATGTCATCGGTTGTATGCTTATCCAGTCAGAGGGACTAAGCATGTAGGCACAGATTAGCATAAACTAAAGACACTCAAAATGGCATGGAGTGGAGTAGGAATGCCAGTTTTGCAATAATAATTTGTTTATCCATTACATTACATCCATTTTATGTGGGAGAATTTCAAGACATGTGTTAATCAATTTATTTATTTTTAAAAAGTGTGTAATTGATGTATTTCTTTGACTCTGTTGTGTACAGAACAATGTTTTGCTGCAAGCAACTTATAATAAGTACCGTTTTGAATACACAAAAATGATCACACATGGTCATTTATATATTCAAGATGTTTGACACATTGAACATTAGAGTACCAGAAATGTATGAATAATTCTCTCTCATCTTATTTTTTTCTTCCCTTCAGAGAGAAGTACTGGAATAATTGCAATGCCTACTTGAAGTTTTCTTGCCTTGTTATTGCAATTTATTTTATTTTATTTATTTTGTCATGGCAGCTTTACTTTTTTTTATTACCCCCCCACCCCTATAATTTTTGATCTAAGTCATGGGGCAAATTGCATGGTTTGAAAAATCTGATGTTGAGAAAGAAATACTGTGCTTTCCAGCAGGGAGCATTTACATCATTTAAAGACAGGGTAAGGGATTTCTGGATGATATGCCATCTGTTGACATTGGAAAAAAATATACATCAACCAAACACAAGAAAGCTGGCTCCTCCCGCTTCGTCCCTTCAGTGATCCCAGAGAATACACACCCCATTGCGAACACATGCACGAGCACAAACCCTCCCCCTGCTGGTGACTGGCTGGAGCAATGTTTGTTATGGTTTGGGGAGACAGAATGCTCCTGCTGTGTTTGTTTCTTGTTTACAGAGCCAGGGCTGTGCATGAAAACTGTTTTATATTATTTTATTTTTTTTTTTTTTATGATCATGATTTTTACAGTGTTTCCTACAAGATGGGTAACTAGCTCAAGATGAGAAACCATTTAGAACCACTCACTCCACCTTTAAATCTCCAAAATGACAGCAACTGCTTTTATTGGCGTAAGAGATGTTTGATGTTTGCTAAGTGGAACCCCCCCCCATTTATTATATAGACTGGGGTAGGCTTTTTTTCTTTTTTTTGTTTTCAAATTTTGTTGCTTGCAGCTAATAAGAAATTTCAAGCAAACTTTTGGCCACACTAAAGCTATGGGATGTTGGAAAACCACTAATGAGCCTTTTCCACTCGTACCTACTTGGCTCAGCTCGGCTCGACTCGGCTGTGCTTTAAGGGTTTTCCACTAGGTCATAGTACTGGCTCGTACCTGCTTTTTTCGTGACTACTTGCTGGGGTTCAAACTGGGCCGAAAATGCAACGTCACCAGGATGCAGGCCACTGATTGGCCAGAGTGATGTCACTGATGAGTCTTGAGAGCAACTCCTTCACACCCACTATATTTAAAACTGCAACAGTAACTGCAATTTACTTTACCTTTACAACTTTACTTTTACAACTAAACTTTGATACAGCTAAAAATGGCAAGCAGGCCCTCTCTAAGGTGCAACAAGGATGCCTCAATGGCCTCGTTTGTTGTTTTTGCATATGTGACAAGAGTTGTCGCATATAAAGACATCACCATCTTACCGTGAAGGCCCCGCCCACATCGAGGTGGTACTGAACTGTAATGGAAAAAGACTGAGGCCGAGGTGAGTCGAGTCGAACCAAGCCAAGCCGAGTAGGTACTACTGGAAAAGGGCCCCAAGAGACAATGAGATTTTGAAAACAATTAAAAATACACACTCCTTCAATTTTGACCTGCCACTGAGGCCACACCTCCAAAAAAAAAGAATGTTCACTGAAAAACAAGAGACTTTGACAGACAAACCACCAGTCCAAGGACTTTGCTAGGGTCACTGAGGACCCTGTCAGTGATGATTAATATTTTGTATTACATTGTAAGAACATTGAGTCTATTGTTTGCTATTGGTAAGTAAAGAGAATTTCAGGTAAAATAGCAAAAAACAAACAGAACAACCATCAACCAACAATCATCTCTATCAAAACTTCTGCAGAATCTGGCTGCATCAATGCAGAATAGTACTTATGAAGTTGAACCTGACCTGAAATGATTCCTAATTGTGTAACGCTGCTGACATGACATTTCAGGACCAACAGCGGATCCCACTGATTCCAATGAACATGAACCGTGTTCATACAAACAAGAAAATGAGCAGAATATTCTGATCTAATCTGATCACTCAACAGTCTTTGCCTACATTGACACAAATGTTCACATAATGCATATCATCCTCATTGTTATTACTATTATTGTTGTTGTTGTTGTTGTTGTTGTTGTTGTTATTATTACTATAGATATTCTTAGACCAACTATTCAGGATTAAATTAAATCTTTCAAAGCCTGTCAGTGTCTCAAAAGGCTATTTTCACAAGATTTATTAACAAACCTATTGCCTTGCAAAGTAGAAGCCAAATATAAGATCCAGACTGATTCTGCTTCATACTAGTGTGTGTTTAGACTACGTATTGTATTTTCTTGGTTTCTTTTCAAAGTGTCAGATTTCATTATTTTTGCAGACGAAAAACAGGAGGAAGAAGGGTATTTGTTGCCACATCGGTGTTCCCTATGGATATGATATGTCAGGCAGGATTTGAAAAGAAAAAAAAATGAAATGTGAGAATTGCTTTTAACTTATTTGCTTACTCAGTCAATGTAAGAAACATGTTTCATGGATTGCCATAAATTACATCTGGCACATGTGATCCTAGTTTCTGCCAGACCACCTCTGGAGGTCTGGAAGGCCAAATCACATACCGATCACGCTTTGATTTAGATTCAAACACTAAACCAGGTATAAATGTGGCTGAAACCAGTTTTTCTTTTTGATACTCTTCTTCTTACTGGGAGTTCGATTTATCTTCCCCGTCAAGGGAATTATGCTCTGAAATGGCCAGCATTCTTTTTAAGACCCATTTTAAATCTATACAGTGTCGCCAGTTGGGTTCAAAAGTATCTGTTCAAGCTCAAGTCCCTGCGTTAGATCAGTTCATGAGGAGTTGAGCTGCAAAACTATTAATCATGTTTTGCAAACTAGGACATAAGATATGATGACAATTTCTCCTTATTACAAGAAATATCCAGTTTGGTAGAGAAATACTTGGACAATGACGGAGTGTGTGTGTGTGTTTTTTTTTTATAACTGGACATTAATATACCACCACAGTGGATTTGAAATAAAACAATCAAGATGGGATCAAAGTGTTAAGCTTTTTCACTAAAATATTAGGAATGTCATTATTTTTAACAAAGTACTCCTGTTTTCAGGGATTTGGGTAGTGCATGGATGAGTATGGCAGCCAATAGAATGCGTTGGGGGTAGTGATCCTGTGAAAGCAACTCTGGACTTTCTGATAAACGGAAATGAACTTGATAACGCTTTACAATAAGGTACACAAAATGTTGCTTAATTACCACTTAATTATTGGGAAACAATCTAGGAACTCACCACTACTTAACATTTTGTGTACCGCATCGTAAAGTGTTACCATAAACCTCAAGGGCCAAGTGAGTTGCTTAATCTCACTCTCACGCTTTCAGTTACTAAAGTCAAAACTGAAGGCAGAAAGGCCAAAAACAAATGTTCTTCTGTATGAAAGCAGGTTTCGGATGCATTTAATAAAGCATCTATTGAGACGTGCCCTGTTTATGGCAATATAGATGTCAAGAGTTCATATACTGTAAGCAAGTTTATGTTGATGAAGATTCTCAGTCATCCAGGTCAAATTTATCCCAAAGGTTGAAGCAAGACAACTGGACTTGCAGAATTTTCTTGACGATGTTTCGCTGCTCATCCAAACTGCTTCCTCAGTTCTAACTGTTTGGTGGGGAAACCAAAGAGATAATACTGTCTACACAAAGGGCAAATTTGAGAAAAATGCCTTGTGTTTTTATTCTAGCCAGTTAAACTTTATTAACATAACAAGATTACTGGAAACCGCTAACTTTCACTACCTTTAACTCAAAATTACATTTTTACTGGAGCCAGCTTCACTTACAAGTTCATTAAAGACGGCCTAACCCGTTCAGGAGTGACATCTGTTATGACAGTTATTAGCTGTCTAAAACACAAAGAGACAGCTAGATTAAACATCAACATGATTATAAATGAGATTGTCTTCACACTCTCAGACAGGATTTTCTCTTATTTGCTTGCGAGAGAAAATTTAACATCAAGTAAAAAGAAGTCATTTACCTTGCAAGCTGTTCATATTTTTGATATCTTTGTTGCCTGTCCCTGGATATTTGTGTTTTAATGTTAATTTTACCCTCATTTTACCCACAAGATTTTATTATCGTGTACATCACGAGTCCCAGCTTCAACACTTCTGGGTTGAAACCGAACTGGTACTAACAGAAATTGCAATTTGTCTACTGACCACGAGGTGCTGGCTCCAAAACAGCAAATCCACATGTTAAAATTTCCAACTTTGCAGCAGAAACAAACATTTCCACATGTATTACAATGGTATAAAAAGGGATTTTAGTCTCTAGTTTGATTTCAAATCATAGCAACAGTACAGAAGGGGTGATTTTTTTTTTTTTTTTTGTGTACCACACAAGGTAAAGTTATATAAAGTAATAACATGTACAGCATCCAACCAACAGCTATAGTCATCATCTCTGCCCTCGGTTATGCAATTTGCGTTATTTTGACTTCTGAGCTGTTTTGTTGTGCTTGTATGTTGTGTTCATTGTAACAGACCAGCGTGTCTTGGCTGAAGGAGCCCAGAGCCACGGCGGATCCTTGAAGGACCCTTTTCTAGTCAATGTTATATCATATGTTAGCTGGTCAACTGGTTTGTTCCGTGTCTTGGTACGACATTGGATTGTGTAGTTACTGCAATTTTGATGCTCATGTTTCTGTGAAATGGGAACCAGGAGACTTTGCTACAAAACTGAACTGATGTTGTGAAGCCCATTTTGAATCTCAGCTCAGTTTTGACCAAATATGAATGTTAATACGTTTTACAGAAGCAAATGAATTTCAAGTAGGTAATTCTTTGGTCTTGATAACAAAAGATTTAACTAGCAGAACCAAAGATATTAATGTAAAAGTGAATGAATGTAAATGTGAATTCAATAATCATACATTCTTCAGTGATCTGCAGTTCAAACTTCTTTCCTTATGGTCCAGACGGCTGTAACATGTTGGGTGGTAAGTAGGTAGGTGTTTAGTCCCTAGAAAAACTCTCACCACCCACACAAACACATTAAATATGGAATCACAAATTGAAAGTGGACTCCTTATGTAACCAAGCTTGTCAAGACATGATGATTTAAACAAAAAGTTTTTTCTCTTCTCTGTGGGAGACTGAAGACACTGACAACTGCTTTGTCAAAACTAGAGCTTAAGTTTTTTTTTTGTTTTTTTTCCCCCCCTTTACCTAAAACGCACTGTGAAGTTTTGCCGGAAAATACTGCAAACTCTTTAATGTCTCTAAGCTCAAAATACCCCATGAAATAACTGAGCTCTTTTGGAAAAGGCATGAATCATCACTGCCAGAAAACATCTGTTGTTTCTGAAATGGTTAAACATCTAATCTGGCCTGTAAATTTGAGATTGATTGACAGTTTAACTTTGCAGTTCAGGAGAATCCTGCTGTCATTTTAATATTTCAGTTTTAGATTTTACCAGTCAGTTGAAACACCAAAATTAAGTTTAGTACACGAATAAGGTGGATTTTGTAATACTGGTCTTTTTCCATGAACCGTAAATAAATGAATCAATAAAACATGTGAGATGTAACCCACTGATTTGTGTTGTATAACCTCAACAGACACTTGTGCTTGTTTTGTCATGCCTGCAGTGGACGAGCTCTTCAAATCAATCTTTGGAATAAGATTTAACAAAAAAAAAAGCCTGACTTTGAAGTAACATTATAATGAACTGGTAATAATCAGAAGTAAAAAAACATATTGATTGGATTGAAGTGATGGCTTTTGCTCATCAGGAACTGAGCAGCAGACAAAGACTATCACTAGCTAAATCTAGTGCATCCCACATTCACATACTTTTGACCATGCCTTGCAGTTCTAAAAAAAAATAAACACATTGAAGCAACCATTCCAGTGCCCCCAAAAATCGGGCCACATGTCTTCACTCTTTCTTTCTTTACCCTCTGTTGTTGTCTCTGTCACTATCTTCCCCCTCGTATATGCACCAACTTAATCTCTCACAGTCATTCTCTGTTCTGAAACGAGACCTGAAATGGCCAGCACACGTTCCCGCTGGGGGGCTTAGACTGATTCATGTGGGAGCTGCTGCAGAGCCTCACAATTCTTGTCTTAATATGTCCAGGCAGATGAAAGGGGGAGCAGAGCAAAGTGATGGCACAGACCAAAGCTGCATTTTCATCCTTTTGAAATGGGAGTGTGATGTTGGGATTCACCAGGGGGTCTTACAAAACCTAGACCATAATGAAGAGGACAAGAGGGTTCAGGGGAGGGAAGAGGTATTTTGTTGCTGAGTGGTGAAAGAAGGTGGAAATAAGGAAAGAGCTAGATGGGAGGTAGATGGAGGATAAAGGAAACAAGTGGGAACCGTGAATAATCGTACATTAAGCAATGTCCACCATTAGTTTGTAATGTAGCTTGTAAAACGTTTTTTTATTTTATTTTATTCAGTCCTACAACCCAAATCTGCAAATATTCTGGAAAAAGAAAAGAGCAGAGAAAACAAACAAACAAACAAAAAAAACTCACCTCTGAATATTGTAAACCATGCTGAATTTTAATGAATTTTAATCAAAAACCTTCAGTTTGATAATTCAAACACAGCTGGGATCAGTTTCTGTTGGTTGATTAAGCTAATTTGATTGATATCAGAGTAAAAAAGAAGTCTACAAACATTTGTTTAGAATGCAATTATTCAGCTCTTGCCAACACACAGACTTGTTATAGCAAGTCTTGTTACCAGGGAACATGAAATATGAGTCTTTTCTTGAAGCATTAGTATTGTTTTTATAACATGTTGCTCCCACTACAAGTGAGACTTGTCATGCATGACAAATCAGCCAGAGGCATGTGGCCTTACAGAGCAGAAAAGACAAGTTAAAATCTATCTATCTAATTATCTATCTTCCTGTGTATGTTTTCTGTAGCTTTGTATGTGTTTTTTTTTATTAATTATTTATACTATTACAAAACAATTGTTTTTACGTGTTTCATGAAGCCAGAAATGCAGATGGGGAAATAAATGGTCATCTAATCAAACAAAAATATATTAAAAATTAACACTGAGTCAAACATGAAAAATTTAAACATTTGCCAAGTAAAAGAAAGTCATGGTCAGCATGAAACAGAAACCTCTGCTGAAGTTCTCATGAACTTCATTAACAGGAAAAACAGGACTTAGACTGTTTTAACCAAAGCAAACTCCTTAGAAGTGCATTTTACATTCTCAGTGCAGGATGCCAGCAGAATGAACATGTCATGATAGTTAGAGTAAATCTGGCTGTGGTAAACTGTCATGACGTTTTCATCTGGTTCATCTAAGCTGTCTCATCTGAATATTTGCAAAACTACCAGTTGGAAATTCAGATGGATGTCGGTGGTTGTCGTCAGTTCTGCGTCGCCCCGGGTCTGCTCAGAATCAACCAGCCTCACTTCCACTGATAGTTTCTGCATAACTTTCCTTAAATCATATTTCCTATCCTCTAATTTTCTACCTGCACTTCTACTGCGAAATTCTATCCAAAGTTTAGAGTTCAAATAAGTACAACTCTGCATCTGAAAACATTTTTTTTACAGTGTAAAATGTACATATTAACACAATCCAAAGATTTGCAAATCTTTCCAACCCATATTTTATCTACAATAAAACAGAAAACCCCATTTCGAATTTGATGGAAGCTACAGATCTTAAAATAGTTGAGATATTGGCAACAAAAGTTTAGAAACATAAGTAGTGTCAAAACAAATGCCTGTAGCAACATCTTACAAAAGATTTTGTTAACTGGAAACAGGTAAATGTCATGATTCTTCTTGTTTCTTCAGATTGTTAGCAGAAGAGAATCTTAAAGAGCAGAATCTCTCAGAAGTAAAGTTGGGCAGAAATTCAACAATCTGCAAAAAACGTGGCTACAAATAGTGAAATAACAATGTTCCTCAGATTGTGAAAACTCTGAATATCTCATTATTTACAATACATATTATCTGGAGACGCTGAGAATCTGATGAAATCTCTGTGTTCATGGGGACAAGAACAAAGCTCAATAACGGATGCCTGTGACTTTAGACCCTCAGACTTGAGAATGTGTTAAGTATAAATCTGAAATGAGTAAAAGCTCAGGA
Organism: Arrhamphus sclerolepis; assembly: GCA_037176975.1. NCBI lineage: Eukaryota > Metazoa > Chordata > Actinopteri > Beloniformes > Hemiramphidae > Arrhamphus > Arrhamphus sclerolepis. Next base: position 6,833,034 of record JBAMYA010000015.1, on the reverse strand, counting down.
ACAACGCAGACAATTACTCTAAGAACACAGCTGACATTGCCATCCACACACACACACACAGGTTAAAATACTGTGTATCATGCAAAGGAGTTTCCATGTGTGATCATAATCCAGAACTGCAGCTGTTTTCTTTGGGTTGGCACTTATAAAAGGGGAAGACTGAAAAGCTAGAAAGGAAATGTTTCTGAAAAGCAGATAGTGACTTTAGAGCAAGTTTAAGTTGATTCACTCATTACAACACATGTAGAATGGGATATCACGCGCTTGTGTGCCCTGACCGAAGACACTTCTAATGACGCCTTGCAGCACATGACAAGTGATGACAAGTGGGAGGCCCCGCCTGAACTTAAATACGACTGTCATCACAGTCATCCTTCAGTTCTTACCCTGCTTTTGGCTTTGACAGCTTTGTCCCACCTCCTTGCAACATGGCACCGTGCCCTTCGAGGAAAAATGAGCTTCAAAGGTTCTCTGTACAAATCTATGGGTTACGTGACCAGATTGTTGGTCCAGTATTTTACAGCTGATGGGTTTGTCACCTGGGTTTTTTAATCCCACCAAAGCCCACAATGATGAAGAACTGCTTGTCCATGTACCTGGACTTGGTCTTGGAGCTTAGTTCATCATGGTGTAAACCTCTCTCCACCCAAGTCACAGTACCTGGGTATGGACAGTACCTAGACGTTGATGGTGCTGAGATGTCTGGGCTGGTGAACTCACCACCCATGGAGCTGTTTTTGGCAGTGTATCTGGCCCCCTCCCATAACCATGGTGTAAGTGGACCCACAATGCTTCCCTCCTGCAGGTTTTCAGCATCACTGCAGGACAAAAGTTATCAAGTGCAAGTCACCGCTCATGCATTGAGCTCTATGACCACGCTTCAAACTTATCAAGACACATGCCTAGCAGAGCCTGAAGCGCAGCTATCCTCTGACAGTCCACTGGACCTTCTCCTGAATGAGTCAGGGGATTACATCCTCCATATGTCCCACTGTGCTGCTCTCACACTTGGCAGAGGAATGGCATTCACTGGTGTCACAGAAACACCTGTGACACCAGACAGAGACAGGGCCACCTACTTGGACGAGCGGGTGTCTGCTGATGATGTTAGGGCATTCACTCGCGGCTATACAGGCAAAGTTTAAGCTCATGAAGAGGCAGACAGAATCTGCATAGCATAATACCCAGGTGTGATGCCTGAGCCAAACTCAGTGTAAGCGCTTGTAAACCTGCAGGACCACCACCTACCCCGAAGAGGGCAGAGGTGTCTGGAAGTTTAGGTTCCCAGTTGGCAAAGCTCCAAACTCCTGCCCAGGCGAGCAGCTGGTCTGGAGCAAAGGTCCACCTCCTGACTTCCACAGACCTGACGCCAACTGCCTCCTGTAGGACTGAGTGAGAACGAGCTCTAGCAGCAGAAACATGGCTGCCCCTCATTTTTTGCTGCTCACAAAGCATCGTTGTTGTTTTGTTCAGAGACCCAGTCCAAAATTGTACTGTCTTCCCCTGGAACAGTCTATCAAGCATAAATTCTCCCCACACACAGATGCACTTGCATTGTATCCAAATGTCCAAAATGTTAAATAAAGTTTGCACTTTGTGTTCAACAAAACCAAAATAAAAATATTGTGGGCCATAAGGAGCAGAGCAGTCGTATGATGCTGCCCCTCTCTGGTGTGCTAGAGGATGGCAGCGCCTCATTGTAGGTCAGTCGCCTGGATCATTGGCACATCACACTCCCGGAACGTTTACCAAATGTGTCGAGGCAGTGTTGACACCTCTCAGAGAAAGGGGCATCCAAATTTTAGCCTCTCTGGACGACTGGGTTCAAATAGCAAGCTCCAGAGATCAGGCCACCGCTCATCTGTCTCTGTTTCTGCAACACAATCAAGTGCTGGGGTTCTCACTAAAAAAAAAAAAAAAAAAAGGTCACTAAACAGGTTACCTTTTTTGGGCTGGAGATATGCTCTGTGTCAGCCAGCGTGTGTCTTTTGGAGCACAGAGTGGCTGTAGTTCTCCACTGCCTCGTTCAGTTCCAGTTGGGACGCAGACTGTGTTGTCAGACACTTTAACAACTGATGGGCATGATGGCCTCCAGGATCACAGCTGTGTGCATCACGCCATCTCCACAAAATGGCGTCAGTAACCACCTCCAATATATTACCACTCCGTCCTTGGAGAGAACCTGACGTATTACGCCAAGGCTCTGCAACAGGGAGAGTGTCTTTTAGCAAGGTGGTGTCCACAGATGTTTCCCTGAAGATCTATGTGGCAGTGGCACATAGTGGCTCATGTTCTGGTGAGTCAGCATGTTCTGGTCAGAACAGACAACACAATCAGGAGGAGAGTTGAAGTGCTGAACTGACCTGCCTGCAGTCCAGACCTTTCCTTACCTCAAATCATTTGCATATCATGAAACGAAAAACACTAGGACTGTTGAGCAAATTCAATATCAAACAATAAAGGTACAACATTCCTCTGCCAAAACTCCCAAACGGTCTCAGTTCCCAGACATCTTTGGACTGTTCCTTAAAAGAGACACTGCACAACCTTAAAAACAATCCTGTCCCCCGATATGTTACATCGACCAGATTCAAAAAGAACTAAAATTTTTGGTCTCCCTCTCATCAATAGATAGTTTTCAATGTTCTGCTGTGAGACAAACATGGATTTGTGAGATCTGTAAGACATTACATCATGTCTTCATTTAAATTTTACTCAGAGGAATTAGGGTTGTGGAGAAGTCAAAAAATCCTTATACTAGGTGTTTAACTTCGCCCAATCCGATTCTGTTAGCTTGCATGAAGCTCCTCTAATTCCTGCAATGCCACATTTCTACTTCTTTCCAAAAAAATAATCCTATTATTCCTCTGCTATTTAAATAGGCTGAGTTCTTCAAATTTAGGGAGAGAGAGTGAGAGACAGGATGCAGTTGGTTTTCTCACTTGGCCAACCATGCAACCATGTGTTTTGAGGACTAGCATCTATGAATTGTTTTAGTGGTTTCCCTGCTTCAACACAACTAATTCAAATGAATGAGCAAAACAAACTTGTTCATCTTGATGGCAAGCTGATGGCAATTTATTCCTTTAAATCAGGCGGGCGCAGGGCAACATCCAATCTAATCCAACCGTAACTATTATATTAGGTATGTGTCCAAACTTTTGATTTCATCTCAAAATAACTCAGGTCTAATATAAAATATAAAAAGGCAACATTTCTTAATTTTAACATTCTATTCTCATGACAAAACATTGTTATGAAGATGACATTAAGCTTCTGTGAGGGGTACCCTTCGCATCAACCTGTGACACATGGGGGCGTTGCCCAAGCATCAATATGTGACGGTAAGGGAGTGAGAATGTGTTGGTCTTCTGTGCATTCCACAGCTAGCTACGGTGTCTCACAGGGTTGTGGACCAATTTTGTTCAGTCCTTACATACTTTCGTTAGGTAACATCCTTAAAATTCATGGCAACCTTCACTGTTATGCTGACGACGCCCAGCTGGGTGAAACATTACACTCATACATTTCTGAAGCTACAGGCCCGCCTCAGAGATATAAAAGTGCAGATGGCGCACAATTTTGTGCTTCTAAATTTCTAGCGAAATCAAGGAAAATAATTTCTTGGCACTGAACAATTCAGAAATTCAATAACCAGTAATTAAATTTCTCTTGATGGCATCATTTTTACTTCCAGCGCCACTGTGACAAACCTTGGAGTTTGTCATTTAAACCAAAAATCAGACAGGTCTCTGGAATGGCTTCTTCCACCTGCGTAATCAGGACCATTCTCTCCCATTCCAATGCAGAAAAACGAATACACGCATTTGTCACATCAAGGCTGGACTACTGCGATGCCACGTTAGCGGACTGTCCAAATAATTCTGTCACAATGCTTCAGCTGATCCAAAATGCTGCTGCTGCCAGAGTCCTGACTGGTCCTGCCAAGATAAATTTTACTACACTTGTTTGAAAGGTGCAGTGTAAATGAAATTGAATTGAAATGAATTGATTTTAAGTTTCAATAATGTAACTTTCTGAATCTGGTCTGATCCGAACAAATCATATAATTAAGCTCAGAATTATAGTTTTTTTGTTTGTTTGTTTTTTTACAATGAAACTAACTCTTGTACACTTTGTTACTTGTGGAGAATGTGGAGTGATACAATTTTGTTTTATGATTTTAGTTTTTTTTAAAAAGACTGACAGTCATTTTTGATGCTTAAAATATGAGACAAAAATACTTCTTTTCTTTCAAAAATTGTGAAAAATACTTCTTATTGAGGATATTTTAACTATCAGTCCAAACACAGACAGTTTTTTTTTTCTAAAACCACTCATGACCTACACCTATAATCATGTTTCACAGAGCATCTTAGTTAATGCTGTCAGTCTCTCAGTTTATTATCCAGCTCTGCCTTCAGCTCACCTCATAATCTCAGCCATTAGTGTCTTGCTTCACCATGCTGCCTAGCATCACAAGTGCTGCAAGTTGTTGTCTGTACCACTGCTTTAACAGTACCCCGCAGAGACAACTCTGGGACAAAAAAACACATCCTATTAAACACTGGTGAGTGCACAATAACCTAATGAGGACAGCAATGCTTTGATTCCAGGGATTTCTAGGGATTTGGTTTTTGGTAAACACATGAACTTAGCATGAACCTTTTCTACTCTTCAAACACACCATTAATAAAACACAGCCTGTGTTTTTGTAACACCCTCACAAAATTACAGATAATAAACTGATGAACAGTCTTTAATAATGTTTACAAGAGCTATATAATCCTCAGAGGACAAAAGACAGAGAATGAAAGAGAAAGAGAGTGTATGTCAAAGGTTTTCCTCACTTACCCGGCCATGCCACCATCTGTCTTGAGGACTGGCATCAATGAGTACACAGACGGACGCTTACTAAGCTCAAACAGGCAGCAGTGAAAGAAGCCACACAAGAACATCCTGTGACATGCTCACCACCATTACTCAAGTTCAAATGAGGACAGGGACAATTGGATCTTGTATAAAGTCTTCCAAAAACAAAAAAAAAAAAAGATAGTGTCTTTGAAGAGGCTTCTCTGAATATTCCACGAACAGTTGCAGAACTGTTGTAGATTAAAAGTGATTTGTAGGCAGACTGGCAGTCAGAAGTCAACCAAGTTTAGCCTCTTTGTCATGTCCCAAAACTGCTCCATGACAGCCTGAAAAGGAGGAGGGAAAGAAAGAAGATTAAAATATGCCAAACAAAGAGATTTCAAGGGAAAAAAAACAAAAACCTTATGACTACAGAATGTAGCAGTTCAGCCATGAGAAATACCTTTCCATTTCATCTCTGAAAACCACAATCCTGAACAATGTCTGAATTCTTGTGTATCTTTTTATGATTTAAAATAAAAATAAATAAATGTCTGAATTAAATGTACATAATTAGATGCATACCTCTTCAAAGGATTTCGGTGTTTCTGGCAAGATGTGATATAGCGATGTCCATCCGTCTTCCAGCTTCCACTTATCTGGATTCTGGTCATGGGGCATCAGCTTAAACAGGAAGATCAGATGTCCCTCTGCCCAGCTGCCTTCGTCAGCTCTTCCAGGAGGACACCAAGGTCTTTTCAAAGGCCAGCCAGGACATAGATTCTCCCCCACGGTGTTCTGAATCTACTTTGTGTTTTTTTCCCAGTTTGACATGGCCAAAGCACCTCACCTGGAAGGAGTCCAGGAGGCATCCTGACCAGATGCCCGAAAAACTTCAACTGGCTCCTTTTGATGTGGAGGAGCAATGAATCTACTCCAACTCTTTCCCAGATGATTGAACTTCTCATTCTATCTCTTAGGGAGCGCCCAGCTACCCTATAGAGAATGTTTATTTCAGCCACTTGTGTCCATGAGCTCATTCTTTTGGCCACTACCCACAGTTCATGATCATAGCTGAGGGCAGGAACAAAGATCAACTGATAAACAGAAATTCTTGCCTTTTGGATATGCCCTCTCTCTTCATAACAATAGACTGGTACAGAATCTGCACCATTGCAGATGCTGTAACAGTCCACATGTCAACGTCCCACTCCATTCTCCCATCAGGAAGACCCTGACAAACCTAAACCTGAAGAAGGAATTCTAACCTTCTTCAACTGAGAACCATGGTCTCAGATTTGGAGGTGCTGATTCTCATCCCTGCTGCTTCACACTTGGCTGTGAGCAACTCAAGAGGGAGCTGAAGATCCCCACCTGATGATGCCAAGAGGAACACATCATCTGACAATCTAACACTAGTGAACCAGAACCCCTCTGTTCCTTGACTGCACCTAGAAATTTGGTCCATAGAAGTCATGGACAGAATCAATGACAGAGGGTAGTGTACAGCATCTGCAGAGCCCTTACAGCTTCCAAGTCCCATCTGGGATGAATCCGACTCACTACCCATAATACGGACAAAACTCTTGCTGCATTGGTAAAGAGACCGAATAGCCCATAGCAACGGACTTACAACCAATAGTCTTGGAACACCACCCTGAGGGACACATTCAAATGTCTTCTCCAAGTCCACAAAACACATTTGGGCAAATTGCCATTCTCCCTCCGTGACCCTTGTGAGATATATATAAGTACACATTTTCAATCATTTTCTGATGTATTATTTAAGTGCTCTCTGAAATTTTTAAGGCATTATTCTGAGTATTCTGAACAATGGAGCATTTTGGCTTTGTATTTGTATTTTCATGGATTTTGTTATGCTTTTAGTTTTAGCCCGCTCTTTTGGATTTCTATGTTTCATGTCTTAGTTTTATTTCCTGCTTTATTTTGGAGCAGCGTTCTGTTTAGTTTTCCTTCCTGAATGTGTTTCACATCAAGGCTGGGTCTGATTGCCATACCTGCATCATGTCAGTCAACACTCACTCTCACATACTATATATATAGAGTTTTCTTTGTTGTCTGCCAAATCCCCAATTTTGTTCCCATGTTTCCCACATTCCCTTGAATGCTCAGGTGTTCGCCTGCCTTTTGTGTGTGTGTGTGTATGTTTATATGCTGTTTTCTGTTCTTTATTGGTTAGTTAAGGAACTTTATTGTATTTTTCACCTTTTACCTCTAGTTGCTGAGCCCACACATGGCTTCACCTTAACACAAGACATGATAGCTACCCTATCCCTATGCAATTAAAGAAATAGAGAATAATATCACAGGACTCAAACTTTGTTTTCTCAGGTCAAATCTGATGTATTCAAGCCAAGCCCCCCTCCCCCCGAACAGGCAGCTGCGTTAGTACTGACGCAAAGTTGAGTAAAAACCAAGTCATTATGTATTCAACAGAACACAAATAAAAGTCAAATAAGTTCTAAAGACATTTATATATTAAGTGCATTTTACTAAATAAATAAATAAATAAAAGATAAAGGGCTGGATGAAGAATGTAAACATTAATCATAGTTTTTTTAAAAACATAAAATGGTACGGGTAAGGCACGCAAACTCCACACAAAAAGGTGACTGGGACTGACCTGATTCCACAGTATGAGAAACATCCCCATATGATGATGCTCACTTCACCATGCTTCACTGTCTTCACAGTACTGTAGCTTTTTGGAGCTTGAATTTAGAGTTTGTGGGCCATCTGACAAAATGACCCAAAAAAGGTCAGTCTTGGTTTCATCAGCCTACAAAATGTTGCTCCATTTCCCTTTAGGCCAATCAGTGTGTTCTTTGGCAAATTATAACCTCTTCAGCACATGTTGTTTCAACATTGGGACTTTGCTGGGGCTTCTTCCTGATAGTTTGGCTTCACGTAGGGGTCTTCTAATTGTTACCAGTACTCACAGGTAACTTTAGACCTTCATTGATCATCCTGGAGCTAATCATTGGCTGAGTCCTTGCCATTTTGGCTATTCTTCCATCCATGCGAATGATAGTTTTCTGTTTTCTTTCTTGTTTTGGTTGCCATTTTAAAGCATTTGAGATCATTTGAACTGAGCAGCATTTTCAGCACTTATATATCTAATCAACTTCCTAATCAAAGTATGCTGTTCTTCTGAAAAAATGTCTGGAACAGCCCATTTTACTCAGACTTTCAGAGAAATACTATAACCAGCAAGTTAAACATTCTATGTCTTCATCTTTAAATAAGAGTCCCCTGTTTGATACCTGCAAATTACCTCACTGACTGACGCTGCTGTTTTTTAAACAGCTCAATATTTCTTTTACTCCAGTTTTTGTAAAGTAAACAGTAACAAATTCAAAGAATTCTTCATCATGATTTGGAATAGAATGTGCAGTGCTCCCAATGCATTTATACGGAAGCCCTTAAGGGCCATACATGCATACATTTTATTTCCACCATTTTCTCGTGATACCATAATTTTCCCGTGATAACAACATAACTTCGCCATTTTCTCATGATAACGAGTTATTTTTTCCTCTGTTTTCTGTGATAATGAGAAAATTAATTTGAGATCTCAAAAAAACTAAGAAAAAAAGTCTCTGCACACTTAGATCCATGCAAACAAGTGTATTTTTCACCAAGCTTTCGGTCTATCAACCTTCATCAGGGCATTGCCCTTGAGATCTCTAATTAATTATCTCGTTATCACGGGAAAACGGAGCAAAAAAATAACTCGTTATCACAAGACAATGGTGGAGTTATGTCGTTATCATGGGAAAATTATCTCGTTATCACGGGAAAACGGAGCAAAAATAACTCGTTATCACAAGAAAACAGGGGAAATGAAATGTATGCATGTATGGCCCTTTAGGGCTTCCATAGAGTACAACAATTGAAAACATCCTACGGTGTCTGCCCGGCATAATGTAGAGTAACCTCTGAAATAGCTAAAATCTCTATAAATAATCGATCTGTGGTCTCATATACATGATGTCATTTGTTACTCCATCAAACCCGTTGCTATGCAACACTATACCCTACCAGTCAGAAGTTTCAGAGCACCACGTTGTTTTTATTGAAAATTATTCAGTTTAATGTCTCATTTTACTTTGAAATTAAAACATAGAACAAATAAACACCTGAAGTTTAAAAAGAAATCATGGAAAAAAATTTATACACCAACTTTTGATTCAGAGTATCCACCTTTGGTAGCTATTACACCTGAACACACTTGTGGGATTCTTTCTACAATGGAAATCAAATATTCTTCAGAAAGTTCTTCCCAGCTCTGTTCCACAATGATTTGATACTGAAATGTAGGTTACTTTTCAGTTTTGGGTAACCCTACCTTTTTTGTTGATCTCTCACTAGTTACCGTTATACCATTTTGAGTCATTCATGCACTAGGACATTATTAACATGAATTTAAAACAAGCAAACAAACAAAAAACTGTAAGACCTGGGGTGTTCTAAAACCTTTGACCTTTGTGTAATAGATACCCACTCAGTTTTTTGAGCAGGAAGTCAGAGGTGTTTACTAAGAAAACTTTCAATGCATTCATCAGTATGAATATTAGTGATTTTTAGACTGACATTTTATTACTACTATTATTAAGATCATTGCTATTATCATTATTACTGTGATGGATTACAAATATACACAGCAGTATTTTAGATTTTTCTTTTCATGATAATTATTATGCTATCATTACTGCCATGTTATTATTTTTACTAATACTATTACTGCTTGCAGTAGTAGTACTAGTGAACATTCTTTGTTTGCTTTTGTTTTTTTCACAGCCATTATTGGGGTCTTAAAACACAGGATCCATGAATTCTGGCTTATTTTCAAGAAATTTGAAAATTTATTGTACAACTAATTCACTTTGGCTGGATTTTATGACATGAAATCAAAATAAAATGAGAGCAAACAGCCATCATTCAAATGTCTCACTTTCATTGTTTGAGTAAAACATTAAGACTTCATCCTGAAACTGAAAATAAAAATCTTCTGCTAAATGGAAACTAGATGAATACTGAAATGCTGCAGGTTTATAAAACACAGATTTTAAAACATTGCCTTCCATTTTGAAGTTTATAGGTCATTTTATCATCTTATTTCTTTGAGATCAATGTTTGATTGCAATAGATCTGTTGACAAATACACTATACTTTATAATGTATAGTATTTTTAAGGTCTTCCTAAATCCATATCAGAAATCAGAGGCAAATAAATTGTTCGCTGAAAGTATGTGGCCATAATAATAATTCATGCTAATATCAAGTTTGTGTTAAATGTATGTTATGTTGGTTTTAAAACACTGAACTAGATTACATCATATGTGACAAGGCAAGAAAATGCTTCTGCGGTTTACCAGTATGCTACAGATCTCCTGTACTGTGGTGCCACCTACTGGTCACCTCCCTAAAGAACACTCATGGGAAAGTCCACTACCTGGATGGTGTCCATTGGGGTTTAGGTGACCGCGGTCAAAGCCAGAGTGTGTGAAGTCTTCATTCAGTGCTTGTCTCTCTCCCAGGTATATTCCAGGGTTTTCTTTCCCCAACCAGTATCCATCCTTCATCTCGGCTTGCCACGACTTATTCACCAGCTAAACCACATAATAACAAGGGTTTACTTTGGTTTCCGAATCAGAAAAAGTTATGGATAGTCAGGATTATTTTTTTGTTCTTGTCCACATATTGTAATTTGTTAATATACACCTAAATTAATTTTTCATCACAGATCACAGGTCTGGAACACATTCTAAAAGAGTCAACAGAGGAATCAATTTTTTCGTGTCAGTTATTTCAAACATGTGCAGATGATTTTCAGTCCCAGAGCAACAACGATAGACACAGGATCTCCACGCTGTTAGAAAATCTGCAATAAAAACACTGACATTTTTGAAGGCAAGGTTGCTAAAAGAAAGATTGGTAGGGATGTGCATTCTTCACCTTTCACAGTCTATAATGTTATTAAATGACTCAATGAACCGGGAGAGATTCCAATACATAAAGGGCAAGGAAGCAAGATGAGGCTGGACAAATGCCCATCTCCAATCCCTCAAATGGTGCTGGTTCAAGAAGTGAAGTGAAGCCGATATAACCACATGGGCAAGAGATTATTGTGAGATGTCTTTGTGTTAGATTCACAACTGAATAACAACTGAAATACGTCATTGCTTGGTATCCTTGACACTAAAAGTCCTGGAAGAAGGAACGACAACATTGCAAACTGGCAAAAGCTTTACTCTCCCTACTTTATCGGTGTTACAGGCCTAAGATGCAATAATGGGTCAATACGAATAAAATGAAGTTGATGGTTAAACATAAAATACTTGAGTTCACACTGTCTGCAGAGAAAACAGAACGTCAAAATATATGCAAGAGCCACTGCATCTTTTTCTTAATATACCTTTTTCATATTGTTTCAAGTTTTTTGTGATTTTAAGTTTTATGATTGCACCCTGCTGAATGTACTGGAGTGAGTGTAATTCTTCCAATATCTCACCCAAGGAAACTTCAGCACGTGATGGTGCTGGTGATTGCTGACCTTCTCACTCATGCTAAAGCTCTTCTACCTTCTTAACCACAGCAATCCCACGTTCAAAGATTCTGACAACATTAAATTGTGTAGTTATATACTTGCCTTATACTAAGATTGTGTTGTACTCACCTGAGGCTCTACAAACCACCTGCTCTCCCTTCCGCCTCCATTGCTTGGCTCGAACTGATAAGCGGAGTACACAGCAATGCGGTGGTTGGTGTCATACAGCGTGGCAAAGTGGTACCTGACAATGCAACATTATGAACAACGATCATGAGATCAATGAAGAGCAAGGAGACATTCAGCATAATGTTATGATCACTTACAGGTAAAATGAGTAAACAGTACTCATCTTGTGTTCTGCTTGCAAATCGGCAGTGGACCTGGGCTCATAGTTTCTAATTCTCTAAAAGTCATGACTAGTGTTCTTTCTTTGTTTCTAATATTCTCTCTTCTTGTTTTTGTTGTCCAACATATCAAAGAATATGAACTTAGAACTGCTGAATGCATACACCAGTGTAAAAAAATACACATTCAACTTCTTTACTTACAGATAAAACGCCACAAAATGATTTTATCCTAATACTGATCAATGTCACATCTCTGCATCTCAGGACAGTCAAAAAGAACACCTGTGACCTGAAAATATTACCCTAATGCAAGTGCAGTCAGATTATATCATATATACATTTATATACATTTGAAAGAAAAAAAAATCATGATATAGGAAAATATGTAGTTGATCATATTTAGTTAAACCATGATTTACACCTGGGGTACACCAACAAAGACTCTGAGGTGTTCATTTGGTCTTTAAACTCAGACAGCAATCTGATAGGGCCTGATGACGTCTAGGGGAGTAATCCCCCTCCACAAAGACCCCACCACACAACCTCAGGGCTTGAGGATCTATCGACAACATCCCAGTAACACTCAGATGTTCTTTTACCAGACCCTGACTGGTCACAGCTCATTTGAGCGCTCAAGAAGGACTTATCATTAAGTGAGTAGTAATGTTATGCTTGATCAATATGCCCTTTCCTTTTTCTTTTTTCTTTTTTCTTATTTTATTTTATTTTTTACACACTGACACAATTTCTTGAGTTCAAATTTGACAGCTTCTACTTCATGTCTTCAATCTTCTTTCCCTCCCACCTGTTGACATAGCGCTGACAGAGACGGGCAGCACCGGGTGTAGAAGCCCCCCAGCCTGGCACCTTCCCTTTATAAAAGTACATCAGGCATTCTGGCACATCCTGGAGCAAATTAAATGCGACAAATACTCATAAAAATGATTCTTTTACATCACACATAATTGTTGTGTTTTGTTTTGTTTTTTTTATGTAAAAAAAGAACACAAACCTCAAAATGTCCAACAACATCTGCCTGGACATACAAGAGAAGTGGTAGAAGAGCGCACAAAGTGGCCAAATTCTGCATTCCGAATGGTACCTCTGGTAACAAGGATGCTCAGCTGCCGTCACGGGTTGGAATAAAATACAAAAATAACAGATGTCTAAGTGCTTGAACAGAAGGTATCTTGATTTCTTTTCTTGGTTCTAGAAATGTATCATCGCTCATCCAAAAGGTTACTTCAGTCCCATCTGACTGATGTGGAGTTTCAAGATCATAATCTGTTGTTGAACCATTGAACCAACTGAAGTGATTTAACTGAAGCCACCTGTAAAATTGCAAATCTATTCACCACAAGAACAATGAAGTGTACAATGTTAGCAGCTCAGACCTTCACGTGGGAAGAGAATTAATTTATTTTCAACTATCTGCGTTTGCATGTGTTTCCACTCACCTGCTTGTTGCTGCACCTGTCCAAAGTCTACTTTAAAACAAGCTGCTTTATATAAATGACTTCTCCACCTTTTTACCTTGAATGTGCTCTATTTTTATCTGAACCCCTGTGAGTCAACGCATGACATCTGCGTGGAGTCAACCAGAATTTGGATATCACTTGATGTGTAGTTGAGGATAGCCAAAACTGGGAGTGCTAAAGTGGAACGTCAATGTTGCTTCTGGACACCTCAAAGATGGGAACAGTGAAATGAATGGAAGATACAGGACCAAATATTTTATAGATGAAGAGGATTTTAATAACTTTGATTGCTACACAAGTTAGGACAGGATTTTATATGGGGAAACGCACATGCATGGCATGCATCCCAACAGTACAGACCAACCACATGTGCATGTTATTGCAAGCACATTTTGCTTGTGATAAAGTCTTTCTTCATTGTGGAACCACAGAATCTGCTTTTAAATTATGCTCTATAATTAATTTATTTCTCAAGTCTGGCATATTTCCAATACATAACAGTTTTTTTTTAGAAACTCTCTTATTCCCCTGAAAAGGAGATCATTATTCACAATTACTGCAATTCAGGAAGCTGCAGGATTGTGTTGATGGTGAGATGAGACACTAATGATTGTAAAAGTGAATTAGAGTTCACTGACCCTATTCATTTCTTGTAATAACAAACACACTAATGTTTGGTGTGTTCAACATTTGTTCTCAAGATTTCTACATTGGGCTATTTATAAAGCATGAAATTTTTGACAGATTCACTCACAGTCTTCCACACCCAGCTTTTACTCAGGTTACACAGAGATATCTGTTCATGTGCTGTTTTTCTCACAGTATCAGCTTGAACTGTTGAACCCTTCACTCCTCCCACTTGTTTACTGTACAGAAGTGAGTGAATATCTCTTAAAAGTTCAATAAAGTTAAACAGTAGTATTATTGCAATTGATAAGAAAAAAAAAGTAAAAATAAATAAAGAAATAAATAACCTTTAATTTTGCTTTAAGAG
>JBAMYA010000015.1:6807166-6818690 GCA_037176975.1 Arrhamphus sclerolepis | reverse complement strand
TTTCTTTCTTTCTTTCTTTCTTTCTTTCTTTCTTTCTTTCTTTCTTTTTTTCTTTCTTTCTTTCTTTCTTTCTTTCTCCCTCCCTCCCTCCCTACCTCCCTCCCTTCCTTCCTCCCTTCCTTCCTTTCTTTCATATTTTAATTAATTAATTTCTTTATTTTACATGACATGTATTATCCTCTGACCTACTGACCTACTGACCTTCTATCTAAAGTCAGAGCCTTCTCCATATTCCCTACTTCCTCTATGCTTATGATTAATACAGTATTTGCTGAGGCTCTGAATGTTAGTGGTGACATGGCAGCACAAAAAGAAAGTCACGGGGGACTTAAAAGCATTAAATGACATGCAACAAGCGTAAAAATGCAGAAATGTTTTAAAGCTATTTTACAATCCCAAGAGATTATGCTCTTCATAACTATGAGAAAAAGCTCCTTATTGTAGACAATCACAGGCAGAGCGATGTGGTACAAACACTTTGGTCATCTTGTTACAGGCGTATTCGGGGACAACATGACTCATTAGCAGCATGCCTTACTACCATTCATCATTACAAGTGATGAACCTACGTATATGTCTGGCAGCAAACCGTTCTAAGACATACTCCCCCGATGCTGGAACTAGAATTTATAAAACTATCTTTGTATACTCTATACAGACCACATGGCAATAGTGAAGAGATCAGAGGATGTTGATGGTGGAAGTTAAGAGGAAAATTTTAGTTGTTTATGAAATCTTCACAAAATAAAAAGCTGAAAAATATGTTTATGCCAATGAGACATTTTATGAAAAAAGAGAAAAATAATCTGTGCTTTATTGCATATGTTTCGTTGTCTTCAACCCTGTCACTGTGTCTGGGACCACTAAAATCTAAAAAGTGTGCCTGGAGGTGCTTCGGATTAGCAGGGTTGCTACTCAGTCATCACAGACCCACAGCAGAGTAGAATCATCCAGGTTTCCCCATCTCAACCTAAATTCACATCTTGCTGTATCTCTGAACTCTAAATTGGATAGCACAAAGCTGTATAGCTGATTTCAAAAGAGGAACACCCTGCGGAAGAGAAGGGTGACAGGCCCCTTAACCTGCTGCTTGGAAGAAAGATGCAAGGACATGGCTGAAGAGCATGCTTTTGTACGGGATGTCTATTGAGTTTTGACCAGAAACAAGTGAAGGATATTTCATTCTCAGGAACTTTTTCAGTTCTCAGGAACCGAAAAGAAAAGAGAAAGAGAGAGAAAAAGTCATAAAAATATGTTTACTCTTTCTTTTCTGGAAGCCTGAAGTCACATCTTTGTTTATTGATGAAATATATTCTGATCATAAGACAACATCTTTAATTTCAGCGGAGTTTTATCAGTGCTACAGTTTATCTACTGAAAACAAATGTCTATGCTTGCGTTCACATTCACTCCTTTACTCTATCTCGTTCATCGATCTATATGAGGGACTTATCACTCACATGTCTTCTGGTGTCTCTCGAATGCCAACCTGTAGGCTCTGATTCATTCTGGCTCATTCCCCCAATCTATCAATAAAAAGGCTAATAACTGACTTGACTATAATTTAGTTCAGTGCAAGTTGGTTTTATCTACCGAGTGACAAATGATATTACAAGTAATCTCAAAGTGCTTTGTACATCGAAACCTACACATTTCATTAAGAAAAACAACCATTCTGTCTGAGCATGTGCTGGACAACAGTGGAAAGAAAAGCAGGAAACCAAAAAATGACAGTGTTTTATGCAGGATGCAGAGTTAATGAGGTCTGAAACAGGTAGCTCCAGAGTGAGAAATCCCTGAAAGATACATGGAGAGAATTAACTTGGAGGAAAGGCAAATTAAAAAATAAAAAATTGATAAACAGAAGTAATGGCAAGGCTAAGATGAGATGTTTTCAGTGCATCATGGGAGATATCATGTTTTAACACAGTGGTTCTCAACATTTTTGAGTCATTAACATTCAACAACATTCAGGATCACAATTTCCCCCAACACACGATATATGTATATATATCTATATCTATATCTATATCTATATATATATTTGTTGTCTTATTTGAAACCAGTTATCAACCATGTAAGCCTGTAAACTTTGACTCACAAAAATACTCAATAAAATCTATTCTAAGTCAGACTATTAGCCTATAAAATGTTCTTTAATTGCAATTTAACCGGTTTTGCCCTGAAATCCTTTTGACTGAAAAGCTTTACTGTTTCAATATTATAGAAACAAAACTATAAACAATTCATCCTTTATCTGTAAATGCTTCATTCCTGCTCAGGGACACAGGGATCTGCTGAGGCCTAAAGCAGGACTACATCCTGGACACGTCACAGTCTGCTGCAGGGCCACACAGAGGCATGAAACCATGCATGCTCAAACTCACTCCTATGGGCAATTTGGAGTCACCATACAGTCTAACATGTACCTTTATTTATTTATTTATTTATTTGTACTGAACTACGAGAGGAAGTTGAAATACCTTACATAAAACGACCCCACAAGCTCCACACAGAAAGGCTCCAGCAGGGATTTGAACCAGGACCGTCTAGTTGTGAGGCGACAGTGCTAACCACTAAGCCCATGTGCTGCCCATGTATAAACATTGCACATGATATATTATTTTAATTCATCTTCACCACAGCCATCTGGAAATCCACAGAAATTATTACAAGACACCCTCCAGGGTCTCATTCCCTGCTTGAGAATCAGTGGATTAAGAGTATTTGTGGAGCTGTTCTCTATTAGAATACAAAGCGAGACAGTTTCCATCACTGGCTTTTTATTCTAACTATCTGGTGGTTAAATTAAAGTACACAGCTGAAGACAGAAGATGAATTAATGCAGCAATGTGTGAAAGTATTTCTACACTCATCCTTTATTAGCCTTCCAGTTGGAAATGAGTTAGTGTCCTGAATTTCTGTGGGTGGACTCTGGTGCTTATTGTGTTGTCAGTTCAATTAAATATTATTTATATAGCATCTATAAGTTGTCTCTAGACATCTCATAAAGACCCCCGAGCGACATGGCAAACCAAGAAAAGAGAGACAACACAGAGAGGATGAGGAACAGAGAGAGGAGAGGCACAAACACACACTACTGGTCAAAAGTCCCTATTTTTTCCACTTTTTTTGTTGAAAATGATGCAGTTTGGTGTCTCATTATACTCTTAAATGAAAGCATTGTCCAAAAAAAGTAGCCACCTTTCATAGCTGTAACAGCTGAACCATAATAATCCATGGGATTATTTCTGTAAAGGAATTCAAATATTTGTCAGAAAGTTTTTCCCAACTGGGTTGCAGAAGTTCCCATCAATGTGCGGTACCAGTAAATTGCTTTGCTTTGTTCCCTGAAAAAGTACTTTCTTGTATGATACTGAAATGTTCTTTTTTTTTTTCTTCAATTTTGGGTAATCCAACCATTTTTTGTTAACCTCCAGTTACCTTTATACTAGTTACCTTTAAACAATCCTGAGCTTGTCATTGGACTTTGAATTTTTTTTTTTTTTGAATTATTAAAAACCTGGAAGAATTTGGGTGTTCTAAAACTTTTGACAGCAGTGTATATTTATACATGTGGTCGTACATATACATGTGGTGGTGGGAGGGTAATTCATTCATCCTCCCGAGTGTTCATATATTTCTGACAATTTGATTTGAGATACACGAATACTTCTTAAACTGACCAGTCTGAAATATGAGATCACATAATTTAATGGACTGTGTCCTGACTGTTTGAGGATTTGAGAAACATGACTTAACCTCAAATATGCAACATTTTCTTAAGCAACTAAATTAAGTAGGGTCACACAGGATTAGAATTAGGCATATTTCAGCCATCATATGAACAAGTCTATGTGACATAATATCCCCAAATAACGCACTGCTGTGGTGCACTCTTTCCAGCATCCTTGTGACTTAACCAGTTGAGATGACAGAAGGTAATCCCCTCCATGTGAGGCCTCGGTCCCAGTTTGGAGGCGGGGAGTGATTCATTCAAATCTGCCGGCGCTATAAAAGGAGGAGATATTGCAAGTAGTCCAAATTCAACCCACAAGATCGTGGCACAGCAGGAGATCATCCAGGTTGTCATTATAAGTGATGATGAATACCATTAAAGCTATTAAAAATGCAATAGTTTGTTTCGTCCTGCTGCCGCGCTTTCTGGTGGCAGCTGTATTGTTTTGGCTGCTTGACTTCTCATGCATCAGGAAAAGGGTTTTCTTCAGGGTGAAGGAGCAGGGAGGCGATGCCATTGACCCGCCTCTGTGCATATCGGACTCCAATCGCCTGTTCAGCTTCGAGTCGCTCAAAGCCGTGTGGCACGGGCAAAAACTGGACTTCATGAAGGCGGCGCATCTCGGACACGGAGCTCCCAACACCGAAGTTGTCCAGCTGGAGGATCAGAGGCGCAGCCGGATCCTGGACTACGCCAGGGACAACAGACCGCTCATCCTCAACTTTGGCAGCTGCACCTGACCGCCGTTCATGGCGCGTCTGAAGGCTTTCCAAGGTGTTGTCCAGCAGAACGCAGACATCGCAGACTCTGTAGTTGTGTACATCGAGGAAGCGCATCCCTCCGACGGATGGATGAGCACCGACGCGCCGTACCAGATCCCGAAGCACCGGTGCCTGGAGGACAGGCTGAACGCGGCGCAGCTGATGCGCGTGGAGGTGCCCGGCTGCCTGGTGGTGGTCGACAGCATGGAAAACCCCTCCAACGCTGCGTACGGAGCTTATTTTGACAGACTCTATATACTGCAGGGTGGGAAAGTGGTTTACCAGGGTGGCAGGGGACCCGAGGGGTACCGGATCTCAGAGCTCAGAGACTGGCTGGACCAATACAGAAAGAGGCTGGAAAGATCCAATAATCTGGTCATTAATGTGTAGAATAAATGTTACATTTTAGAACTGCTGTTGCAAAAGAAAAAACAAACAAACAAAACAACAATGATTCAAATTTGAGATAGGCTATTAAGACTCAATTTAGATAGATTTTCTTGTCTGTCATCCATAGTTTAAGCGTATTTATTTTTCCTTCAGGTTGGATTTAAGTCATTAGTTCAACATATTATGGGATTTCCCTCTCATTTAATTCATTTTAATCGTATTAAAGGTTAGTTTGTTTTTGGCCCCTGTTGCTGTCGGACACAAAAACTTTGTGTATCAAGTTATTTCTTTTTATCCTCTCGTTTGTGTGCGCTTCTGTTGAGTCAGGACCTTGAGATCTGCGCATCACTGTGTTCCTCAGTATAGTTGTGAAGTTCGGTTTTTAAACAGGTTTAATCCAGGAAACCGACACTGATGTTTTTCATACTGGAGATCAGAGTGAAGATGCTTTTCTCTGCCTTGCATGGCACTAATGTTTTGTAAAGATTCCGTTTTATGGATATATTTTTCATGCAATAAAGTGCTTTTATCTATTCCTTTATTACAGGCATTTATTAGAGGGAAAATATTTAAATTGGTACACACTGCATGTTGTCTGGAGCAAAGGTGTTACAGAAAAGAAATCTTTTTTCTCTGCACAAAAACTGACATCTCATGGAAATACATATGTGTATGTATGTGTGTGTGTGTGTGTGTGTGTGTGTATGCATATGTATATATGAATTCTTTCTGGAGAACAGTTACTGAAATTGAGGAAAAGCTGAAAACAGGAAATCAGCTGAAAAATGGAAAAAACATATGACCTTAAGGGGAAAAAAGAATACTGTTGACAAAAAGCATCTTTCTCTGTTAAAACTAGTTTACTTCAAGGTGAAATCACAACAGCGCTGCCAACAGAGCTCCTGTTTGCTCTTGCATCAATGATCATTTTCATTCAGGAAAATTGGACTTTTATCCCTTAAAATCAATTTATCTTGACACTAAACATCTTTGTATGAACAGTGTGAAACATTGGATACCTAATTACTTATGAAGCACATTTAAACTGCATGGTGATTATAGGTCTTTGATTAATGCTGTAGCAAAGAAGCTGCCCTTTGTATTCCAGTTTCTTCCTGATCCTGTAACCTCTTACAATTTAATAAGGATAATCACACTTTATCCTATTACAGTGATATAAAGTCTTAAATGTCTTCAATGATTAGTACATGTCAGGAAAACAGTGTTAAAAATGGAGACGTGACTGAATTCTTGGAATCTGATACATTTATATCCCTTTCCATTGTTTTGATGCTCTGCCATCTTCCCCATCAGCATTCAGCAAATCAAAACATACATGTAATACATAAAAAATATCTCTTTTTTATTTCTCCTCAAAGATGATTTCATCCAGCTTTTCTGAGGCTGGAGAAAATTTGATTCAAATGCTCCAGATATGATGCAGCCAAGACTCAGTAGGAGGCGATGCAGACTTTGCGGAGAACTCAGATGCAGGAAACCAGATAACGGTGACACAGCTTGTGGAACAACCGCCCATCAGGGGCTTTTGCTCCTCTTCTGTCCTGCTTTCATGGCACCAGTTGCCATCATCTGTTTCTTAAAGAGCAGTAAAGTACACTCACTACAAGGGCAAAGAGTAAAACACTACAGACACAGGCAGCTTAGGCTCCAACAGCCCTGCTCATTGTTGTTAATTTTACCAGAAATTAACGTTCATGAATCACAGCTTTGAAACAAATTTGACTCGGTGAGTTTGCTCTAAATATCACCTCATGTTTAAAATCTGCGGTCATAATAAAGTTAACTAAAATGAAGGAAAGCTTTGTCATGGGTCAGGAAAACTGGATCTTTGAGCTTTGTCATTACAACAAAGGGGCTGCATGTTTGTGTGGTCCCACAGTTAGACATGTGAGCTTCTGCCACCACTTTGCACGATCATAATGAACAACCTGGTGGGTAACAATTTTAGCTTGGAGGAACAGCTTTTTGGCACTTGGTCAGACTATAAAAAGTGACGTCTAAATCCTCATGATTTTCTCAGCACCTGTGCCATTAAACACTGATTTGAAGCCTTTTTATTTTATTTATCTTGGGGGGGGGGAAGCCCAATTCTGTCACCCAAACTTCTTATATATGAGCATGTTTCTTTATTCTGTTTTATAAGATTTAATAAAAAAACTATGTTAGACTTTTGGGAGAATAAATGCAACCAATAGATGACATGATTGTAGGATCTTTGAAGGTTTTTGTTCTGAACAAACTGACTCAAACACTCACAAGATGTCCATTTACACTTATAAATACTGAATAAATGGAAAAAAAAAAGTTGACCTGATCACAATAATTTATAAGTGATGTGACTTAGGGTGCTATGAGTCAAAAATAATCTGAAGTTACAATAAGAGAGAGAGAAGAAAAAAAAACAGTAAGTCCAGCACTATTAAAGAACATGTTAGTGGTCTTATTTCACAGTGACCTGACTTTACTGCGCATCTGGAACGTATTTGACACAGAAACACAGAGTATTTATTTCGGGCTGACAGCTGACAGGGGGGTACCTGCCTACATAAAATATAACTTGTTCCAATATGCAACCCTGAACAGGAACTCCATGGAATTCTTTGGATCTGGATTCTTTCCAGGCGATTTTCCACGGATGTTGAGTCTCATCTGTCTGTGGAGAGGAAGATGGGAACAAAGGGTTATGGGTCTCCGGTTGGGGGAAGAGGTTTAACTTTTGCTGTTCTGTTTTGTTTTATGGCTCGGAGGGAGCAGAAAGGGTCTGCTGAGGTGTTTTTTTTTTTTTTTTTAAACTTCTTTTTTTTTTCAGCTTCTCTGGTCAGCTTTGAAGGTGAGGGCCCCTCTCTCCCCAGGGTCATAACTCCACAAATGAATGTCTGGTGGTGGGGAACCGGGGGCCTCTGCACAGAGAAAGGTTTCAGTGAAACCAACATGTTAACACTTAACCATACTTTATACAATCCTCTTTCTAATGTTAAGAATAAAGCCTCTTTGTGGTTTGCAAGACACATTTTCAAATTCATAGGGGCATTCGTAGCACTTTGCCCGTTTTACGGGAATACAACATCATTTTAAAACCTCAAGTTTTGTTTTGAATGAAAGTTTTGACAGTAACTGAATGGAGTCTTGGTTACAGCCCTGTCAGAACAAATTATAATAATTTATATCCCTGCCATACTGAAATATTAAACAACATCCATGCAGATGAGTCCTTATTTATCTATTTTTCTTAAAAACTAGCTGCTACTAAATGGATAGATGTAAACTGCATCACCAAGTTGCAGAGATAAGAGCAGTATCAAAAAAGAAAATTATATGTTACGAATCACAGACAGCACTCACCTTTAATTTTTGAGGTGCTACTTAATGTTGCGTGCTTCTAATTATGAAACAAAAGAAACAAACTAAAAAAAAAAAAAAAGGCAATAGTTCATAATTAACAAGTGAAAGCATAATTTTGCGTTTCCAGCGCAGTGGAACTCTCCATGCTCAGCTGCTGGCTAGACTTTTAAGTGGATGACACCCTGTGGCCACAATCTGTGACTGCATGGAGATGTCAAACAAAACGTCACAGACTTGCATTTACTTCTCGCTTTACACGAAAGCAAAACCTCTGTCAGACAGATGAAGGAAGGTGCATTTACATTATTGGTCCTGACTTCACTAAAAAATGTAACGGGATCATTTAGAATGCAATGAAAACCTGAATCATTAAGCCTTTATTGAATTAAAATAACAACAATAGTAATAATAATGATAAAAATCATAATAATAATAACAATAATAATAATAATAATTTTTTTTTTTTTTTTAAGTATGTATGTACAATATAATTGGTTATGGCAGGGGTAGGGAACCCTGGTCCTGGAGAGCCGTAGTCCTACATGTTTTAGGTGTCTCCCTGTGTCAACACAACCATGACAAACATGAGTGTCATTGGCAGTCATCTGCAGACCTTGGTAACAAGCTGATGATGAGTTCTAATTAGAATCTGGTGTGTTGAAACAGGGGTACACCTAAAACATGTAGGACTACAGCTCTCCAGGACCAGGGTTCCCTACGCCTGGGTTATGGTTATATCAGCTCCACTTAAGAAACAAGACCCAGCTTGGGGACTGAGCAAACCAACTGTTATAGTTTTAATTTCAAAGTTTATGCCATTCTTATTTGTTGAAGGATTTATATTGTACTCTTTCAGGTCAGGTTCAGTTTAAGGCCTTGACTACTTTACTGCATAGTAACATGTGCAGGATGTGGTTTTGCATTATCTTGCCGAAATAAGCAAGACTCAGCCTCAGTGAGACGTCCTCATTACCAACCGTGACATGTTTCTCACAAGTTGCCAGTTAGCAGCTTCTTCAGTCTTTTGTTGCCCTTCTTCAAAATGTTATCAGCATCAAATTCCAATTATCATATAGGTTACAGGAAAAAAATGTTTCAATAATTCAGTTTGTTGCTTATGTACAATTTTCAGCAGAGCTACATGATATAAAGAGCATTTTATTTTTATTTATGTATTTATTTATTTGCACAGCAGTAAAGAACTAAAACTGACAAAGTTTTGATCAAAACAAGATTTCATCATATTACCATGAAGCATGATTCGATTGTTTGAGCAACAAAATTCTGCATGATGAGTCATCAATGCTGCACTGGTGTCTTGGCACGTTTATGGCCCAAAATGGCAGCAAAGGGAAACATGTGTGAATATTTGGATTCCAAAACCTTTGTGTACTCCGTGTCCACCTACACAAATGTTTTCATTTTTCTTGCCTACCGAGGCCTTTTCTCAGAGCAAGTGGTTCCTCTGCAAATGAGCTTGCGGAAACCATGTTTATGACATCAGAACAAATAAATGATTCCCTCCACCTCAGAGTGTTCATAATCTTGCAAGTGGAAATTTTCTTAAACATCTGAGTTTACACGTTGTGTACACATCTTCCTGTGAGTTCCATTTGATAGCAGAAAGTGTAGGTGTATGGCAACTGGGTGTGACTAATGTTGACATCAAACTCCGTCTTGATTTTGTTGGACCAACGAGGACAGGGTAACTGATTTAATTCCACCAGGTCAAAGGGTGTCCTGGCCTTTGAAATCACATCTGATACACTGACAGTGGATCAAAGCAGCTTGTTGGTCTGGGTCGTCAGCCCTATTTATTCATTCAGTTTTTCCATTGAATATGACCCTCAGAGTGTGTTTGTGTGAACATCTTATACAAAAAATAGGGAAGTTGTTTCTGGAAGAAAAGAAAAGGAGAAACAAAGCAAAAGCCCTAAATTGTTAAATGCATCCAGAACAGAGAATATGTTTCTAGAATAGCATCATTAATGGAAGCAGCTTGTTGAAGTAGCTCCGAATACTTTACTGGTTTTGTAGAAATTCTGATTTATTTTTTATTTTTTTCCAACATGGCCTTCTTCATTGAAGACGTTGATTTTTTGACTGATGTTCATTCCAGTTTGGATTCTGTCCTGTTTGAAGGATTTCCTTCATTACTTTCACATTCTTTTTAGCTCCTGTCGTGATAAGTAACCATAGCAACAAGAAAGTGGTCCATAAGCAGGTGCAGCTGATCGAGATTTCAAGAACCCAAATTGTACACGGACCGAGAACCCAAATCCCAGATGAAGAGGACGTGTTGTGGATGTAGAGGAGAAGCAAAGAGGAGAGAGAGAAAGAGGATGCACAAACCGGCTCTTCCCTCCATCATGATAGGGAACATGAGATTTCTCACAAATAAGATGGACCAGCTTGAAGCGCCGATGAGGATACTTCAGGAGGTTTTGGCAACGCAGTATTGTGTTTCATGAAGATGTGGCCACAGGAGCCTATCCCTGAGCTCAACATCTCTCTGCCCAGCTTCCAGATGATTTGGACAGAATGGGATTTGAAGTGGAGCAGTAAAAGCAGGGGTGGTGGAATAGCAGTACTGGTTTAATCCAGGACATGCTATTGCGAAACCTCATTTCTGCGGCCCAGATGTTGAACTGTTAGCAGTAAGTTTACATCCATAGTATCTACCAAGAGAGTTCACCAGTGTTATTTAGTATACATCCCACCATCATCCAGTGATGACCACATTTCCAGATTTCAACCGCAATTCTCTCTCTGCCACATCGTCAGATGGTCCTCCAGAGAAAATAAAATGTTAGATTTGTTTCATGCAAACATCAGAGATTTATAGAGCTCCTCTGCATGACCTGCAGATCGTAACCTGGTCTTTCTTTCCTCCACCCACAAACCCATCATTCAGAGCAAACCTGTGGCCAAATGGACTGTGAGGAGGTGGTCGCAGGAAGCTGAAGAAACTCAGCGGGGGTGTTCTGAGACTTGGATGCCACGTGGAGACATGACATCAGTGTCACGACTGAGTGTGTCACTGATTACATTAATTATTTACATCAGTACAAAAAGAAATTAAAGTCAAGATTAGAGGCAACAAAGAGGAGAGCAATATAAGAGACATGTGGTCAGGACACCCCCCCCTCTCTAACATTTGTTCTTTATTGTAATACAACCCACTGCACACCCCTCCCTCACTGTTGTGTCTCAATTGTCCTGTCTTTAAATGTCCCACTACTGGTGATCCTTAGTCCTCTCTGACAGAACC
>JBAMYA010000015.1:6758248-6796061 GCA_037176975.1 Arrhamphus sclerolepis | reverse complement strand
AGTCCAGGAATTAGCAGGAAATGTGAAAACATAGCTGGTTGAGGAAGTAAAGAATAACCGGTCCTTTGACAGTAACCATGGTGATGATGTGGTCTGAGTTGAAAGGGTTTGATTCCCTTGTTTTAAACCGTTCATCCGACCTTACCCTGACCGAACCGAGATACTCAGTCCTGTTATGTTAAGTCTGCTGTGACTTTGAAAAACCTTTTTGAATGTGTGTGTGTGCATGTGAGTGTGCGTGTGTAAAAGATGCCAGTGGTTCAGCAGTGGTGTCTGCTCTTAGCAGATGCCCACTCGTCCTGGTTGTGATCAGCATTTTAGCGGACCGTTGCCAGCTCCTCCCGGACCCAAAGGGACCAATTAGGGCCTGGCAGCTGCAGCCAAAGTGCCACCATGGAATGAGGGGGTGGGGGTGGAGGGGTGAGTGGGTGGAGGGATGCTACACAGGAGAAGGGCAGAAAGCACATAAGTCACACACATGCATGCGCTAAGTTACGAGCGAAAAGGTCTGCTACCAAAATGAAAGAATGCTGAATTTATGTTTGAAAGAGTGAGAAATTCCTGGAAAGAAGTGGTGAAGAAAGAAAAAGGTCAGAACAGCTTGTTTATTTGGAGCCGGCGTTCCTCAGAGCACCTGCTAGGTTTCTGTAGAACCTGAGAGGGCACATTGAAAGGCCTCCTGCCCTCCTGCCCTCCTGCCCTCACCAAATTAGCACCCGAGCCTACAAAACACTAGACTGTTCCTCATCACGCTATCATCCCTCTTTCCTCACCACTGACCTTTACTCCCCTGAACCCATGATGCAGGGCCACATCAGGAGCCGGACCCCCTCTCACAGAGCCAGGGCCGGGGTGGACCATCACACAGTTATTTCAGCTGGCCTCTTCATTACACGACGACTCAGAGGTCAAATATCAGCACCACCACTCAGGGTCATCTGGGAGCCCATACCCATGTAACCCTTTACAGCAGTGGCGTCATCACCATGGTTACCATTAAAGGCACGGTTATTCTTTATTTTCTCAACCAGCTATGTTTTCACATTTCCTGCTAATTCCTGGACTCGGTTGTAAAAGAAAAAAATTTCAAGTGAATTTTTGTCGTTAAATTTCATAAGATTTCCTAATTTTATCTCTAAATTTTGGCTTTTGTACCAAAAAATTGATTATTCACAAATATAGAATATGTTTATGTGTGTATGTATGCGTACATGTATGTATATATATATATATATATATATATGTAGCATGGCCATCAATAAATCAAGACTTTTTTACTGAAGCCACCTTTTTTTCTTATAAAACTAATTTAAAAACGTGTTGGCTTTTTTGTAAAAATGCAGATTTTGTTGTAAAATTTTGAAAGACCAAAGCTTTTTGTTCAACAATCAGGAATTGTTATCTTACAATCACAAATGTCACAAAATTCTGACTTTTTCCTAAAATTCCAAATTTTTTTGTTGGAAAATATAAACTTTTTTCAACATTTTCACATAAAATTACATCAGTCTGAAAAATTTTTAGTTGTTAAATCCTTTTCAAATGTTTACTAAATCCTGACTCTTTGACATAAACCTGTTCTCCACCTCAGTTACTCCACTTTTCGATGTCAGAACTGACTCAAAAGTTTTCTCAGAAATGTTCTAGTTAGAAGTTCATGATTGGCTTTAAATGCTCTCACGGGCCAGATGAGATGAGTTGGCGGGCTGGATTTGGCCTCTTTGTGTTACTGTAAAGCACAAAGAGGCAACTTTCTTTTCTTCATGCAGCATCTCCACATTGCCTTTTGTCAGTTTGTTGTTCTCTTGAGCTCTTCCAGACCAACCTAAAATCGTTGGCAGCAGACTCTTTGTACAGCTAACGGCACAAAAAGCCAAAGATTCTTCTCTGTTACATCTTTATTCACAGCTCAGAGTGCCAAGTAGCTAAAGTGATGACAGCCAGCTCTCAATGAAAACACTATGCCCCAAATTATGCCTGAACTTTTAGTTTTACCGTTCATTGTCATTCGTGTTCAGACGAGTGAAAACGGGTCGAGGACCCAGCTGGAAATGTTCTCATGGCTTTCTGACTTCACACGCAAGCAGTTGCAGGATATTAAATAAAACTCTGGCTGCCAAATAGTTGATACCAAGGACATGAAAGTCAGCAGCACTTGGTGTTCCTTCTACTAGTCGTTGTTTACGCCGTCATCGAACTGGACCGTGTGTCATCTACTGATGGTCTGATGATAAATGCTTGGAGGGTCTGAGGAGTTTATATAGAATCCCAAAGGAGCAAAGCATAACATTGTAGTTTCCAAGTGCAAAATTGGTGATATTTTTCAGCAAAAAGTTGAGTTAAGGTTATACAATTGACTAAAGTATTTTTTTTTAAAGTCAGTTTTTCTTACCACCAAATGTTTTTGATTTTAAAGCAAAAGAAAAATCACAATTGTATCATTGTTTATTTTTTTATACATTAAATTGTAATTGTATGTCAAAAAGTTGCAATCTTGAAATTTCTAAATTTTACCACACAAAATAACCTTTTATAGATCAGTGTCAATTTACTGGGTGTCCCCTTTCCTGTTGATTTGATGACTGTCCCCCAAAAATGTCTGTGCATGACCCTGACAGTATTTGTAGCTTGAATAAGTAATAATCAATACAGAATCATGGAACAGTTCAACAACTTTATCTCACCTGAGCACTTCTTCTACAACGTTGCATTCTCTTCTTTTCTGTCAGTCTCATCATCTTTTTCTTACACAGCGCCACCTATTGGTGATTTGACACATTTTTTTTAACAGTGTCAGCAAACACAACGAAGCAGTTATTTAACAATGAGTTAATCAGTAGTTGCATTGCAGTCTTATAGTCACAACTGGCTCTTTGAGGGCCACTATGATTTGGCCCTCAATTGTGAAGAAAAACAAAACAAAAAAAACAACAATCATTTTAAGTTAAAAAAAAAAAAAAATCACAATTTTGTCATTTCTGATTGTACAATAAAAATTCTGGGTTGTTGAAAAAAGTCTCGATCTGGAATTTAGAAGTTTACAACAAAATTTGCTTAAAAAAAGAATACATAGCTGTATGAGAACATAAAGAATAACTGATCCTTTAATGGTAACCATGGTGATGCTGTGGCCCGGGATGAAATAGAGTTTGACACCTCTGGTCTAAAGGTTCTAAAGTTTCACATTTCATCATGGAATCATATCATTACAGACGTTTAAAATCTTTCTTCAGGCTTGTGGGAAGCAGCATCTGTTCACTCGCAGCCAAACATCTAGAATCCTGCTGCTAGTTTGTGTTTGTAGTCTGGCAACAGAATTCCTGCTCCGTCCTCCTGAAAAAACATTGATGGTATTGTAACCTGATAACCGCTGGCTCCTTGAAGGCCTACAGCTTTATGTGAGACTAACATGACTGCTGTCAAAGTTACGCTGCTCCAGAGAACACTTACTGTAAATACTTTTTATTGCAGCCGCGTCCTCCAGACACCCTGACCCTTCCCCTCCCCTCCCTCGGCCTGTGGTCCCCCGTCTTCTCTCTTAACACTTTGACACATTCATGATACTTGTGTGCCTCCTGACGGTCTTGTACATCACTCAGCGTATGAAACAGAAGTTGAGCCGGTGTCCGACCGGCTGACTGGGGTCCATCACTCACTGGCTCAAAAGAATCGGCAGCATGATGGATGCTAACTGCACTGGCATCTGCAACCAGAACTTCGGTCCTGTTTTAAATCTATAACGGTGAGACCCGTGTGTGTGTGGGCCCATGTGTCTTCAAGCCATCACTCAGTGTGATGGAGTCGGACCAACGCGGTGGAGGCTCTTCTTTCTCAATATTACTTCATTCCACAGCAACCATGCTGTCGGCTAAGATGTCCAAGACACAGAGTATTTTTGTTTGTAGCAACAACAACTTCAGAAGACGGCATGTGCTGTCACTGGAGCCAAGAAAACATCCAAGTAAAAGGAAGAAATTTAACAAATACATAGGGTTTTTTTTCCATTCAGAAAAATTTCTAATCAGTAAACTTAAGAGGGCATCACAAATGATTCACCTATCCATCCATCCATCTATACCTGCTAGTGCTTTGCAGGGTCATGGGGTCTGCTGGAGCCTATAATGCAATTATTTTCTTTAAATTCAGTTATTAGCTTTCCCCACTGTGCTCTGCTGCATTTACATTAAAACTAAACAGTAGAATATGCTGTAAATTAATTATCTACTGTACCTACTGATTTCATGTCATATAATGTACCTTTAATTAATCTTATAAGACTTTAAAAATCGAACACTCTGAACACAATTTTGACATTTCTGATTGTACAATAAATCTTGTCTGTTGGACAAAAAAAAGTCTGGATCTTTCAAAGTTAGCAAGTTTACATCAGAACCTTTTTTATTGTCATTTTACAAGAAAGAAATTGTGATTTTTTAAAACAAAATGTCTTTAATGCAAAAATAATTTTTTTATGAAAAAAAAGAAATGAGAATAGTTAAATTGCAAAATGAGCAATTTTAAAAGAAAAAAAATATTTTTTTAAATGAAATTATGTGAGAAAAATTTGCACAAAAGCCCCAATTTCATGATAAAAAAGTAGCAAATTTTGTGTAATGTGAGTTTTTATGACAGTTTTTTTTTTCCTGTTTTTGAAGACCAAGTCCAGGAACTAGGGCACTATGAAATCACAATAGCCGGTGAGAAAGTAAAGAACAACCGGCTCTTTAATGGTAACCATGGTGATGATGTGGTCCAGGATGAAATAGGAATTTGAAACCCCTGATCTAAGGGTTGAAGCAGAACTCAAGAATAAAAGAAGAATACACAAGTGAAACAATAAACACCAGTAAAACAAAAGAATTAAGAGTCCAAATCAATCGAGCTGAGGAAAAATTAATTAAAATCACTTTAAATCAGAGTTCACTAATCAAATAGTTAATCTTTGTCCATTTTATGTAAACATATGAAGTCTTACATGAAACTACTGCAAAATTCTTGATGGTGATCTATGAGGGTAAAAATGAAAGAAACATAAACTAATCGCTCAGTATATCACAGTATTGATCTGAGGTCACGTACATCAGCATTCAATTAAAGTATCAACACAAGTAACAATTCATATACAAAACTAAGTATATTTGGGGTTTTCAACTATTTGAGCTTTTATTAACAAACTGAATTCCTAATGGAAAAAAAAAATGATTTACTCGTTCACGAATTTCAGAAATGTTGTGATCAGAAGAACATTTTAAAGTTCAGAGACAGATGAATTATGACAGGGGAAAAAAGACTTTTTTTTCTTTTCCTTCTCTAAGTCCTGAGCCTTTCTCTGGTCCCTTGGGGCTGCTGTTGTGTTAGCGGGTCCTGACATGCGTCGCTTCGAGCAGAAGTTCACATCCCTGGTGGCGTCTTGTGTTTGTCCTTTAGAGAAGCTCTCGCTAAACCTTCAAGTGGCCCAGTCACTCATAGAAAAGGGAGACATGCTAAACCGCCCCCCCCATCTCACAAACACCCACAATGGAAGTGTCCACACTCACAAATAGATGCACTTGTAACGTATGTTATAATGGTGGTCCTTAAGTGGACACAGCCGCGGGCTCTTCCTCTCGACACGTCTAATGGGATATAGTGATTGACAGCCAGAGTCATCCCTTTGACCAGACGTGACACTGTGCGTGCACGTGTGTGTCTTTGCACGTCATCAGAGAACCACGCCAGATAAAGTCCCATTCAGCATTGAGGGTTCTGTCAGCTATCAGAGTTGGGTCAGGGTCAAGGTTGAGTTCACGGGGAAAGCATGTTTTCGTCATGTCTTATTTACGTTATTGATGTTTTTATGGAGCATATGGCCGCTCTGGAAACGCACGCAAAAGGCTATTATCACTTAATTATTCATCAAGGATGTTGTCTCCTTGCATGTTATTCAACATTTGGAAAAAAAATATTGATTGTGATCCCAGAGCTTTACCATTTAAGCCTTTTTTTTTCCTTTTTTTTTAACATAACTATATAAAAAACCTTCCCTGAATTAATGTCTTAAATAACTTCTATATAAAATGTAATTATTTAAGCTTAAAGACAATGGCACGCCATTCAAAATTCAGACTAAAATAAAGATTTTTAAGAGTGATAGACCTTTGTGATGTTTTTCTAACCTCCAGAACCCATTTATTAAATTGTGATAGTTTTAGATATGATATTCACTTAGAGTCGCCCTGAATGTATTTTTGATCTATATTCTCATGTCCATGCCCCAGTTTTCTCAACCAAGGGTAAAAACACCACCCCTGCCACATCACACCTGATTCTTATGACCCCTTCCACGTTTGTTGAGGCCACGGGAGGGCGAACTGATGGTTCTTGTTCAGGCTAAGGCCCAGCCACCAGGTCCAGGGTGGAACCCCAGTAACCTACACCTGGGTATGTCCTTTTGAATCGTTTGTAGTCTGGCCCATCCCCTAGGACAAATTTGCCCAGGGAGAGGCTGGGAGAGGCAGAGGCGGTTGCCTCTGGTACAAGACCCATGCAAGAGAGGCTACATATTCTTGGCTGGCTTAGGAAGACCTCGGTATTTAACCCAGATGGCCCACAGGATTTGGTTGGAGAGAAGGAGGTCTGGGCCTCCCTTCTGAGACTGGTACCCCCAAACCAATCTCAGATATGGAAGGATGGATGGACGAGCTAGAAAGGTGCTTGAGGCATTGAACAACTTATCAACTTATCTGCTAGCGACTTTTTCTGGTGTTATTGGTTGTGCTGCCAGTGCACCCTTTCCCAACCAAAATTTATTTCTTCTTTTTTTTCTATTCTTCTTCTTTGCAAATTTAAATTCACCACAAATTACAATTGTGCAAAATGGAACATTAACAATTTAGGAATGTGATAAGGTTCTAAATAAAGACAACAACAACAACAACAACAACAAAAATATATATATATATAACAACAAAAGCTAAGCCAATAATATTTTAAATAACTATATGAAAAACTGTATACAGACTTACAAACAAGCATTAAAAAAAGCTGGCTAAAATGTGCAAAAGCTCAAAAACACCACTTTGCAATTTGGATGAACTGAGAATGCTTCTCCTGTTAGTCAGCATTTGCCCAGTCTTAGAAAAAATGCGTTCTGGTGGCGTGCTATTTATTGCGCATTTAATAGTTCATGGCTTTAACACGAGTCTCTTGAGAATTTGAGTTTTGTGCTGATTTTTAATGAGTTGGGTAGATTGTCGTGTTTGGACTGAAAACTGTCCGTGACATCTGGCAATCCTGCACAGAAATGGCCACAACACAGAGCCTGCTCTTCAACAAGGTGGACAACTTTTTATAGACTGATGCTCTGGCCCTTCACCAGCATGTGCATAAAAACAGCCCTGTAACAAACACAAATGTATTTAAGTACTTATTTTCTGTATTATTTAACTTATTACTCACTTAAATCAGTGACTGGAGTGAAGTTCAGCAAAACCACATCAGTCCGTGGTACTTCTGCAGGTGCTACGTGCTGAGTTAGCGACTCCGTAACTCACTTGGTTCAGCAACGGGAAATTCAGCTGAAATGAGTCTGTCTCTGACTCGGCTCCGCTGGTTCAGCTAAATCACCTATGTCAGTGGTGTTTCTGCTACGCCGCTGTCTGCTCTCAATCATGCCATTTATACTTAGCGTAGTGGCTAGCATTATCTTCTAGAAAACTAGAACGCTGGATTTGTGATTCTGTAGGAAGATTCAGCTCATTAACTCGAGTAAATGAGGAACTGGCCAGCTCTACCTGCACCTCGATAGCAGTGAGTGGGCAGAGAGACGGGAAGTGAGGGTAATCGAGTTAACACAACTCACACAGAAATAGATCGGTGCTTAAAATGGGCAGAAAATTTAAAAGAAAAAACCAGTATATTGGCGGTGGCGCTGCACCACCGTCAATATATGTCAGAGGAAGCCCAGAAATCAATGGTGGCGATAGAAAAAAAGGACGTGACGCTGCACCATCATCGATATATGGTGGGGATAACCCTGCTCTTCTCAGTCAGGAGTGAGGGGGTTGCTGCAAGTCCTTCCCCGTCCAAAAGCACTCACAATGGTACCAGTCCTCAGCAGACAGCCCCTCCCAGCTGCCGTCAGAGAAAGAGAAATGATCCTGACTACAAAAGTGTTCATCACAGCCCTTTCTGGGGACGTTTCAGAATGTGAATACAATGAGATAATAACAGCTGAAAGAGAAGATGCACTCGACTTAGATTATCAGGTTATTCAGCAGCCGATGAGCTACTTGATCCCAGCTTTGCCCTGCCTCTTCAGATGTTGATTAATATGGTGCTGATTTGGCACTCATTTCAAAACTGTAACCACAAAAAGAAAAAGCTAAACTTGAGAAAGAAGATTTGATTGTTTCAGAACTGATAGAAAAAAAGAAACGTGAGAAGATTGAACTGTCATTGACAGATAATTTATGAATTCTTTGGCATTATTTGCAAGATTACTGCACTTAAATTATAAACAACAATCTGCACATTTATTTGTGGATTGTCAAAGATAGAATCATGTAGCAATATTTAGGTACTGAAATCCCCTTTTTTTTTCTTCTCAGATCTTTGAGTTTGTACCTGTTTTTCAGATTTCTTTTTTCTGTTTTATTTTTTTTAAATGAGCAACAAGCTTCCACCATTCATTCGCATGAGTGGAAAAGTCCCCCCCTCCCCTGGCCAGCCTGAGGATTCCCGGGTCATCTGGTGTCTGTTACAGCTGATGGCTCTACAGCGATGATGGACGAGGCCACAAGCCAGAAGCCCCCCGCCCCTACCGTCACCACCACCCTCATGCCTCTGTGTGGTGACATCATCACCACTCCAGCTGGCTGCATCTGCGCACAGCAAACACTAGGGGCGTCATAATTCACTATGTTGCCTCATCTGTCTGTCAGTACACGGCAACTTACTTTTACTGCATAGATATGAGTAAAGCCAGAATATTCCTCAAAACTGACAAAAGGCTTCACCCAGCAGCAGACACCCTTTTATTAATTGTAATAACGGATATTCTGTGACATCTGACTTGTTGCCAAGTGTTAATTCAGTCATGAAGCAAAGAGCAGCTGATTATTGCCATCTGTTTGTCATCACATTTACAGTTACGTCGCTTCTCTGACGGCTCTTCTGTTTTTAGTCTGCAGAAATGATCATGCAAGCTCACAAACCTCAGAGGCTCAACTTTAATCATTCAAAGGTCTGCATCCTGGAAGCATTAGAAGACTCAGATCCTCAATAATAATGATTATAATCATGATTTTATTTAAACTTTGATTTTGTGACGGTTGAGTTCAGAGATGAAAGTAGCAGATCTTGTGCAGGAGACATGAAATCAAAAGTCTATACAGTAACAGTTAATGAAAATCAAAAGTTGACAGTTAATTAGACGTCAGGGCATTTAAGGACAGTTGTGCCTCTTTGCATTCTGGTTGTACAAGTTGGTTGACATGCTTCCAGTTCAGAGAAGGGAAATGGGTAATGGTAAGAGACAATAGACCTGCATTATATTTAAGATATTTGTTATTCCGATAGTACCACTCTCTGGCAGGAAAGTGACATGGTTCTGTCCATGGTCCCTCCAGGACCATCAGACTCTGGGACACTCGAGAACAGTGAAAATAGTATCGACTCGGTGGCAGCATTTGGGGCTTTGCAGGCACCTAAACATCTAGTTTTAAAGTACATTTTGGCTATGAACAGATCTACACTGACTGTGAGATGAGTGGTGATTCTGTCTACTTTAGGAAAAATGGAAGTCTGAAAACCCCAGAAGAGTGTGAGTTCTGCCTAGCCTAGAAATCAAGATGTATCACTAGCAAATTTGAATTTACTCAGCAGGTCGAGCTACCTTTCGTTGGAGCTCGTTAATTATACCCACAAGTCTTATCATTCTATCCTTGTAGAGAGTCTCTGAGAGGTCTTAACATGATGACAGAGCTGACACGTCATAGTCTGGATGGTAAACAGTGGTTATTTGAATCAGCTTTGGCACCATCAGTTACTTAAAGACTTTGACTTCTATGACGATTTTTTTATGTCGGGTTCACACTGTACAATTTCATCTGTCTCAGACTAAAGATGGTCAGTGGTGGTAAAAATGTTCCATCATAGCTGAAAGATGGTGGTGGTAGATCTACCAATGAGACGGGAGCAAAGACGAACAACCAGAGATGGCTGAGACAGATATCAGCAGTATCAGGAATATGGAGGTATCGTCTCAGAGTCTCTCGCTGACTCTACGATCTCTGTCAGCTAACCAACCCATAGCAACGCACCATGAAATAAAGTAAACATTAGCATGTCTACACATCACTGTATCCTAGCAACAAAAGCAGCAGATACAACGGAGAAACGGCATGAAAAATGTACAACTCAAATAAAGAAGACAAGTCTTTTTTTAGTTTGTTTTCAAAGCACTGAAACACCTCCACGACAATGCTAGCTTTTGAGTCATCGGTGCATTAGCATGTTATGAGCAACCTGCTAATGATGCCTCGATGTTTAGAATCTGAAGTACACTCAGATTTATTTCTGTGTCGTAGCCACAATTCAACATTCAATCATACAGTGTAACGGGCTGTGCATCAACTGATTTTTCATCCTGAAATATGACTTGAATTAATCTGATAAGACTGTAAAAATGGTACAGTGTGAAACCAGCATTACACAAAATGTTCTCCGGAACTCAAGTTGCAGCCGTTAGTGCTGAATTGACAAGAACACAGCCTGAAATTACTTGTCAGGTTGAGCACATTAATATTCTTCCCTGTTTTGTTCTCACCCTCACTTTAAATTACATCGCTAGTCCTTTAAAACAGGCTGTTTAGGCACTTTCAAAGCCCCAAACGGAGCATGCCGCCACCAAGTGGATAACGTTTTCATGGTATTCTGATTTACAAACAGTAATTTTAACATGCACAATGCACAAGTTAGGTCAAAAAAAGACCTTTGCAACACCAAAGTTGATTCAGAAATAGGCCAGAAAGTACCACTTTGTGCTAATTTTTGATTACAACACATCATTAATTTCCCTCCAGACATGGCTTTATGACAGTAGGTTAAAGCAGGGTTATCAGCTGAGCATCGGTGTTGTATTTCTGGCCGGTTCTTTGAATAGTGGCTCTGTCCTGATCTAATTCTCTTGATATGCTCACTATGAAAAAGTATCTCTTACAAGCAGACTTCAGAAACGCCCATCCAATCCTTTTAACTGATAGCATAGAAGATTATACCACATAAATTAGCTGATGTCGTTGACAAATACCAAAATAGTTTATTTATTTCTTTGTTTATTTATGGCATTAATTGCCAGGAGCTATTTTTTAAGCGGCACAGCGCTGATCTGTCTTTCTGTCTTCTTAAGAGCATCAGATTTACATCATGAGATTTCAGAGACAGATGATTGTGGTATTAACACGGAGGCGAGCCAACATTTGCAGTATGAGCCGCAGGCACATTTCTGAACACTTTTTATTTAATTAACTTAAAACAATTTGCACATGCAACCTCTCCTGTCACGCTACAGGAAAACAAAAGTTACACACTTAAGAGCACTTTTTGTCTACATGGTGATGCGTCAACCCCTTCTGACATCTTTGATAGTACGTCAGAAAGCATCACTAACACGCAGAGATCACGTTGGCTCACGCCGGGTTATTAAATTGTTGTAACTCCCTTGTTAAATCTGATGTTAGCATGGCACCGCTGTCTTCTGCCAGAGCGCTGGAGCTGTGTGAATCGGAGGATGAGCCCCGGGGGACTGGAACATGGGCTGGCAGGGGAACAGGCGCCGTCAATAATAAGATTTATTATCCGTCAGCTTGTCCCAGGGAGGACACAGACAGAGACCGCTGTTCGCTGGAATGAGCCGTCAGGTACGATGACACGGACTTCTGGGGGATCTATAAGAGGATGGAGGATTGGAGGTTCAGAGCTGCGGCCTGTCAGTAGCCCCAGTTAGAGGCTGAAGATACTCAAAGTGCCGTCCATACCTCTTAGATGAGGCTCAGTCATCTTAAGGATGGAAGTCTAATTCAACACTTCCTACATCTGTCTCTTCATGCTGATTAAAAACGGATCTACATGAGTTCTTAGTGGTTTCTTCAGCTGGTTTTGGTGGAGAGGATCAGACTTGTTATATCATAGAGGAGGAATGCTTTACAGTATGTAGATAGTTGAATTTCATTTGTCTGTCAGAAATCTGCTACTTTATGATGAGGGTTGCTGGAGTTTTGTTTGAAAGTGAAGGACAGAAACAAAATTAAGTCATCAGTCAGCTTCTTATTGACATCTGCACATTCATTCTTGTCATACTTCATTTGAACACATTTTACATACATATTCTACATTAATGGCAAAATCTTCATCATTTATTAATTTATAATGACACTTTTTTTTTCATCAATCCAATAATTCCCTCATCGGGTCACGGGGAAGCAGCCTAACCAGAGAGGCCCAGACCTCCCTCTCCCCAGCCACCTCCTTCAGCTCCTCCAGGGGGAGTACGAGGTGTTTCCAGGCCAGCTGAAAGATGTAAACGTGGGTCTGCCTCATGGCTTCCTCTTGGTTGAACAGGCCAGGAGGCATCCTCACCACCTCAGCTGGCTTCTCCCCACGTGGAAGGGAAACAGCTCTACTCCGATTCTCCTCCAAATGACCAAACGTGGACGAAACTTTCCTAGATGAAAGATGAAGTAATAGCTAATCGTAAAAGCTGCTTGTATCTCATTGTTTTGAGTTCCTGATCATAGATGAGGAGTGTTGGAATGTAAATCAACTGGTAAACAGAGACTCTTTTGACTCACACCTGACACGACACTAATCCATCTGTCAATCTCCTGCTCTGGTTTCCCTTCACTCGGAAAAAGACACAAAATACCGAAAATCTTCATTCCAACCCAGAGAGGGTATTCCACCCTTTTTCTTAATCTCAAAGGTGATGGTGCTGGTTCTCCTCACAGCTGATGGTTATTTTTACTGTATTTCTGTTAACTCAGGAGTGTCAAACTCACATCATCACCATGGTTACTAATAAAGGCGGAGTATTCTTTATTTCCTCAAACATATATGTTGTCAGATTACTCACTAGCTCCTGGACAGAAACATAAAGTGAAATTCTGTCATAAAACCCTTAAATTTAACAAAATTTGCAACTTATTATTTCCCTTAAAATGAGGCTATTGTACAAGAAATCACATTTTTCAATCATGTTTTTCTCAAGTAATCACAGATTTGAAACAATTGTTTAAATTGTTGTTGTTTTTGTTTGTTTTGTAAAATTGCAAACATCTCAATATCACATCTTTTTTATTATTATAAAAAAAATGTATTTTGTCTTAAATATCAGATTTCACAAAAATTGTGACCATCAGAAAAAAGAGACTTTTGTACTTAAATTACTTTTTTTTTCTTGTAACATCACAAATTAAAAAAAAAAGTTGACTTTTTTGTAAGAAAAAGAAAGACAGAAAATAAAAGAGAGGCTAAGTTTGCTGTAAAAGTACAAAATTTGAAAGATTGAGACATTTTATCGGACATTCATAAATGTCCCAAAATTGTGACTTTTTAACTCTTTTTTTGTTGGAAAAATTGTGTTTAAATTTATTGAAATACAATGATTAATTGATTGATTAGTTAATGCTGTTGATCATTTGGAACTCACTTGAGATGTTGTTGTACAAACCATCTCCCAATAAGCATCCATCCTGTCCAGAATGCAGCTGAGGATTGGTGTAGATAGATATATGAGACAATATTAAGAAGATAATATTATATATATATAGAAAATAATAATAAATAAGAACTAAAATTAGTTTTGAAGAGTGTTGTGTGCTGGAAACCTCAAGAAATCAACATGCTGACATCACATGCAGCAGCGGCAAGTAATAAAAGTGAACTTGGTCAAGAGCACTAATGACAAGAGCCAACAATTTCATGCCATCTGTTGATAAAAAGCACTGGAGCCTTTTCTCCTTTACTCTCAACATCTCCATGTACAGTAGTCTGTTTCTTTCTTTCTTTCTTTCTTTCTTTTTTCAAAAAAAAGATCCATGTAGAGAGGTATTTGAGTCTAGAATATGTTCTTCTAAGTATCACTTTCTTTTGGAAAGCGAAATCAGCTGCTCGTACTCGTAAACAGCTTTTATGTTGTAAACAACTTTTATCCCGCGTTACAGCAGGTGTGCCCCAGGGCTCTTTCCTTGGACCTCTTCTTTTTATGATCTACCTTCTTCCCCGTGTCAATATTTTCTGCAAATTCGATATCCATTTCCACTGCTATGTAGATGACACCCAACTCGACCTCCACACTCCCACCCTCCTCCCTCACCACCCATCTGTCTGAAATGAAATCCTGGTTCACCTTAAATTTACTAAAACTGAAATCCTGCTAACCATTTAATCTTGACAGTTTTTATTAATATTACTATTAACATTATTACCATGGTTACCCATAACAAAGGCTGACCACAACCACCAGGAAAAATCTCTTGGCAGTTTCTTTTTCTTTTTCTGTTTTTTTCTGTTTCTGCTAGAAAAAAAAATGACATAAAAAAAACATAACAAGGCATAATGCCACCAGAAATGTTGCAACAGGCCTGCAGTGATGGAGCACCATTCCAGAACATGACACCATAGAGCAGGTATTAGTCAGGACATGGTCACCCTGCATACATAATGATAGTACCATCACAAACACATTTCCTTTCACTTCTGCTGCACTGGGATAGAGGAAAAAACACAGTAGTAGCCTTAGAAATAAGCAAGAAAACATGTTGATCCAGGACTTTAATATGGTTCTGAGATGGGGAGGCAGACCGTTCGCAGGAGGAGCGATGAGTGCAGCGGGAGGTGGCGAGAGTAGATTATCTGTGGATTCACAGCAGCAAGTCAGAGAGATGGATGAACGGCGGTGCGAGCTGCATGCGTCTGCAAATGGTGTCCTCACAGTGCAGGGCGCCACTTACAAGGCAGGCCACTGTCAAAGGTCTATTAAGGGAAGATTGAGACCCCAGGTGTGTGTGCGTGAGCATGTGAGTCTGCGTACATGCTCATTGGTCATGGTCCTACACTGGAAGATTGAGACCCCGCTGCTCCCAGAGCCACTCAAGCAACACAACCTGCAGTGGTTTACAATCAGCGCCACACCGTCCATCCATCCACGCTCTCTCTCTCTCTCTCTCTCTCTCCCTTTCTCTTTCACACACACACAGAGGAGGACAAACACCACAGCTCACTGTAGGTGTCATTAAACAGTCAATGTGGAACAGCTGACTGACGGCTTCTCGGACGTGTCGCCATGTTTGCAGTGAGGCTTTAGAGGCAGATTGAGGTGCAGTTTAGGGATGTGGATGAGGGTGGGTGGGGGGGTATGTGAGGTCGCAGGGTAGGAATCGTGGCAGCACCTTTGACAAGCCCTATTTGTCATCTGCCAGGGCGCCCAAATAGCTCTGACTATGCTACAGATGGATTGTAGGAGAAAAAGTGACTACAAGCCAGGCAACTAATCCTGCACAAACCACCACCCCCACCCACACTCTCTCTCCAGCTCTTTCTGTAGTGCCTCTTGTCTTCTTTCTTTCTTTTTCCTCCCTGGATAACCAACACACACTGCATCACCCACAGAATCTATATCACAGTTTTAATAGCTATATATTTGCGGAAAAATTATCCCTGTCACAATAATGAGCCTTACACACTTTTATCAGTTGAGTTCCCTATCGGCTCAGATAACATTGTGTTTTCTATCTACTGACAACCCCAGAACATTGACAAAAGCCAGTTAAATTGGTCTATTTAAAAAAAAAAAAAGAAGAAGAAAAAAGCAATAAAATCAAAAGACAAGCTATAAAATCTGCTTCCAAGACTATGTTAGATGCCTCATTTTGGAGGTGAAGTCTAAATATTGGGCAGAAAACTGGTAATTAAAAGAGAATGATAAAACTGAACCAGTGAAATCCTGATGATGCACTTCAGGAAGTAATTTTAATTTAGAAGTCAAAGAATGAGTAGATTATTCCATAAAGAGGGAAAAAAATGCAACATACAAAGCTCTCTCTTAATCATGTTTCAAGACCCACAAATAAGTGTATGGTGGTGTATTTCTCTGAGAAACTCAGTGCATGGCCTTCATTTCTCCAGTGTTTGTTTGAGGCAGCTTTATGTTGCAGTTGTTGGACAGAGACCGAGCAGAAGCTACACGAAGACAGCACCTAGTTATGACCACGTCTCCTCGCTCTTCTCCGATTTCTATCTGTTCGTTTGACGTGCTCTCTGGCCAGAAGCTAAACCCTAGAATGTCCCATTTTCTGAAAATCTACTGGATGAATCTAGTTCCAAGTTTTATCAATGTGTGTGTTACAAGCACACTTTGTTGTTAGTTAGTTTATTTGAAGAAAGTTCTGTAGTAATAAAAGGAAATGATAGTTTAGACCAGGGGTCAGCAACCTTAAGCGCTCAAGAGCCATATGGACCAGTTTCTCACAGAAAAGAAAACACGTGAGCCACAAAATCCTTTTGACATCTAAAATAAACACTACATATGTAGGTTGTTTTTCTTTTCTTTTCTTCTTTTTTTTTTTTTACCTTTATGCTATGTATAAAAATATATATATAATATGTTGCATTTATGAAATCAATGAACTGCTTCAGAGAAAACAAAATTTTATGTCTGCATGCAACAAAAACATTTGAAACATTTTGAGCGCTAGTTGAAGGTTACTTTCAATTAAAATAGTCTATTTGAGTCCTCTTCACATTTATGAAAGAAAAAGATGAATTTAATTGATCCACCTGCGGTGAACCAAATATCCTGTTTGCTTCTGTGTGCCGTCATCCTCTTAGCACGTCTGGATCATGCAGTCAGCTGTCAACCTGAATTTTAAAAAAGCACTATTTCACTGAAAAATGTAAAATATATGTTTACAAAATAATAGCCAATTAAAATATGTATTTCACTTGGTTCATGTGATTTTTACTCTTGAACCTTAGCGCACAGCATCTGCACATCAGTGCTGTAAGACATCACCTTCATCTTCACACAGGGTTGCAGCCTGTGTTTGTGAGGCTGGAGAAGACCAGGGGTCTGTTTCAGAGAGGAGGCTCAACAAACTCTGAGTCAAAAAACTAACTCCAAGTCAAGAAACTCTTCAGAGTTCGTTCCGTTAACTCTTGACTATAAAGATCCATCATCAATGGAGCTCTGATACCGTGATTCACCATGGAAACACCAGTAAATGGAAAAGCTCCCCCGACAAACAAATCTTCCTACATAGGATTAAATCTTCTGTTTTCATCAGAAACTTTTCTTTTCTTGGGTTTATCCATTGTTGGCCTACCTGGGATTGAAAAGCTCCGTAAATTGCGTGCCTGCAGCGGTCGCATATCAGTGGTTGTGACGCATATTTTGAGTGATTAAAAAATTTAAACACATTTTATTTCAGTGTTACAAGAGCACCATAATCTTCAAATTTAGAATTATATTTAAAAAGAAAAGCTAAGAAACTAAAATAAAATAAATTTAAATCAAATATTCATTATTTGTTTTCTAAAGCCACAGGCATGCGGGGTTGCTGACCCCTGGTTTAGATCATATGCATCACCACCACTTCATCTCATCTCGTGCAAAGACGATCATAAACTTCTTTCTGGAACATTTCTGAGGACATTTCAATGCGACAGAAATGAGCAATGTTTTGTTGTAAAATCTTTTTCAAATGTTGATTAAATCCTAACTTTCTGACATAAACCAAGTGGTTTATGTAGCTGGTTTGGCCCACGTACCTTGAGTTTGACACGTGGTGTACAGAAATGAAACTTTAGCATCTATCTTCATAAAAACATTTTAATAAATTCAAATCCCGACTTATATGTGACGTTTGTGGATCAAGAGCAAGATTTTAATAAGGAGTCAGGCTATC
Organism: Arrhamphus sclerolepis; assembly: GCA_037176975.1. Lineage (NCBI taxonomy): Eukaryota > Metazoa > Chordata > Actinopteri > Beloniformes > Hemiramphidae > Arrhamphus > Arrhamphus sclerolepis. The sequence goes on along the minus strand of JBAMYA010000015.1, from coordinate 6,778,119 downwards.
TTGTTACAGTTTTACTTCTCACCTTACAGAGTTTGCATTCGCAAGCCGTAGTGTGTGTTTTTGTGTGTGTGTGTCCTGTACACGCAGTGAGTACTTCAGCAGCTCGCAGTGATTTGTTGAACCGTAAATGTTTGTCTGAGATGAATTCTTCCACTGATCCAGAGCTGCATCACAGCTGACAAATGAAACCAGTGCGTGGGGGGCGGGCTGAAGGTGTGGAAGTGGAAACAGAATCATTGGATTGTTCGTCGTTACAGCTTTACTGGTCACAGTTTGTTTTTGGAGGCTAATTAAACTGGAAACAATCCAATCCAGATGATTGTTGAGCAAAAGACCTGTGAGAGACGTGACAGGAAGCAAAAATACAAAATACAAGGGGAAAAAAACACGAAATTCTGGGTGAAAATGATTTGGTGCTTGTGAAATTATCTGTCTATGCAGCAAGGTATTTTCACACAAAAAGAAACCTTCTTTCCATTTTAGGTCCTTTTAACATTTAAGCGTTTGAAAAAGCAGAATTTTAGTTACTTATAAAGAGACCTGCTACAGTGCGGTGACCAGGGAAGTGAAAACTGGCAAATAATTCTTAATTTTCAGTTGCTGTAAAGAAAGAAGACTGAGGAACGAAAAATAACCTCAGAAGTTAATGTATTTATGACTTCATGTTTTAGTTAATGTGGTTACTTGAAACGAGTAAAAGAGCAGATTAAAAGCTGAAATTGTTTCCTTGTTTAACAGTAAATTAATTGATTTAAGATGTCTGAACTAATTAAGGCATAAAAGACATATTTATGATTAATTTAAGACATAGACTTAAATAAATTATTTTTCAAGCAGGATCTTTCCAGATCTAAGTTTTGAAGCTCCTCACATGGAGTATAATCTCATTTGTTACCCATCTCACATCCTCTTTCCTTTTTTTTGTGCTCATTAGGAAGATGGAGCGCTGCCTCTGACCACAGCAGAGAACAATCTGTCGAGACAGGAAATGGTTGGGGAGATAAAGACATTTTTTGAAGGGAAAGAAATCATTTGAATGAATACGTTGAGCTGCTATGGAGTATAGTGCAGCTTGTAAAGTTAAAATAATTTCATAATTTAATTTTTACACATGCACAAAAAAGCTGCACAGAGCTTTTATTCCTTGTCAACAAAAACCATAGGGGATGTTGGGATCTGTGGATTTGCACTTTGGGACTAAACTTGTTGACTTGTCCAACTCGAAGAGTATTTTATTATTTAAGAGAATTTATTTGATTACAGCTACTCCTCTGTTCTTCCTTCCCACTGTCCTAATTCTCCTCATCTCCTTCTTACCCTGCTGGCCTTTGGCAGGAGGGTCCCCCTAAGAGCCGGGTTCTGCTCAAGGTTTCTTCCCAAGAGGGAGTTTTTTTATGCCACTGATGTCGTTGCCATGTGCTCGGTGGCTATGCTCTGGGTTTCCAAAGCAACTAGAGATGACTTAAATGACGTTGTAAATAGGTGCTATATAAATAAATTGATATGAACTGAATTAAATTATCATGAGGTTTATTTAAAGTGTTGTTGTTGAACGTTAATGTTTGTCAGCATTATATCTGAAGGGATTGAAATTGAGTCTATCCTAGTTATAATTACTCAGCAAACCCTTATTATAGAATATTTATTTTGACAATGCAACAGCTACATCAGATGTACACATTAAACAAATGAGCATAAAGAATGCAGTGGATTCACATTTGTGGAAAATAACATTTAATAACTGATTTCCTTTGCTTTGGTCACCCTGTGGCTGTTATACTTGAATTCTGCAACCCTGCTGAGAAATGCATGCCCCACTGCACAACGCTCAGCATATGCATGAAGGCAAAATGCCACATAAATTCCTATATTTCCATTCTCACTCATGTTGCATGGCCACAAGTTATACAGTTTATACGATCTATGTAGTTAAGTGACAAAATTCATATATGAATTTTTAAATTGAATTTCTGTTCAAGCTGCCCTGATGGGAAAAAAAAGAAAAAAGATCAAATAAAATTTAAAGAAAAAGGCACATCAATGTAGAAAAAACTCAGATGTAGGTCACCTCAGCTGTTGTCAGAAACAACTGACCCTCCAAATGTCACAATGGTTCATACATATTTATGAATAGGTATTGTTTCTCTAAAGAAAATCAATACAACCAGCACTAAGACAGGTGTTGTGGTTACAAAAGTAAATTATGTAGCCATGTAAAGTGACAGGTTCAACCTCATGGAAATTATTTATACTAGTGCCGTGTTGCACGAAACATACGTAACAATCCTGCGTTTATTATCATGAAGGACAATGTTACTGCAGCATAAACAGGTTTTTCTACATATCCCATTAGGATGCATTCTGATCAAGCCGATTTCTGCTACTGAAAATAAAAAAGACAATGAAGGGTATGTGACTGGTGAATGGCGGGATGGTGGTGGTGGTGGTGGGGTGTCCATGCTTTCTTATGCTTCCAGCCAGGCATGAAAGCAGGCCAGCCAAGCGAAACTCCCTATCAACACTCCTTGAGCTCAACCATCAAAGGTAATAAGCCAGCTGGGAGCCACAGTCTGATGAGCTCATGTGGTGCTTCTCACCTTTTTAATCCTCTGATGTCGGCCCGTAACACAATATAAATGTGCGCTGTCAGTTTCTCAGCAGAAGGTGCAGTCATTACAAGCCGAGCTTGGACTGACGATAAAGTCTATGAACATTGGCGTGCATGTATCAGGTTGTCAAGAGCCAGATGGACTGTCAGAGGTGAGTGCAGAGCTTGCCTGTGGTATCAAAGTAGTTTTGCGCTGAATGATTTTCATGGCAGACTCTTAAACAGCTTGTTCAGAGTGATTGTTCTCAAAGACTGTTTAATAAATGGATTGTCCCTTCTTTGTTTGTTTTCTCCAGAGGCCTTTCTTGCCACCATTATAATTCTGGCTCTTTTGTTCTTCTGGCAGAATCCAATTTGGCTTCTCGATGAGATTTGCAAATCCCTTCAGAGCGAGATCTGCGGACTGAATCAGAAGTTCTGAATCCCAAACTCCGAGGAAACTAGTCGTAGAATTCGGACTGCTACTTTGTTCCCTGCTTTCCATATACCCTGGACATCACCACCTATATGCATGTTAGCTGTAGTGTTAGAGTTGGTGCACTCGAATCCTCGGACTCGCCCCGGTCCACAGACACATGTCTCAGTGACTCACTGGATGAAAAAATGCAGACAAAATTGTTTTTTCTACAGGCTTCCTCTTGTTTTTTGTAACTCTACGTTGGTGTGCTCCTTCGGTTACTTACTGTACATTCCATTTACCTCAGAAGTTGGATGTCAAAGCTACAAATGACATCACACCTAAGCTGTCTGTGTTAGAGTTGTAAAGTAAAAGAGAATAAAAAGAAGAAGAAAAAAATAGATGGCCCATGGTTGGTATGCCATGAGTCTTTCCAAACTGTTCCTCCTCCGTGTATTTCATACAGTGGCTGTGGATGCAATGAAAGATATTTTGTAAATGGCTTTAAATTACACTGAACAGATGAACTTTGAAGGTGATACGCTAACGCAGTGTTCAGGTTCTCTTTTCCTCCCAGCTTTGCAATTCCAAACATGTTCACCTAAAATGCACAATTATAGCTTATGTGCTTCGTTTTAGAAAAATCCCAGTATGCATAAAGGATACAGTAACCACCATTTGCTTATTTTGAAAGTAATAATTGGTCCCTCTGTGGGAAAAACAAAACAAAAAAACAGCCATATATGAACAGAAAGGCTCTGCTGTAACCATGGTTACAGGCAGCTCCACTGAAACCCCAATTTTATTTGGGCAAACTTACATCAATAAAACCATAAGCCACAATATATCTCTAAGTCTCTTCAATCTGCTCAAACCAAGAGCTCACCTTGTTTCTGTCTGCAGCTTCTTTCTTCTCTTTCCCTTTTCTGCTTAAGCTTCCATGAGAAAGTTACATTTTTAAACAGGAACATGTTCCTGGTGATTATCCGGTTTTGATCCGGCTTCCAAAGAAAAAAGAAAGAAAAAGAAAGCTTTTGCATGTACTAATATTAAGGATTTGAATGAAATTATGTAGCTGGTCCCTGCTGAGAAAAATGCTCTGAAGCCAAGTAGAGCAGACAAGACGTGATTCACTTAGAGCCTTAATGACTAAAGCTCCTGTACTTTTTTTTCAAAAAAAAGAAAGAAAAGAAAAAAAAAGAAAACAAAGTCAGACTATTAATGTGTGCAGTTAGAAGAACAGCAGAATTGTTCATTTTCAATATTATTTATAAAACAATTTCTGCTTTCATAAAAAAAAAAATTCTAGTTCTTTATGACCACTGATTAAGTTAATAATTTAAAAAATTACAAAAAATAAGGAGAAGTTTAACCTCTCACTTATATAAATATGTATTTTCCATTTCATGGTTCTACTTTACTTTAAAGGCTGAAGAAAACTCTGTTTTGGGGCATTTTTAAACCAAGCCTGGGGTCTGAATGCATAATACATCACCTGTTAAAGTTCTACAGTTCTGATCTTGACCTTCTTGAGTTTTTCCTTTAGTTTACTTACTTTTTGAAGTATTCTTGTATTTCTTTTGCTACTCTTCTACTGCTTTGTGTCATCAGGATTGTTATTCTTCCGAGTTTGACCATTTGTCACTTCCAAGGACTTGTGTACTTGGTATTTCACATTTGGCAAATGCAACTTAGGAGAACATACTCTGTAAAAACAGCTTTTGTGAGCCTCAAAACAGACTTGGTGGTGAATCTTTAGCAGAGCAGTTGGTTGCTGATTGGATGCTTTTTTACTGCACTGCGATGTCATTGAGCACAATGGCTGTGAGTCAATGTGGCCGGTGGGATCCAGCAAGGAAATTTCAAGAGTTTTGAGATGGTACAAGTTACCGGTCTTCTAGCATTTTAACCAATACTTCCTGAAATCTTTTGTTTACTGAGTAAGAAGAAAAAAAAAAACACTATGAAATCAGGAAAAGAGCAAAATTGCCAGAGGGAGTAAAGTAAGAGCCAAACTCAGATGGAGGGCTGCAGCGAGATGATGAATGAAAGAAAAAGAAAAAGAAATTAGCTTTTTGAGCCAAACCAAAGGTGTTGCAGCTCAGGAAATCAAAAAGAAAAAAACAGATCCAACATAATGACCAGAGATATAGACTTTGTGCTTCTCTGTACAAAACTGGTGAATGGCAATCCAGCAAGGCCGAGGAACAAATCTTATTGACACCTGAGAGGGAATAAGTTCTGCAAAAACAAAGGGGAAGTCAATTTAAAAAGGGATTCAGAAGGCAAAATAAAAATAAAAAAAGCAACTACAATGATAAGAAAAATGACAAGGAAAAGACTAAGGTAAAGAAAAAAAATAAATAAATAAATCCAAAGCCATGAGAAATTTGAGATCAGAAGTCAAACTACATCATAGCAAAAGTTATAACCATTAAATAAAATAAATAAATAAACAAGAAATAAATGTCAAATCTGTTCTCTGACTGAATAATTCAGTTCATCTTGTGATCCTTGAACACCGAGTGTAAGCTTTCGAGTATTCTTCTGAATTTTAATCCAATAATACACACTCCCTTTGCTGAATTTGCTCAATATTACATTCACAAGGTTGACTTTTTCTTGTCCATTTTAGGACATAGTACCCTGTTACTATGGAGTATTTTACAAGTATTTACTACATTTCTATCCACTATTTTTCACAATGATTTGAAACTAACAAATAAGGCCTTTGATAACTAAGCTGATAAATGAAGAAATCTTAAAATTTCAACATGTAAACATTCACAGTGAATACTGTGTTTGACAAGCAGGTTTCAAGCTGTTCTCTTAATAGTCTCCTTTTTTTCTATATACCATTGTATTTTCTTTTGTGTGAAAATACTGCATGTGATTAACTCACTGATATTCATGAATCCTGCTCAGGCATATAAGCTGATCATTACCAGCCTCACAAGCCAGTGTTAAACAGCTCCACTTTCTCATTTATGTCTCGATCTCACTGCAGGCTTCTTCTCTTCAGACTCCTCTGTGTTCCTCCTGTGGCGCCTTCTTTCCTCTGCATTTTTCCATATTTAGAGTGAAAAGACACCCAAGCTGGTGTAACATTGTCCTAAACATTGCTTACTTCATCTTAATGTATTGCATTGTTCAAAATGCACACAGTAAATCAGTGACTATGATAGCAGTCTAAGAAAACATGTTACTTGAATGTAAGCATTTATCATCGTTTGCATTAATTTACCCATGTATGCGCAAATCCTGTTTTTTTTCAATACGCAGTGTCTTTGTGTAGGGAACAGAAGTTTGACTGGTTGATTTTGGTATGATAAAGTTATGTCAGCAGCACCACCCCTGGAGCATTGTGGCAACACAGCTGCGTGAGGTCACTGTTAGTCAATCCAGGAGGTGAATAAAACCACCATTCCTTCACTGACCACAGGGGGTTGGCTCCAAAAGCAAGTCAATATCTCAGTCTCAACAGACGCCTATGTTAAATTGTCCAACTTTGCAGCAGAAATAAATATATTTACAGCCTGGGTCAAAAAGTCGCTGGATTTGGCCATATGTTGGAGGTGCATTATCATTCCCATCTTCAATATAAGATGTGCTTTTAACTGTACTAGGAGACTTCTTGCAGCAGTTTTGGAACTGGATTTGAGGGGAACGTTTGACAAAGAAGCCTGAAGCAGCTATCTTCACCTCTATCTTCATCATTCAGTTGAAGGTTTAGCCAGGGCTAACCAGGGGATCAACCAGCGCATGAGTCCTTCAGTCAAGCAACCTTTGCCTTAGATCACTTCAGGATCCTTCCAAAGTCAAATCACTAGCCAACGGGCAGCTGGTCCTTTTGCCCAATCGCCTTGGCCACTAGGCTCAATTGAACAGGCCACCAGCCCACCAAGCAACTTGCACGCTTGGTCCACAGTTGCCCATGACTGGATCTCCTAGTAAACGTTCTACGTCCGTGGATGGTAGGTCAGTGGCCCAGGTAGCTCCGGCAGTGACATCTAGAATGCTCATTTAATGTTGCACACACACAAAACAGAGCCTGAAAGTTGTGCACTTTGCTTTCCATGCAAAGTTTGTGATCTATTTATTAAAAAAAGGAAAACCCCTGATGGGAAAATGTGTACGCTTGTATGCAAATTTTGAACCTTGTGTACAAACATTTTGGAGATGAGGGAAAATGGTGATGCAGTTGGTGAATTAAAACCATGTTCATCTCATATATCCAACTTTAGTTTGTAGCAGACATGTAGATCAGCTTACAAGATCAGCTAATAATATGCAACCAATCCTGCAGTATCATAGATATGTTCCTACAGTGAGTCATGACGATTGCATAAGCACTCAGCACAGTACATTCATGTCAAACTTCAATAATCAATTTATATTCTATAGTGATGGATAGCACAGTTTGATGCATTAATTATGAAAAGGTGTGTTTCAATCTGTCTAATCACTGAGAAAACATAAAAAGTGTTGTGACGTTGGTTAGTAATGTTGCATAATGGGTGCGCTGGCAGTCCTACACAAATTGGAGTTTTTGGGGACCACCAAGATTTCCTGGACCCTGATGCTAACAAATCAGCCCTCTCGGGTCTATGTGCTGAACTGGGTCAAGTGTTCAACAGACTGACCCACCCGAACCACTCCATGCTGGAGCATTTACAGAAGGTGTTGACTGTTCTCAACCCAGCTCTTTCCAGCGGGAATTAACCAACAGGTGCATGCTTAATTTGATTATATGTAACGTTAAATTCGATGGTATTTTTAACATGACCAGTCTAACATCCAGTTTCCTTAAAGAGTGGGAGAACAGCAACGGTAACTGACAGTTTACAGCAATGTTCAGTTTCACAGATGTACTCATACCACTGTAACTCGCTATTAAGGACTCCGAGTGAAGGTGAATTTGTCTATCTGAACCATAAAAATGTGCAAATGACCGATGTATATTATTAGTGACTCAAACATGGTTCTGACATACTTAGTGTCACGGTGGCCTGGCTCCACACGGAGAACACTTAAGCGTGCGGATGAGTGTGATGGCTGGGAGCAGCTTTTTTTTTATCTGCAGAAAGCATTCACGAGGTCCTTTGCATTGACCATTTATGGTAGAATGTGAGAGTGTTGAGGGTGGAATATGCAGCAAATCCACCTGCACAAACCTCCAGGTGGTCTGTGATTTATAAAGGGGAAATACTTGCAAGTATGCATATGTACGGTTTAATAAATCAGGTCATCTTTTAGCACACAGTGTTTTTGGCTTTTTTTTTTGGCAAACCTTTAGTTGGAATCCTATGCACAGTTTTATAAATGATGCTCCTGGTAACTGAGCTAAACTGGGTATGTTCCAAACAGCTTCCTGGCCTCGTTGGCCCATTTTTCAGTTAAGTGGTATTGGGAAGGGCCAGTATGGTGACCCACAGAGGGAAGAAGAAAACAACAATCTTCAGAAAACCTATGGATGATGTCGCAAGCTACTTGTCCAGTTCTTTTTATACAGTCTACAAACACAACCTCACAATGTATTTATGTATTTATTTATCTCAGTATAGGTTGCATCAGACAGTTTCTAAAATGTATACTGCCACACTGGTAGCAATACTTCAAAAATAAAAATATAATGGAATATACTGAGAGGCAAGAGAATTTCATTCCTCCTTTCAACACAAAAAAACAATTCATCAAATAAAAGATGGAAAACACGGAGCAAGCAAGAAGTTCATTAATTTAAATTAATGTGTGTTTTTGCTCTTATCAGTAACAAGTCACTGAAGATACAACAGGGGGTGGACTTTGTTTTTTGTTTTTTTGTTTGTTTGTTTTTTTTCCCAAAAACAGTTCTTGAGAGAACATGATTACAAAAGCATCGATTTGAATAAGTGCATTCATCCTTTCTCTGTCATTAGCAATAATGATGTTATTTGTGGACAGAATACAAAATACTAATTTTTACATTTTAACCACTATCCTCCTTGAATATTTAGTTTCCTGCGGGGCAATACAGCACTAACCTTTTCTTATAGGGTTGATTTCACGTCAACATGAGCACCAGAACACATTCTGTAACCATTTTGAACTCAGCCGGTGTAGAGTCAGTCTCATCTAGGTGATTTGAACTCAGGTATGAGTATATCAAGTCATTTGTCTGTGTCACGGCTGAATGAGCAGAGAAATAGCTCAGGAAAAAAAAAGAAAAGAAAAGAAAAAAATCCAACTGATAATTCTGTTTTACCAGGTATAACCCCTGGAGGGCGCTGTTGCACGTAATAAACAATGGACGTGTGATTGCCCTTACAAATCAGTAAGGTAGGGTACTCTAGTCTGCATGTGCTCAGATGTGCTCACAGACACATGCACACTCACATATTAACACAATATAACGGCATGAGCTCGTATGCAAATGTGCGCAAGAGCTGGTATGTTCCAGTGATGTGAAGCTTACCTGGAGACTCAAAAGCAAAGCTTTTATGCACTCCATTCATTTTGATTTTCTGTCCTTTAATGTCTTTATTTTTCCCCCAACGAATGACTCTTGTCTTGGAAACCACAATTATTGAATGTCTTGACTGTCCGATTTAATATATTTAGTTAGACTGTGAACCTGGCATTTTCTATAGGTGTCTATTTTTTATTGCTTTGGCATTTGAAGGGGAAGCTGTAAAGATCACTCTAGCACATAGCTAGACAGGAAAGATAGATCCAGATCACAAACTACTGTTTCCATGGCAACATGAATGTGGACATCAGGGGGAAACAGGGGTCTCCCAAATGTCTGTGGGTTCATTAATAAAAGGAAAGTAAAATGTCATGTGTGTCTTGAATGGAAGTGGCAGCAATTACATTAAAGCTGAATGAGCGAATGCTGCTTCACTCTGATACTTGTGTTGGGTCGTCTTCAGCAGCAGTCAGGGGAAATAACGTCAATCTCTGCTGAGCACCGGGGCTGGAAGTGTGAATGAAAGAAAGCTTTAGGTGTGTTTTCTAGAAGAAAGCTGGTGAAACAGTCCTATTGCAGTAGATTCCCCCATAGTAAATATACTTATCTGTGTCTTGATTTTAGCCGGAAAGGAAAACAAAAACTTGTCAAAATTACCCTTAAGGTTATTTGTCTCCTGTTCCTGCCGTTGTGTTCACCCGGCCTGAATTTCAAATTTCATGCCAGGCAGCGCTCCCCAATGTACGCATCTAAAGCTTAGAAAAATGTCAGAGCGTATCTCTGAAGAGTTGATCCGGCAGATGTTTGAAGGGATTAAATGATGCATCTGACTTTTTTGTTTCAGCTTTGGAGGCTGTGGGGAATCGGGACGTAGAGAGAAGATATGAGTCGGCGGAGGTCTTAGTTAAACTAGAGTGTATTATTCAAAGTGCTGGAGGGATGCTTGTGTTGCTGAATCTGATTAAACTGCTATTACCCCATTGGAACTTATTTGTGCTAGCATAATCAGAGTTTCTTTTTTGAAAAAAATCAGAACAACAAGCACAACACATCAAGTGAAGAGAAATACAACTACGTGGAAACACCCTCAAAGTTCCAGTTTGACAAAAAAAAGAGGTTACACAGTGTTTTTAAATGTTGGTTTTATGTAATTATAAGATGCCTAAACAGTCTTATTAAAAATGATTCAAAACCTACATTCAGAATCGGTGTAATCTTGCTCATGTCATTTATTTCAATCATTTCTTTTCTTTGAAATATTAATTTAATGACCATATAGTTGACTTGAATTTGCTTCCTTTCACTTACTCTTTTGTAAGAAAAATATCCCAGTCTTAATAGTTGATTATATCTGCAGCAAAAACCTGCCAATGATCTATGAGGGGAAAAAAAATGAAACAATACTAAAGTGATCGCTTATTAGTTGTAATCTAGGTAAGTTGTTCAGTTGATTGTGATATTGATTTGAAGTCATATCGCTCAGCACTAAGATACCTTTTGTTAAAAGTAGACTGAGAGCATGATAAAATGTTTTAAACTTGTGCTGGGAAAACAAAACAAATCATGCATGAGGATGGGTGCATGAGGATGGGTGCATGAGAATGGGTGCATGAGAATGGGTACATGAGGATGGGTACATGAGGATGGGTACATGAGGATGGGTGCATGAGAATGGGTGCATGAGGATGGGTGCATGAGAATGGGTGCATGAGAATGGGTACATGACGATGGGTGCATGAGGATGGGTGCATGAGAATGGGTGCATGAGAATGGGTGCATGAGAATGGGTACATGAGGATGGGTGCATGAGGATGGGTGCATGAGAATGGGTGCATGAGGATGGGTGCATGAGGATGGGTGCATGAGAATGGGTGCATGAGGATGGGTGCATGAGGATGGGTGCATGAGGATGGGTGCATGAGGATGGGTGCATGAGGATGGGTGCAAGCTCTGAGCAGAGGATGAAATCAGTCCGTATTTAACAGCACTGTAAGAGTCGACCTATTAGCAGAAGACGCTGGAGATAAAGTACAACCAGCAACCACACTGCTCAGAAGACTGGCTGTAATATTAACTTTGTCACTTGGCTTGGAGCACCAGCTTCTCAAGCAAAGTGTTTTGCAGCTGTAGAAACGCTGCACTGATGGCCATGCGTATAAACTAGGTATAAACCGTTTCATTCAGCATGACTGAATAAAACGATCAGTGACCAGAGATATTTGTGACTAGTTGCTGGCTGTCTTCAGATTGCAGGAAAACTGTAATGCTTTGTGAAAGCACATACTCAGGAAGCAAATCTGCCCTTCTGTGAGATCCCTGTAAATATATAACTTGAGGAGAGAATCGGAATGAAGAGCAGATTTCCAGGTCATCTTTACACTGTGATGAGTGTGGAAATGGATATAGATTCTTTAAGGTGTGCGGATTAGTAGAAATAAATGTCTTAGAGGAAATAATCCGCATACAGCTGATGAACAATTTACCAACAGCTTTTAAGGAGGACTTTAAATTTGATCACTTTAAAACCGACAAAGACCCTTTAGACAGAAGTAGTAAAATTTAGTCAGAAATGTTATCTAAGGTTACTATTAGATCATCTTCCCACTGTGTCTCTGACTGAAGATACTACTTTTAAATTTCATTAAAGAGGTTATGGCTGTTGAAACGAATAATTCCTATTCAGATATTCCATTATTCACACATGTATTTCAATTCAGTTCAATCTATTTATATAACATATCTCTAACAACACAAGTTGTTTCTAGGCGATATACGCCTGCTGTGGCATAAGTCTACTTTGTGCTGTAATCGGTCCTCCACAGTTTCAGATGATACTTGAAACAACAACTAGTGAGTCCTGACGCTATTTCTTTGAACAGCAATGACGATGAGCTTAATCATTCTAGAAAGAGACATATTGAGGTCAATATTCAAAAAACACATCAAACTCTCAGAGCTGGTCTGTCAGTTAACCTATCCAGCCTCTCCATACGCGTTTGTGCTATAAACCTTTTTCTTTTACATCAATTGCTCAAAATATGATTGAAGTCGTGACTTTCAGCTTTAATTGAAAGGGCGTCACAGAATAATTGGTTTAACATATTTAGACAGTCTATTCTGCATTATTACAGGGCCAGAAATAATTTTAGAAATGTGCATGACAGCTCATAAAATATGTGTGCATAATAAAGTCAGTAAAACTCTTAAGAAGTCTAAGACTTTTTTTTCCTTTGGTTTTATTTATTGAAATCTGAAACTTTAAATTTCCTTCCCTGCTACAGATAGCAAAAGCTATTAAACCATTATTCAGAGGTATGAGACAGACGTACAACCTCACTAAAAAATGAAACACCTTAATTAATTAAAAACAAAACAGTAGTAAACACTATCTAGTGTCACTGTCTGTGATTAGAAATGTATTTCCAGGCTATTGATTTGTGTTGGGCAGCAGTCACGTGACATAACACATAACACAGTGGGAATTGCAAATAGAAGAGAATCAATAATGAAAATGAAACGTGTGACCCTTAACTATAAAGTATTTTATAAGTATAGGTTTCTTTTCGTAACATCAACAACATTTCAGTTCAAACAATACTATACTATACTACAATAGTATTTTAACTCCTACCCTTAATCTCCATTTTTTTCACCTGAAATACAGTTCCATGCCTTCCTATTCTACTGTAAACAAATTATACTATTGTTCTGTTTTGCCGAGGAGCACCTTATTTAGACAGAAGTTTTACACAGAAGGAGCTCTTTAATTTAGTAGTATCTGTTTTTTTTAAATATATATATTTTATGATGCTAATCCGGGTCACAGAGAGTTGGAGCCCGACCCATCATGTGAGAACATCAGCAACATCAATAACATCAATGTGGTTCATCCCTGTGAAATATCATTTCCACAGAGAACCACAGGCTTTGACGCATGTAATTTACCTTGGTATACATTCGCCACCATAGGCTGGGACTCAAACCAGTGACAGAAGGACCATAGCCCCCATAGACTGTATGAGAAGAACTGGACGAAGGGTGAAGAGTGCTTTTGAAGCCTCATTTTCCTTGTGCTGCTCAGTCGTTGCAAAAGAGTGGGAAAAGCTGCCTGGAACACAGCTTATGTGGTCCAGAGGAGTTGGAAACCCTTGCTGATGTAGTTTTAAGAAGAAGATGAGTTTTTAGAGGTCATTCTGATTATCTGGCATCAGATAATAGAGGGTTTATGTGTTACTTGCCACAACAGCTCTTTATTACAAAATGCTGCATCTTTACATCTATGTTTCACTCTTGATCATTTCCATCCAGCATTATGCCCTAGTGTCCAATCATTACAGATAAAGACCAGTCACAGATAGTCTTCCTGTACCCCTGATGATGTCCTTGTATGAGCATTGCTATTATTGGCTTCTGGTTTCTAATACAAACCTTCCTCTTCCTTTACATCATTCTTTGACCTGAACTTACAGAGCTGACAGCATCTATGACTTTTTTCACAATGAGATTCCAGAACTTATACTGCTAACACTACTTCTTTTCTTTCTTTCTTTCTTTTTTTTAATTCCTGTTGCATTCATTGCCGCCCGTCTCTATCTAGTTGCCATACAAAGGGTTTTATGCAATTAATGTACACATCTGCATCCATTCATAATGATAAATGGGAGTTAGAATCAAGCTTCAGTGTGTGTGTGTAAAATTTCAAAATGACTGGGATTGATGAAAGAGATTAGCTACGAAACCACACAAAGTTTCTGGCACTTGGTGTGTTGGAAAGCTAACATCTGCCTTGGACGTTCTTTACATTCATTCACCTGGCAACAGATGCTTCCTCTGCACCGCATCACTCCCACAGGAATGAACTATTATGGAGTCATTTATAGAACTGACAAAATAATATCAACTTTCTCTTGAGGGGCAAGCTAAAGATTGTTCCATAGGGTAACTCACACAACAACTAAACATAAAAGTACCACGTGTGGCCAGTCAATATATGGCCACTTTGCTTTCCTGTGGCCTACAAAGTTGATATCACGTGGCCGCTGCGGTCAATATATCTGACCTGGATATGCAGCTGCGTTCTAACATCATCCATGTCAATACACAAATTCATTACAGATGGTGCCCACAGAGAAACGACTGATGATGCAGTAGTTAATCTATAATGCTTTTTTTTGTTTTTGTTTTTTTTAAAAAAGGAAGAAAGGTCAGAACTTAATGAGATAAATGGGAAGGATTTGGTTAACATCCAAAAAACTATCCGATGCAAATCTTTTTTTGATCTCGTTGTGTGCTGTGCTGTAGCAGTACAAGCGTGTCACATTGTAACAGCTTGGGTGCGCTGTTGGAGGTCAGGACAACTAGGGCAGACAATTAAAACTGGGCAAAGCCAGAGGACAGAAAACCAGCAGACTGAGCCTGACATGGTTCACTTGTGTGTGTCCATTTCTGACAATGGTCTCAGACTTGAGTCTGTAAAAAAGAGATCACAAAAGTCTGTGCGAAGTAGGGGAGTAGAGTTGACTAATATGGCTACCTTACGACGACAGCCAAGATCTAGAGTGGCCTCAACTCGGCAAAATCGTGGCTCCTGTTCTTCCACTGCATCTTGCCCTGTTTTCTCTGGACCTTACAGTGACCATGAGGAAGACCCTCCACTGCGCCGCCAGTCCTCTCCTTTGCTCAAAGGTTCTCTCTCCAGTCTTCATACCGCTACCAGTCCAAGTCCAAAAGGTTCCTTTTCCGGCCTTCAAGGATCTGTTCCCTGTTTGCAAGGATCTCTGTCAAGTCTTCAGGGATCTCTGTCCAGCTTCCAGAGCTCTCTACCTAATCTTAGGGGATCTATGTCTTCGTTGAAGAGGCACTCACTAGGTAGTCTGGAAAACCCCAGCCCAAGCCCCAGTGAGTGGAGTGCAAGCCTCCAGAGTTGCAATGGCAGCTCTAGTGATGACGATGGCAGCTGGGATACAAACAGCTGGAGCTCAGGTGCTACCTGCCTTTTACGTACACCTACCAAACAAGACAAAAGTGAGTCCACGAGGGATTTATGTGAGAAAAGCTGCAACACTGATGAAGTGTTTTCTGTAGCAGACCCTGAGAATGAAATAATCTACCAGAATCTTATATTCTCAAATCCTGCTGATGAAGCTGAAAGCAAAGGAGACTGCACTACCAGGATTTGCACAGTGGTAAGAAAAGACAAGGGAACCCAGAGCATGTCCTCAGCTTTTTTGAATAAGAGTGTTTCTCAGAACGTTTCATCCCATCAGCGGGACGAGAAGATAGATGACAAGCGCAAGTTTTCCCAGTTCCTGAATGAAGTGACGTGCAGGGTGTTAAAATCTAATGGTGGTCCTCCTCAGCAACAATCCTCCCCCCGCCATCAGTACTCATCTCCTCCACCGGCACCACCTTCTACCCCATCTCATCCACCACATAATTCTATCTCAACAAACCCACCACCTGCATCTGGATCAGCGGCAAACCTGTGGTACAGCCCAACTGCCTCAAACCTTCAGACCATCAAGGAATGTGACTCCAACGACATTACAAGCTCCATCCACCAGTGGAGCAAGACATTACCCAGCTGTAAGATCCTGGAGCCTGAGGAGATGTTGAGGAAAGCAAAGGGTGAGAGTTCCTCCTATCTGGAGCACAACCTAGAGTTGTATACAAAGATCCAGGCGCAGCCCTCTACTGGTAGACTTTATTTAGAGACAGACATTGACAGAGTTAGACGACTTGATGAACTGGTTGCTAATGGCACTCTCGGGAAAGAGAGGAATGACAATGTCCAGGAGAAAGGTATGGAGCGAGGGAAGGAGAAGGGAAACAGGATTCCATGGGAGAGAAATGGAGACTTGGGGATGGAGAAAGGAAAGGAGAGGGACAAGAGAAAAGAGGGTCCTTGGGAAAGAAACAGAGGGAGGGAGAAGGAAAAGAAAATGGTACCAACCAACTATGAGCCACCACCTTCTCACCCAGCTGCAAGTGGACGGAGCAACCCTTGCCCTGTTTTTAGCTGGCCCGAGGGATTTCCCAGAATGTCCATTAGAGCTACCTCACTGCCCAGAGCTGTTAATATCACTGTGAGTACACCCCTATATTCATGTGCTTGTTTGTGGGTTCATCAACACATAAAATAAATGACACTTTTAAACATCTAACATGAGGTATAAATGCATTTCAATATCTTGCTTTGACCTGATTGTTTTCACACCAGTTCAAAGGACATAGATGGAACTAAAACTGGATACTGATTAAAAAAAAGTAATTTACAAACTGATGATGCTGATGGTTCACAATTTCAGAAAGCCCTGATTTACATTAAATTTTAGCATTATATTTGTCAATTAAGCATGTGTAGACATTTTTTTTTAGAGAGGTGGGAACAAATTTAATGAAAAATAGATATGGAATAAAAATAACCTGCTGTTGCTTAATTCATTAGCTTTACCAAGACAAAATAACTTTACTCACCACCACAGAAAGATTACATTCTGCCTTAAATGTGCGTTTTTTACAGCGGACATCAAACATCATGTTTTCATCTGCTGTAGTAAAAGCATACTCTCTGCTTTCATGCCCGCTCATATGTTTGAACTCCTACCACTTTTGAGCCATCACACACTTTTAACATCACAAATAAATACTGAGGACAAATACCCCTTTAATAGTAGTTTCTCACTGAAGTTGGTAAATTATGTCCAATAGTGTATTTTCAACCAATCGCAAACTTTGGTAAAAAAAAAAAAAAAAAAAAAAAGTCAAAATGTGTACTAAATAAAAATGTGCACTTAATAAATTGAAAAAAATACCCTTTTGCAGTTTGAAAAAAGAAAAAAAAACTTTTCAAAAACAGAACCAGATCAGAACGAGAAGTCACCCAGTACAGTTCTTCTATTATACGCAGTTGTGTTATGTGTTATTGTAAAGATAATTGATGTGATCGTGGGTGATGTAATCAGGCCAATTAGAGAAAAGAGGCACATATGTATTTTTTTCTGTGTCTCTGTGCTTCCTCATAATGAGGTAAGAGTAAATGTAGATTGCAGGATATAAAGAGGCAAATGAAAAAGATTACACAAGCCTTTGATGATTTTACTCAATCTTCATTCAAGGCTTTGATTCAGTGTATTGCATCACATCCCCCCTTGTTAGCTGATATTACTCTTCTGAGAGGTTTAAGATGTGAATCATTTATGTTTGTTTGCTGTTTAGTTTAGATGCATGTGACACATCACCTACTTGCTATAGAAGAAAAGTGTGATACAAGAGCATTCATTAAAATTGCATTAATGGGGAATGTGAATGAGCTTGTAAAGCACATGCACAGTGGTGTATCACACATGCACAACATTCCCCTTGCTTGTCCTTTCTCCATTTAAAACCTAAAAGTAAAACTGCAACATGACATGCAGGTTGAATGGAGCTTTTCTCCGTAGATATGCACTTTCATAGCTCAGATGTTCTCAAAGGGGTGCTGCAGTTAAGGTCTGTATGTTTTCTCATTTAAAATCATTTACATCTCTGTGCCCTCCAAACGTTCAACAAACATACCTCAATGGGGAAGTTATGGTCCTTTAGGAATGACTACATCTGCTTTATTTATTGCATTTTACTCAACAAAAAAGAGGTAAAGATAGTTCGGGTTTTAAACTAATTTCGCAATCCTACTGCTGCCTGTGAGAGTATAACAAATCTTTAAATAATTTAAAACTCTTTCTTCCATCTTCTTTTCTTGTGACTTTTAAGTTCATATGGTTATGGCCTCTCACAACCTGCTGTGTTTTTTTATACCAATACTCTGTTGCACTGCAGTGCAGTTTCTTGACTTGAATTTACAGTATTTCACTGGACATCATCTCCCTGACAGCTGTTCAGCTCATGAGCGAGTGGGTGTCTTGAAAGGAACATATTTGGTACATAAGGGGGGAAAAAAATACTGTTTTATGGCAGTTTTTCATAGTTAGTGACTTGTGAGGGGGCTGTTGGAAAGACAAGGGAGATATTTCTTTCAAGGAAGGAAAGAGGGAAAGAAAATACTGCAAATATATACACATGCATGCAAAATACAACAATCTGATAAATCCATGCATAAATATGCTCCATTGTCAGTACAGTATGTCAAAAAGAAGCAATTGACAGAAATAATATATATAAACTCAGTTAAGTAATATTAAAAAGCCAACACCAATTATTTTGGATTGTATATTGAATTAAACTCCACCAATATTCAAAATTACCTCAGTAAGTCTTGCAATGCCTCCTCTACTCTTGGTACAGCTCAGTTCATCTTAATAGCAGAAGTGCACACTTGTCAGCCAGGGTTGGCTCTAGCCAAGCACATTAGGGTGGGCTAATAAAAGTAGTAGGTATGCAATACTATAATTAGACCCTATTTCCTCAACCCCCATAGTAAAATTAGCATCTTGTGAGTTTAAAGAATAACAGAACTCAGGCAATCATGCAAAATGTGTGTAAGAACATATTAAACAAGTTCACATGTAACAACCACTGGCAAGTTCGGATATTATGGTGCATGTAACAGAAGGAAGTTTTTATTTAAATAAAAACTGTGGTGGAACTAAAATGTATGGAAATACACTTGAATCAAAAATGGAATATGTGACATAATCATACCTGAATAGTTGGATTTGAAATTTCAAACTCTGCAGTAAATGGGTATGTTAAGTAAAACTGTGTCTGTGTCCAAAACATTGTGGAGGACATTGTAGACACTGATCTGAACATCCATCTATGTATATAATTAGTCTCCTGTTTCATTTGACACTTTCAGAAATAGAATATATATCAACTTTAGAGAAAGCTCCATCCAGGTCAAATTTGTGGACTTGATCTAAGGTTGTCTCATTGTTCTCAAAAGCAGTGGAATGTCCCTTTAGTCTTCTGATGACTAAGAAGCTGGATGATTTGAAGAACTGACTGACTAAGAGAATAAAATGCATGACTCATTGGCCGAGTTAGTAACAGCAAGATTAGTGAGTAAAATGAGGAAATAGTGTACAATGATAAAAAAAAAAGTTTGTAGGATCATGTAGGATCTAAAACGTGATAGTCGCTATAATTTTCTAGTCTCGTATAGCCTAACGCCAGGATTCCCAAACAGGTACGTGGTACTTGAGCGGGGGGTACAAGACATTAAATGGCCAATGGCCAATCTATGGTTTTAAAAAAGCTGCTAACCAATAAATAAACAAATCATACATAATGTTCAATTATTATTATTATTATGATGATGATTATTATCATTATTATTATTATTATTATTATTATTATTATTATTATTATTATTATTATTATTATTATTATTATTATTATGATATCACTGTTATCATTATTATTATTATTATTATTATTATTATTATTATTATCATTATCATTATCATTATTATTATTAT
>JBAMYA010000015.1:6738699-6757596 GCA_037176975.1 Arrhamphus sclerolepis | reverse complement strand
ACATACCATGAGGTAACCAAAGTGCTGCACAGGTGAATATCAAAATAAGACAAGATAGAATCATAGTTTAATAATACAAGCAGGAAGCAACAACAATAAAATAAACAATAAAAGGCAAAAGACACTGCAAGGACTGTGCTTTGGGGTTAAAAACCACTGTAAAAATATGAGTTTTTAAAAGAGATTTAAATTCATTAAGAGTTCTGGCAGACCTGGGATCCTGCAGAGAATGATGTGTTAAATATTATTGTTAAAGTCAAACAAATATAGCCCTATTGTCGTATGTCTTGCATGTTGCATTATACATTATAAAACCTGGTCTTTTTTTCAACACTGCATTTAATACTGTCTTCTGCTCACCATGTTCGTGAGCTGTAAGTATGCTAACTCTGGCCGGTGACACTGACCTGCTCTTCTTGTTCTCATTGGCTTTTATGGTATTCAGCCAGAGCACAGAGTCATAAATATAACACATCTTTGGTAGTTACAATTAGAGTTCAGGGAACCTCCACAAACTTGTATTATTTCAACAAAACAAGCTTCAAACTTTACTATTGTTGTGGGGAGAAGCTCGGGCTCAAAAATCAGGCTTAAAGTCCTCCAGTGCATAGTCATCTTAAGGATTTTGTCGTAAAGAGATCCAGTCAGTTGTTGCGGACAGGAACATGTTTAATATTAACCAAAACATTTTAACTCTCTGGGCCAGCTTAGAAATGAAGAACAACGATGCCTCATTATATTAAGAAATCTGCATTAAGTACTAAGACTGTTGGAACAGGTACAAAAGTTCAAAGGAAGGTTCAAAGTGAGGAGGTGTGCTCTGAAGATATGAGTCTTCAAGGGATTCTTGATGGTAGAGAGGAAAGCACATCCTCTGATTTGGTAGCTTGTTCCACCATTCTGGAAGTACAAATTAGAAATGTCTGGACAGAAACTGCATTGTGTATGGAAATGGCAGTGCCAGATGACAAGGTGCCTGTATCACGAAGCTAGATTTTGCTTTAGCGAGGTAACTGCAGGGTTAATCCTGGGTTTTCTGTATCATGAAACTGGGTAATTGCTTATCGAGGTATGTCACCAGGGTAACATACACTGAATGGCTAACCTGCTCTGTAGCAGGTTAACTCTCAGGATTAAATCCAATCCTATATAAAGCCCCACTCACTGGCCAATCAGCTTTTCGGGGAAAATGATGTTCTCTCCCAGATATCATTATATACAGTCATTAGACAGCACACATACATCTTGCAGACATCGGTGAGATGTAAAACGGCAATTCGTCACATGGAGAGTGTTTGCTCATTGAAAAAATATCACCCAGATGTTGGCCCATAATGGAAGAATACCATCAGCCAAGTTTCTATATGTTTTGCATAGCAGGATTCCAGGTACCACAATTACATCTTGCTTTTGTTAAATGTTATACTTTAAGTTTACAAGCATCAGCCCACTACTTTCTACCACAGCTCAATATCTGGATGGATTTTATTCATTTCATTTTATTCATTGTGAACTTCCCATTGGGATGAATAAAGACTTCAGGCCACTAACTTGGAATATGGATATGATGTAATAGAGGCCAGTGCTTCCAGCTTTATTCCAGCCTGACGTTAAAATCGAAGGACCAACTTACTGGATGCGATAATAATTTTATGTTTATTTTCAACGTGCTCCAACGTCCTTAACACCCCCGAGGGATCGCATCTGGGGGAGATTACTTAATGACTAATTGTCATACATTCTATTCATTAGCACAACACATTGATTTCATGGGATTCACAGTTGTGATCAGTATCATATGTATGCGTAACTTACACGTGTTGCCAGGCATTTTGCCTCCTTCTAGCAGCAGCAACAGTGTTTCCTTCTTGCGTAGGTTGTCTTTTTCTTCTTCGTATGTGGTCGGTATGAGTCGCTGTCCCTCAGCTGTGAAGTATGACGCTCTCTTTTTCCCTTTCACGACACTCATGGCGCTTATGATTGTGACTGGTCCACTACCTGCCCTTTAAACGTGCACACTCACGAGTCTTGATAACATAACCCTGGGTTGAGTTACCGGGTTGATAGCATCGTGATACCGATTATCCTGACTGGGGTTTGTTAGGGTAAGTTAAACTGGATAGTGATACAGTTGTGATACAGACCCCTGATGAGGTTGGGAGGAATGTTGTGTCCTAAAAGGAGCACAAGCCTGTGAATCTGGATCAATCTATGCAGCTGTGTACCATTTGTGTTACCTGATAGTCAAAAACAAAAAGTCCTTAGATATCTTATTTCTATGCTTTTTTTCTTTTTTTTTTTTGGAAGATATAAGTGAAGGTGACAGCGTAATGTGGGTTAAAAGAAATTCTTGACTGTGTAGCGGTAAGATGTTTAAAAAAAAACACAATTCATGCGCTGACTGAACAACTTGCACACACACAGTTGTGAATCAGAAACAATGTGTTACATTCTACATTAGTTTTATGTTTGGCTAAAAATACATTTACATGATTCACGTCACGATTGTGAACAATGGGTGTACTTAATACTAATGTAAACGGTTTAAGAATTAATAATTAATTAATAGTGCATAGTAAAAGCTGGATCTAAAATTTCTTCATCAAGTTATGTACAGCGTCTCTGACCGTTTTAGGTCAGTGTATATCCCGATAAAGGCTAGATGTGTAGTATGTTCAGCGTAATTTTGTCTAAAAATACACATTTATGATACACAGCTTTGTAGAATGACCCAACTGTGTCCAGTTAGGTGCATATTCCTCCAGTCTGTCTGTATGTGACCTGAAGTTGACAGTCAGCCATGAGTAGCCAGTGGAGTTGATGAAACACCAAAGGCGTCACCATGTTCTGCACCATCTGTTAGGGGTTTTGCTC
Source organism: Arrhamphus sclerolepis (assembly GCA_037176975.1). Lineage (NCBI taxonomy): Eukaryota > Metazoa > Chordata > Actinopteri > Beloniformes > Hemiramphidae > Arrhamphus > Arrhamphus sclerolepis. The sequence continues at coordinate 6,754,722 of JBAMYA010000015.1, read as the reverse complement.
TGCATGCAGGGAGACCTGCTAGAAGAGCACTGAGGCGATAAATAAACATGGCCTGTCCCAAGAGTTGGGTGGCACAGTGTTTCAGATACAGAATGATTGTTCTTATGATGTAAAGTGCAAAGTCACATAAATGAGAGACGGCTGCAACACGGTGGGAAAGGGCAACTGGTCATCAATCATAATACCCAGGTTTCTTGCAATCTTTTTATGAATCACTGTTCATGTAGATGTACATGTAGCCATGAAGGGGCAGCTACAATTATGATAAGAAACCATGAAGTGTAAGAAACTCTGCGCAACCAAAGGCTGTAAGTCACTTTAACGGTGACTTTAATCGCACTAAAACTGTCACAAATATGATGTTGAATAGCTGATATTGCTATCGGGTTCCTTTTTTTTTCTTCTCCTTCTTCTTTTTACTTGTTTACCATTTCAGCCAGTGCTGCTCAGCATTGTCAGCTTGAGGTATAGTGAGCTTGTTTAAGATTGAGGACAAAATGTCCACTACAGTTTACCTTAATGTGCAACATATGTATTGAATCTAATCTATGTATTTTAATGAATTATTAGCAAACTACAATATAGTTTAGTATACAGCAATTAAAGCATTAAAGACTGATCACATTAGATGGGGCTTCACACTGCTTCTGTGTACCTTAATGATGTGAAAAGCGATTACTTCTTGTCCTTTGCCAGATGAAGAGCACAAGTATATCACAACATTGTTGCTGTGGCAACCTCACCGAGGTCTGAACTCCTTCTCTTTCACAAAATTTTAACAATGGAGAAATCTTAAGGCTTTGAATGCAACAACAAAAAAAAAAAAAAATACAGTGTGAGCTCTGTGAATCTATCCTTTTGCACTACAGCTTTTCTTTTTCTGACTACTGATACTTGTCTGAAAGGTTATGAAGGTGTGAAGAGCATGATGCTGATCTTAGTCTGCAGGACTAATTAGCACTTGAGCCATAAAATTACTGCAGAAAATAAACAGAAAGACAGCTAAAGATAACATTTCATCTTTACATAAAAGGGACAACAATATGAAACATTAGCTCATCTTTTTTCTTGTAATGTGAGATCATTATTGAATAAAGAACAGTAAAAAATTTAAAATAAAATGTTCAGAATTCAACCTTTGGCTGTGAGAGAAATTAAATTTAGTAGGTCTGGGTATGTTTTTCCTGATGGGAACAAACATCCTCAGAATTATAGCAGATTTGAACTCAATTTGACCTGACTAAGAGCAAAAGTAATTTTGTCCTGGTTCTTACCCATAAGCCTTTCTAGCAAAACCATTCTTTTTTCCCAATGCTTCATTATTTTGAACTTCACTGATTTTGTTCAAATAAATTGTTCTTTACCTTGAAAGAAACATAGACATTTTATAATACGGTGTTATACTTTAAAGGGGAAAGTAAAATTCATCAGGTGTTTTAGTTTCGTTCAGGCATATAATCATTGCAGTTGTAATCTATTGTGAGCCCAGTTTTACCTTCATCCTCATTTCCAAAATGTTGAAGTCTCACAATTCATTACAAATTGTGAGACAGGAATACGTATGCCATGATCCATCACTAAAATAATTTGTAATGACAAAACATATGTTTTTTTATCAGCATTTTCAGTTTCCTTGTAGATCTAACCATGTATGATAATACTAACTCTAACCATTTGCAATGTGGAGTCAAGTCGAATAATTCAGCTGAATTAATTTCTGAGTATATGAAGTACTCCAATTCACAACAAGTGTCAGCTCTGGGCAATTTACAGAGAAACGTAGATCCAAGTACAGTTTCATTAAGTTCAATTCTAATCAATGTAGATATAATTCTATAGTGCCCTACTGGGTATCATACTATTTGTAAAATGCTAATTCGTAATGCAAATTCATAAAACAATCTACTCAATCAACAGTTCAGTCCCCCATACTGCGCAGGTATGGAGCAGCAGGTGATACTGGAAATGAAGAATTTAATTTTAACATGAAGAGATTTCCAGCAGAGCCAGGCACAGAATTAGCAGAAATAAAAAGAAGCTCTTCACTGGAGTACAAAGAACTGTGAGCTGACAGCATCACACCATCGTGAGCACGGGTAGGTAGGGACAAGTTACACAGGTGAATATAGTTTACTCCTCATTTAAAGGAGCTGTAAAGCACATTGCCTCAAGGTTTGTCTCTGCCACATAATGAATTCAACATGAAAGACTCTGGGTCAGTCGCATATTGTGATTTTGCAAGTTTTTAGTAGGAATTTACACAAAACTGTGCGCAAGTGCAACACACCAGCCATAAGCTGCACAAGACATGCACAAAAACACAATATGCAATGTTGCTAAGATACCCTGCTGTGACTCCAGCTGTGGTCTCCTGGAGTGATGCGATCTGCTCAGGAATCGTGTTATATCTGCCGACACATTAGTCCAAGCTGATGAAACACTTGTTTCCTCTGAAAAATGTTTTACTTACAGAAATAAAGCTTTATTGGTATGCCTGACACAAGACAACAAAGGATACATCAAGGTGGCAGATACATTCTTTATTTATTTATAACACAACATTGTTTTCTAATTAATCCACAGAAAATGTTTGGGTTTTTGTTTTTGTTTTTTTTTTGGGGGGGGGGTCGGGTTGTGGCTACAAGGCGCTGCGCTAATGTCAAACAACTTAGCAATGTAGTCCTGAAAATCATACGTTTCCGAAGATTGAACAGGAACACCGACTGAAGTCAGAGTTCCAGCTCAGAAAGTCAGAGAAGCCTCATTTAACTTAACGTCAGAGTTCACCATCACTGCTACTCATGTCATCATAAGCTAATTTGTGTTACCAACATGTACTTAAATCATTTTTGATACTGAAACTTTAGAAAGAAAAAAAGCAGCATGTGTATCACACCTCAGTTGCAGTCCTTGTCTTCAGGCACTAAATTGTGCTGGCTAGTCACCATCATTGCTCTGATGGCTTAATCTACAGAGCTGTTTTCTAGCCGCTGGTAGTGGAGCATCCACAGGAGACTACTGTGTTTCTGGAGTCTTGCATCAGAGAGCGCACACAACTTGTGCCTCTCAAGTCATGCCTGAACTAATATGATACACACCAACTCCAAGGAAAAATGTGGAATGGTCACTTGTTATTATATTTTAGTGGGGTTTTTGGTCTTTTTAATCGACACTTCTTTGAAGGAATATTTCTTGTTGATCCCTTGAAATTTACTTGTATTGTTCAGTCATACACATTCAGAGGTTCATATATGTGGTCTCAAGGTTTAAAGCAAAGATATTATTTATCTGCAGGGCATTGCTGCTTGTTGCACCTTCCACAATGTCATTGGGCCAGCTGCAGGCTTATAAGCTGGGAGCCACCCATCACAGATGTTTCACCCCTTTGATCTTAGAACATCTGTAGGTGGTTCAGCAGCAGTAGGGAGGCTCCCTACCACTCCCAGCAGCTGGCCCTGAGATCCCTTTCCCCCCTTGTGTCATTTCTTCTGGGCCAAAGCCAGACTGCCATTCTCCATCCTCTCCACCAGTTCCTTAGGAGCCTGTCCCTGCTTGGATTCAGTAATTTCACAAGTCCTCAAGAAGGGTTGTGCAATCTTTGCCTCTGAATTCTACTGGGTAAGCAGATGGTACCATTGCATTCTTTATCTCAGAAAATGACTCCATTCTGTCTTTCCATGGAATAGAGAGTTCAACCATGATCACCGTTCTTCCAGAACTGCAGAACAATATAGGGATGTAAGGAAGTTTGAGTGATCTCATTAGGGAACTGAAGATGTTAGTCCAAGCTGGTCTTCATGTTCCACTCACATCCAGCCATCATAATGAATCATTCCTTCTAGCTGATGTTGTGTCCCAGCCTATTACCTGATGAAGTTGAAAAGGAGTTGGACTGTTCTTATTCAGTTGAACTCCATGCTGAGGCCTAGATTAACAAAGGCCGACATCAACCTTATTGATCTACAGGGTGCTGATAGGAATTGTGCCTCTGTTGTTGAAGAAGGAGAGGAGGAAGACATGTCCTTAGGCAGAGAAAAAGGAAGAGACCAGGGCTGAGAGTGAGAACTTTAAATGTTGGGACTATGACAGGAAAAGCTAGATAGCTGGTTGACATGATGTAAAAGAGGCGGCTATTCTGTGTGCTCAGAAGACCAGGTGGAAAGGTAGCAAGGCTGGCATGGCAAGGCTAGTAGGCTAGGAGCAGGATCAAACTGTTCTATTATGGTATGGATGGGAAAATGAACGGAGTAACAGTTATCTTGAAAGAGGAGTTTTTAAGGAAAGTTCTGGAGATGAAGAGTGTGTCAGATAGAGTGATGAGTCTGAGGCTAGAAATTGAAGACGGGATGTGCTGCTAGTGGACATGCCCCACAGTTGGGATATGAGGTGGAAGAGATGGAGAAATTCTGGAGTGAAGTAGATGAAGTGATGGAGTGTATCCCCAGAGATGAAAAAGTGGTTAATGATGCAGACTTTAATGGTCATTTTTGAGAAGGCAACAGAGATGATGATAAAGTAATGGGCAGGTTTGGTATCCAGGATAGGAAGGCAGAAGGACAGATGGTGGTAGACTTTGCAAAAAGGATGAAAATAGCGGTAGTGAATACTTTCTTCCAAAAGAGGCAGGACCAAAGAGTGACTTATAAGACTGGAGGTAAAAGGACACAGGAGAACTACATCTTGTGTATGACGACATAACCTGAAGGAGATCAGTGATGGCAAAGTAGTGGAAGGTGATAGGATATTCAGACAGCACAGGATGGTGGTGTGTAGGATGACCAATGGTGAGGGAAATGGAGAAGAGAAAGTCAGAGCACAGGAGAAAGTGGTGGGAGCTGGAAAAAGCGTATAGTGTAATTTTCAGAGAGGAGTTGAGACAGTCTTTGGGTGGTCAGCAGGTGATTCCAGATAACTGGACAACTACAGCCAATGTGATCAGGGACACTGGTAAGAGAGTACTTGGTGTGTCATCTAGTAGGAAAGTGGACAAACAGAGATGAGTGGTGAAATGAGGAAGTGCTGGAGCATGTACAAAACAATCAAGACCAAACAAAGGACTTATAATGATTTGTGTGCTTGGTTGGACAGCAAGAAGGGAGAGAATCATTTATACAGGTTGGCAAAGCAGAGACATAGAGATAGGAAGGATGTGCAGCAGGCTAGGGTGATTAAGGATAGACATGAAATTGTACTGACAGTTAACAGTTGTGTAATGGAAAGACAGAAAGATGGAAAGAATTTGAATGAAGAAAATTAAGTTGTAGAAGTTGTAGACCAGATACAGAGTAAAGATTAGGAAGGCTGGTGTGAGAGAGCAGAGGACTAGAGAGGCAGCTGGTCCTGATGATATACATGTGGAGGTGTGGAGGTGTCAAGGAGATGTGGCAGTAGAGTTTTTGACCAGGAGATTCAGCAGGAGCTTAGAGAGTGACAGGATGCCTGAGGAATAGAGAAGCATGCTGGTGCTGATTTTTAAGAACAAGGAAGATGTGCAGAGTTGTGGGAATTACGGAGAAATAAAGTTGATGAGCCATATAATGAAATTATGGGAAAGAGTAGTGGAAGCGAGACTAAGGATAGAAGTGAGTATTTATAAACAGCAGTATGGATTCATGCCAAAACAAGAGTTGTACAAATACAATATAAGCTTTGAGGATATTGATAGAGAAGAACAGAAAAGTTCAAAGGGAGCTGCGTTGTGTCTTTGAAGACCTTGAGAAAGCATAATGCAGGTTGCCAAGAGAGGAGCTATGATATTGTATGAGGAAGTCTGGAGTAGCAAAGCAGTGCTAAGGTGGTGCAGGACATGTTTGGGAGCTGTAAGACATTGGTGAAGTGTGCTGTAGCTGTGACAGAGGAGATCAAGGTGGAGGTGGGACTGCAACAAGGATTAGCTCTGAGCCCCTTTTTGTTTACAGTGGTGATGGACAGGCTGACAGATGAGATTAGACAGGAATCTATGATGTTGGTAGATGATGTGATCTGAAGCGAGAGCAGGGAGCAGATGGGGGAAAGTCCACAGAGGTGGAGGTATGCCTTGGAAAGGAGAGGAATGAAGGCTAGCTTCAGCGCGATAGAATACATGTTTGCGTGTGAATGAGAGGTACCCAAGTGGAACAGTGAGAATACAGTGTAGAGGTGTAAAGGATGGAGGATTTTAACTACTTAGGGTCAACGGTTCAGAGTAATGGAGAGTTTGGAAAAAAGGGAAGAAGCATGTGAAAGCAGGTTGGAAAGGGCAGAGAGAAGTGACAAGGATAAAACAAATACATAAATGAAAAACAGCCAAAAAGCATTTCCAATGAAAACAAGCTCCACCTACCATAAGACGACCATGGTGAACTAGCCAGTTGTGGTCCCATGTCTTTATGACCTTCTGTTCCGAAGACACGCCCAGAAAACCACAAACATTGGCCACTGCACCACCTTGCAGCCATAGGAGGAGGATGGAAAGCTTGTTGAATTCAGGGGTGTAAGTCAAAGTTCCAACTCTCTGTCATAATCCCTTCTTCAGATATCACCTTCTCATAGGATCATCAAAATGGGACGATCCTGGCCATACCCTAAATTTACTCAGTACGTAGAGTTTCCACATGATGAAACCATCAAGGGGCGACTGTCACACAAAAGCCCAGCTAGCTTAGATGGTAGAGCATGAAACTCCAGACCTCACTTGGTCCTTTTGTCTTTCCTTTCATCTTTCCTTTGTTTCTTTCATCTTTTCTTTTGTCTGTTGTTTGGTCCTCTCATCTTTCCTTTCATCTTTCGATTGGTCCTTTCGTCTTTTCATCAAGAATGTGTACAAGATGGTGATAAGACTTGAAATGTTGTATAGTTTAGAGATTGTGTCACTGAGGGAAAGACAGGAGATAGAGTTGGAGGTAGCAGAAGATAAAATGATGAAGTTCTCTTTGTAAGGGACAAGGATGGATAGGATCAGGAATGAGTACATCAGAAGGACAGCACACATTAGATGTTTTAGAGAGAAAGAGAGGCCAGACTGAGATAGTTTGGATGTGGACAGAGGAGGGATAGTGAATATATCGGTGGAACAAATGAGGTTGGAACTGCCAGGCAGGAAGCCAAGAGGAAGACCAAAGAGGAGATTTATGAAGGTAGTGAAAGAGGACATGAAAATGGTTGGTGTGAGAGAAGAGGATGCAGAGGATAGGGTTAGATGGAGACAAATGATTCGCTGTGGTGACCCCTGCAGGGAACAGCAGAAAGGAAAAGAAAACGAAAGTCAGACCTTTAACAAAATTGGACATCAGCACAGAATATTACAAGCGATACATCTCTACCTAAAAGTAATACTAAGGCAAATACAAAACAACTTGGTCTCACAACATCGTCAGTTATATCAATATATTCATTCAATATTCAAAAAATGTACATTGCAATTTACATACATACTTAACATTCGGTAGCACTTTAAGTATAATGCTTTCAGTGGATTTGACATATGACCCCCATCTACAAAGAATTACAAATATCTAAAAGCTTAACCCAGATGTTGATTTTTAATATCAAAATATTAACAAAAGGCTTTAATGAATGCATTTAGTAATACATCTATACTCACAACAATAAATGGTTAATGTTTGGTTTTTTTATGTTTAGACCTTCAAGACACAATGATGCATGAAATTAGATAAGTTTCTTCAGTTTTGGACAGGCCTAAAGGGATGTGAAGCTCAGTACGGAAAAAGCTGTGCTGTGTGAACCAAAGTGTTGTCAGAACAGTTGTCACTGACAATGCTACTCTGCTGAACATTAGTTAAGTGATTATTGGTTTTATAGAAATAATTAATAATCATCACAATCTGATCAAAACTGGACTTTTGATACACATTTAAACATACTGGTCCAATTGAAATCAGATTTTATAAAAGTGAACCATATGTTTAGTGTGACTTGAACTGGCCTTAGGTGGTCTGAGCATGCACCACAGACCCAAAAGTAACAGAAGACGTGGGTACACAGAAAAAGAAGAAGCCTGTAACATCGGTTTTGTAGCTTATTTGAAAACAAAAGGTAAATTGTACAACATGAACAACATATGTAAAGCCCTATCAGTTTGTTACCACATTGGTGTGTGATACAATAGATAAACCAAAAAAAGTCCATTGTTGAAAAGCTAAAAAGAAGCATATCACCATCTATCATATCAGAGCTGCACATACTTAATTAATAAATCCATTTCCCTGCTTTTATAGTGAGACAAAGACAGTTGTTCATTTTGACTACCTCAACTTAACTATGCATATTCGTGAAACGTACTGCAGTTCTGCATTTTCAGGACTTATCTGACTCGAATGTATCGTAATCAAATGAAATGGTACCCAAAACAATAAATTCAATGCCAGATTTCTCCTATACATTGTAAATGGTGGTTCGATGTTTATAATAGATTCTGGTGTCTGTGTGTGCTGCTCACTTAATAGCAGACTAAAGGGGAGATAGCACTGAGGCCATTAAAGTTTAATGCCCTTATTTGGTCCCTGTGAATAGTATATGTGGCAGGCAGTAGTTCTTCCTCGCTCACCTACTGTGGCTCATTACTAGTAAATCAACTCGCATAAGAGCTCCCCATTGTAAATGCAAGATGGATGCTGGCTGCTCGTGACCTTTAGTTGGTTAAGCATTAAGGTTTTTTTCTGAATTAAACAACTGATGAAATCTTTCTTGTGAAAGAGAGAAACTGCAGAGAGTGAGTAGGAGGTATTCTTGGACAGGGTTATTGTCTACAGCTCTACAATAGCCTTTTGTTGGATCTGGAGTGTGCATTGTATGACGACTCTAGGAGTTTGAGACATTTTTAGAAAGTATTTCTTGTAAACAGTTTTCCATGTGTTTCCATTCACACTATAGCCTTGTATTAATACCTATGAGGGGCACTGAAGTGATGAAAATGTGTTTGATTTTCATATCTTTTGCTGTTTCTCTCTTAGCGGAGAAACAACAATAAACATGTGACAAGGCTCTTTGAGGACCCAAATGTGTTCCTTCACATGCCAAAGAACACCTAAGGCACGACAATCTGCTGTTTAACCTCCATGGGGAGGTGTTGAATTACAGTATGGGTACACAACTCCATATAATCTTCAGGGGAAAGCGTATGCACGCTTGTGCATGTGAAGACAGTTCCATACAGCCTCTTTCCCTGAGACAAACTCTGAAACTATTCTCATTGTCTTTCTACCTCTCTCCCTCTGTGACTTGGAGATAAGAAAATGGCTCTAGCAGCCATATTCAGTGTGTTTCAGCAAGCGGCCATTGTTTCACAAGTCAGTGCCAAGAAGTGACTAAACAAAAGGTAGTGTGGCATTCAAAATGATGGCATGGGGAAAAGCTTTCATTTCAGTTTGTCGTTGAACTGCTACACCGCTACTCTGAGGGCAGTGATAAAAGTTATGTAGCTGGCAACGCCTGGATATATTTATGCATTTATGCCTTGTGGTTACAAAGCAAACAGATTTGTCTTTTACCACAGACTTTAAGTAAAACATATTAAAAGGGAAGGTTTCTTTGTTTCTGAACTACTGCTGTGAGGTCTCAAATAAGAATAATAAGAATAATAAATTTCATTTAAAGGCGTCTTTCTTGGAGCTCAAGGACACTGCAGGGAAATAAAATAGACAAAGAACAGGAAATATATACAATTAAAGAGTAAATATCAAGTTCAAGTTTGGTATTTGGATGTCGGCACATGTTTACCAACATGCCACCATACTAAAAGTAAACACACACATGTATGTATTCAAAAGCAACAGCGCTGATGTGCATTGAGTTTGAATGGGATGATGTCAAATGTTGCAGAACTGAATTTTGGGTCCATTGTGTTAAGATGGAGGCATTGCTCCCACAAGAAGTTGAAAAAAGTCCAACTTTTCTTCAGTTTTTTAGTACAAGGTCTTCAGATTAATTTGGTTTTTGTGTTGGATGCCCTTCCTGACCAGACTGGCCATCCACACCCACTGACCTAAATTCTCTCTTTTGTCATTGGTCTGCTTCCTCTTTCCATTCACAGCCATTTCCACTGGTGCAAGGCGAAGGCAGACTACATGCAACGACTCATACAGGAGTGTTCAAGAAAGAGGTTTTCACTGAAAACCAGCCTTTCTGTGTTAACGCTCGACTGCTCGCCATTATGAATGTCTTTTGTTGATTCCAATCTGTTGATACCAGTCAGTCACAGTTTGATAGGTATGTGTTAAGTAAAAATTCAATTCAATTCAATTTATTTATATAGCGCCTATTTATGACAGGTCATCTCTAGGCGCTTAAGAAACCCAGAGCTTGACCCCCCCCTGTTTTGTAAAACTTTTGACGGAAGCATCATAGAAGTTATGGTGGATAACCATGACTGTACTCTCCTCCACGCACCGCATGGACCTCCTTCTAAATGACTCACAGCTCTGCTGATGTTCGGTCCGTGGCAGGAAATCGTTTCTACCTCTTACTATAAGCTTGTGCAACACACCATCACTGGGTGACAGATACAGTTCTGTACTTTGAGATACTACATACCAGAGGAGCGTGGACTTGAGTCACATGACTTGGACTTGAGTCATATGATTTGGACTTAAGTCAGACTTGAGTTATTAATATGATGACTTTAGAGTTGACTACAATTGACTCCACATGGACTTTTACACCAATGACTTGACTTCCCTGCATTTCATCTTGTTGACTTTGAACCACTTGATGCTTTATCTATTTCACTCATAACGATTTAACAAGTACAGACCATTTCTCTCTCTACTGCTTCCATGAGTTGTCAGCACAGCCAATCAAAGGAGACCAGAATGAGATTTCAACCCTTCCCTGTGCATTTCATATCATGTAAATTTAATATTTTGTCTGTTATCTATACGTGGCAAAGCCTGTATGTCTTAATAGTCTGTACAGTTGATAATTTAGTCCTAATTCTTTTAGGTGCAATTTAGCTAGTAAATTTTGTAACCTGTACATTTCATTTTTGGTTCCTTATATGTACATGTCATAGCCTAAACATTTGATAGTTTAATCTGCTTCTATTTATTTGTAATATAGCCTGTGCATCTTAAAATCTCATAGTTTGTACATTCATAACCACTGTGTCATACCAGTTCCACTGACGTTTTAGATTGTTCTATGTTATATAACCTCTACAGCTGTTTTTCTTATATCTTTCTTATCTTTTAGCATGTTGTGCTTTAACCTTACACTTGCAACACTTAAACATTCCAATTTTACATGAATAAACTGGATAATGGGAATTAATAAGTCTGTATAACTATGTATCTAAATGATGCTGTCATCCCAAGACACCCACAGTTTAGTTGCTGATGACACTTGGACACGTAGGTGTGGGTAGTGTGTTAGTGGCATGTAATGGGGCTGGAGATCGACCTTCCAATTGGAGGTCAGCCATTTATGCCCACTACATCATTGCTGCATCTTTAACTAGTAGATTTCTTTAACGAGATTTCCTTTTTTGACTCATACAAAAATGGTTTTTTTTCCCCACTTCCAGCCAGCTGTTAAGTCTCTTTCAGTCACTTGACTACTGTTCAGAGTTGCTACGGATGCCACTAACTGAAATTGATATTTTTCATTATCAGCAACATTGTTTTTCATTTTACATTTTCTCTTATTGTCACATTATATTGTTCACAAATATATGGATACAGTGATAACAACAACACTCAGCAAATCCAGCTGCATAAAAGAAATGTAGCCCGGAGGGTTTATTTTGGTATTTCATGCTTGCAAGTGACAAGTTATTAAGTTCTTATAGTGTGGGAGTCCTGACTTCAAGCACCAACACCACAGAGGAAATGGAAACACTAGTGCATTCATCATAACACTGATTTATTGAGAAATAACCATTGTAGTCAGCTGGTCAATAACTCCCTATTCCATTGGGTCCCACCGTTTGTGGCTGCTGCATTCAGTTGCTCCCAGCAAAGAAAAGATGTAAACAATGAATCAAAAAGATGGCTAGAATGATCAAATCCATCTTAATATTTATTTTTCATTTTTTTCTTCTGTGCAACTAGTCTTATTTTATACATTTATCTCACACTTTTAATGTAAATTATACACGTATAGAAAGATTTCACTTTTGATAGTAAAAGTAAAGTTCAGCTTAAGGTGGTCATTCTATTGCATTCTACTCCAGTTTGTTTACTGAACTTATCTAATTGATCCCCCAGCTCTGTTCCATCATACTGAACACACGGATTTTCTGAACACAGACAAAATATGTTTTTCTCTGGAGTGTACATAATGAAGTGTGCTGTTTAATCTGTGGAACTTCAAAGCAGTTTTTCTCTGCTCTCTTGCCAGGGTCATCACAGATAGCCAGCAACTATCTGCCTCCCCAGGCAAGACTTAAAGCTTTGACTATTGGTTTGTGGTTAGAGTTCAAACTTGGCTTCAGCATTCAGTCGACCAGCAGCAGCGGCAGAAGCAACAGCTATACACACATGTGAGCCGAGGCATAGAGAAAAATATGAAAAAGATATATATTGGCAAAACAGCCCTGAAAACCCAAAGAAATGGTTGCAAACATCAGAAAAGAAGGTAAGACGTGTCAGTCCGTAGTGTTTTCAACTTGAAACATCATCTTCACTTCACACTAGAATCCATTTCACCAAATTTAATTCATGGAAATGGAATGTCATTGAGAGGCCATGACTATTAAAAAGCAATTAAAAGCATATTTTAACATCAGTTCATTCATATCAGTCATGTTCATATCTCTGTGTGTATCAGCTGACATCTGTATCCAGATAAACACTTTGCACCTGTCCAACAATAGCTCCACAAATGTGGATTCCCATGAACAATGTATCACCCTACAAAAAAACAACAAAACAGTGGCTCTGCGCTGGGTGTTAATTAAACTGGTATTATTTGGTGATAAAAGCACAGAGCAATTTTCACATGTCCTTATGAGAGCTGCCTGGCTCTGTGCCATGTGATTTTACAGCATCACTTGCAGGTGTCTGACAATGGGGTGTTGTAAAGGCTTTTGTTTTAACAAGCTACAGGAAGGCTGATTGATAAACCACAACTGCAAACAATAACTTGTAACTTATTTCATTGTTATTCTTTATTTATCAGCAATGAAGCCAAACAGTAAAAAAAATCATGTAGGCAATACTAAGTACCCCCATGATCCAGTAATTTGTACATACACCTTTTGCCACAATAACTTGAAGTTGTCATACCCACAGGCATGTGACAGTAGTCTTACCAGCCATGAAAATGGTACAAGATATAGTGACTGCAGCCTACTTGACTGCAGCCATTTTAGGTATCTTTTCTTAAAACTAGCTCTGCTTACATCACGTTTCATTCTTCTGATTGTCTGCATGCCTATCTATATTGTAAAGAGGCTGCTTCTTTTGCATCCATTCATACTGCCCTGTAAGTCGAATCCAAAAAGGAAAAGACTTTTGATGACTGGACAGGCTAGTGCAAAAGAGCATTACAGTTTATTGTAGCACAAATGCCATAACAAAGCAGGTTTAAAATGATGTGGCTGCTAGCAAATTTGGCCTCTACTTTCTCCATAAATAGGCACGTTGGGTTTGGAGATAGTTACAATACTGTTCAATATGGGTCACCGAAATGCCTATCCATTGATTGTGTTGTTGGTTTTATGGGTTTGGAAACTGTAAAACAGCAATTTTCATATCTATTACCACTGGACTCCTGGCAGGCCAGTAACAGAGCTTAATATTTTTAATATTGTTCCAACATGCTTTTTCTAAATTTTTATCTACATGTGATCAAACATTGTAGTCTTGGAAATTAAAACGTCACCCAAAGCATATAATGAAGTCTAGAGCACCTAAGTACTCTAAGGCTTTATGATTACTGCGGTCACAGAATGATTGATGTATTTCACCGGCTACATTTCCACTCGACTTATCCTCAAGTAGACGACTGATCTGTTCTTCTGTGGTTCAGTTAGCTGAGAAATCACCTCAACATATGAGGAAACAATTCATATTATCAATATTATTTTTATTATTATCATTATTATACATTGTTCAATGTGCTGTTCACATTTATGACCACTGCCAGATGTACTTTCTGTTCAAGCAAATAGTAACCGCTAGCTGTTAACACAGCACAGCAGACATATATTTAACAGACAAGCGCTTCACCTTTAAGTCCACATATATTAGCATGGTATATAATGATGCACTGACCTCTTGCTATATAATGAAAGCCTAATTAGTGCAAATCTTCAACCAGGGACTGTAGCCAAACCTGAAGGATGGCTCTGCAACTCATCCATCTGTTGACACAGCACAATCTATAGGTCTTCCTGTGGACACTGTTTTCTCCTTCTCCAGAGCCAGATTTGTAATTGGGGCTTTGGGCTGAGGTTGGAAAGTGCACGTACTGCGTCTGTTGGTTGGCTGCACTGAGCCATTGAACCTCTCCTTGAGCCAAGTATCCATCAGTCTGGCAAAAAGCTAAATCCCTTAAAGCATTCACTGCTTCTGCTCACAATCTCTAGCCTTTCATTACAACATGCATTCCTTTTGTCATCCATGACAGTGTGTTTTCATCTCCCATGCACAAGCTTACATCAACTGTACAATCAGAATATTGCTCCTCATCTGATATGTTGTTATTTATTGGTGTGGTGAAGTGGTGCTGCTCTCGTGGTCCATTATTCTCCATGTCTGCTCTATGTCTCTCTGTCTCTTTCACCTTCTTTGAAAGGTTACTCACAATCAATGCCATACTCCATTCTATATTTTCACCCCTTTCTTCCATGAATTACCCATGGTCTGTGTCTGGGGATGAAAATCTGCTGTTATTCTTTCAGAGATTCGACAGGGGTCTTGTGTAATGAAATTCACCATTACACCACTGGGAGATCTTTTTCCCAGCTCAGCTCCCTCTTTGTGAATGGGAAATTATTAGTATTCGTACGCCATCCATCTCTTCTCCCCACAGGCCTCCCTGCTTTCCCCCTGGCCTGTGACCTGTCTCTTTCCAAACTGAATTACACTTCAGCTGCATGTCATCCCTTCCCGTCCTTCCCACGCAAACTCATAGAGACTTTACTTTTTTACACTGCCTATTTTTTTTCTTTATGTTCATCTTTCTCTGCTTTTCTTTGGTTGTTTTTAAGAATCTGACAACCTTTAATACGGACGAAAGTTCAGCGTCCTTTCCTGCCCTTTAAACTCTCTCTGCCATCTGTTCAGCTCTTTGCACGACCACAAGGATGACCTTCGTAAGCGCCTGTCATACACCACCCACAAACTAGAGATGGTTGAAACAGAGTTTGACTCCACTCGACAGTTCCTTGAGACAGAACTGCGTCGGGCCCAGGAAGAGCTGGAGAAGTTCACAGAGAAGCTACGCAGGTGCGTGTACCCACATGCATAACTTTGTAGGAAGCCTGGTTTCACAGAAACACATGAATTAAACATGATCAGTAACAAAGAAGCTTCCCCTGCATTGTCATGATGTTAAGTTTTCATGCTCTGGGATTCTAAGGCGTCTAGAGATGCCGTGTTGTAATTAGGCGCTATATAAATGAATTGAATTGAAATAAAGAGCTCCAACTGTTAAAACCATTATGCTTCAGTAAATAATAAAATCACTGAAGTATATTAGTGCTGAAACTTTTGATAATGATAATTAAATTATTTATTTACTTATTTGTTTGTTTGTTTATTGTAATAGAAACACATGGGAAGTAGCATTGATTGTAAATGCTGCTGGATGAATAAATGGTGACACCATCCATATGTCTGTACAGAGTTGATGCAAAAAGGTGGAACCAGCAGTCCTGAGAAGCTGGTGGGAACACACCCACCAGTTACCTGATTCATGCCTTGATGTGTTGAAAGTTTAACATTTCTCAAAAGCCATTTCTATCACACAAATAACGCAACACATGAACAAACAAGAGAAAGTTCAAGTTTAGATAGATAGATAGATAGATAGATAGATAGATAGATAGATAGATAGATAGATAGATAGATAGATAGATAGATA
>JBAMYA010000015.1:6708282-6729798 GCA_037176975.1 Arrhamphus sclerolepis | reverse complement strand
GTTACGATTCATTATCATCCAACATTCAAGCATCCAATCATCATTCAGCATCAACCCATGTGCAGCTACTGTCCTTGAATGTCATCACTGGTTCCAACCAGTTACGTGAAACAGACAGCCACACAATCCTTTATCAGCTCTTTTCTCAAGCATGTAGTGTTCTCAGTACCTTATTTCAGCAGAAGCAGGTATGATATTATTTAATATGGTAATAATCCACACACATAAGGAAAAATATATATGTATATATGTATTTTTCTAACAGGTTGTGTTGCCTTATGCCACAGAGAAAAGTGCCCTTCAAATGGCTGTTTCAAGACACTGAATCCCAAACATACCAGTAAGCAGCATCATCTTGATTCCAGACCAACAAGATTAGCGTTATAGAGCAACAAGGCCAAACTTAATCTAATAGCAAACATGTGGGGTGACATGAAGAATGTTGTTTCTAAGAAGAAAATTAGGAAATGCAGAGGAATTGTGGAATGTCATCCAATAGTTCTGGACTGGAAAAAAATCTGCTGATTTTTTTTTTTTTTTTTTTTTAAAGGAGTTAGCAATCACACTTGGTTTGTTTTGTCCTCTAGGTTTAATTTCCCACCAGTGTGGCTCTTAAGACCTTGGGAGTTACTTCAAGGATTTTCTCACAACTTCTTTATGGGCAGTAGCTACATTCTGGCACATATTTGTTCTTCTTGTTTAAACACACTATCATACATGGTATCTTCTCTGTCCAGGTCAATAGTTGATGTTGGTATCTTGATTTTAAAATACTTTTTTTTCCCCAGGAAGGTTGGTATTCTCCATTTGCTGCTTTTCTTTACCCTTTGAAATAAGAGTTTATTTAAAAAGGAGTGAAGTATTCTGCTGGCATGTAGTAATTGCCTCTCGAGGGATTTAGGCTTCATTTGTTGCCTAGTGCAGAATCTCCAGCAGAATAAGTAAAACAATTGAAGGTGACTTGGAAAAACTTTATTCCCATGTGCATTCAGTTTAAATTATGCCCTCCAATCAACATTCAAAACAATACCTTCAAGTCCAAGTTTTGTTTTCCCAAGTAAGGGTCTAATGTGTTCAAAAGTGTCATTGAGTAATAAATCATCAGTAGAAACTTGCATGTGTTTATAATCAAAACGCAAAAAGAAAAGCTTTGATTCACTGAACAGCGATGTTGTAAGAAAGTATATCATTTTCTTTCTGCTGGGTCAACTGCTTTAAGATATGCTCGTCAAAATTTGCATATTAATTTTCCTAGATGCTGTTCTCTTTCATGTGTGGCATCAACTGATAAGAGCGTCTTGGTAAAGTATGTGTATCCAACACAGTATGACTGGAAGAGATAGCAAAAATCAGTGTGCGCAGCTGCAATTCTGGCCATAACATATGTGATTAAAAGTACACTCTACCCCTCCAAAATACAGTACAAGATAATGTTCATAATTTTAAGCCAATTAAGATTATCCGCTGGTCCTTTCTAGACTCTGTACTCTGCTCTTGTATGATTGTGTGCAACAGGAGAACCAGTATGTTTAGAGATACATCTGATTAAAGAATCAAAGACAGCAGCTATTGTTTAAAACACACACACACACATCTCTTTGGGCTTCAAAACCACAGATTATCTTTTAATCTGCACAACACACATTTTTTAGCCACTGTCGGGGTCAAGCTAGCTGGCAAATGCACTAGTTAACTGCTTTTAATGTTTGAAACACATTGTTATAAGAGATTCCAGAAGAATGAAAAAAAAGAATAGCGTCAGTCAGTTGAGGGTCAACTTACCCTCTGGCTTATTTTACCCTTTAGGAGCTGCATCAAGCTTGTTCATCTTAACAAATGCCAGTCAAGAAAATTGCAGTTCCTTCACTGACCACTAGGGGCTGAGTCAAAAAGTGAATCTCCCTTGACCCTAAGTTAAACTGTCTGGCTTTGCAGCAGAAATAAACCTATTTACAGCCAAAAATATCTTTCTCTAAACCTAGATTTCACATATGTGACACCTATACGTAAGGTGAATTTTTATGTTCCTCAACATCATGAAAATATATAAAGCCGCTCATTACACATGATAAGGAACATGGTTTTTCGATTGATGGTTAGCTATGGCTGTCATCACTTCAGCTACTTAGCATCATCTTGACTTGACCTTTGACATGTAAATAAAGACTGAACAGAGTATATTCATACATTACAACTAAGATGGTTCATTGCACACAGTTTATTGTGCTAACAGACCGCTGTGGCTGTTACTAACAGATTACGCCGGCGTCTCTGGCTGGCCTACTTCTGTCAGTTTCATTTGTTTTGTTTTTTTTACTGGGTTTAATCCTTGACACTCAACAGATCAAGTACCTGCTGGTATATGATCTCCAAACACTCCTGGATCTTTGACTTTCTGTCAAAAATCAAGTAGCATTCATCATGTCGTAGAGAAAAATTTGCCCCTACTACTAACAGGGATCCCAACTTACCTTCAACGGATTTCAGCCCCACGTCCCAGCAGGGTCGCTGTTGTCGTGGCAAGTGCAGCGGTCAGCTGACACAACTTAATGATTATTTGATGTGTTTGTCCTCCATTCTCCAGACAGAGCATGGAGCAAACAAAACTTTTATACTCAGCAATTTTCCAGCTCCTGCTGTTTGGATTTCCTCTGTGTGACTGAGACACGACTGGGTGTTGGTCAGTCCGATGCCCTTTCTGAACTTCTGCCAGCTGCCTGCTGTTATCTTACCTCTCCATGGACGTCAGGTGGAGGAGGAGCAAAGGCAACTATTTGCAAAAATGACTTCAAATGCCAGCAGTGCTTTCCTTCTTCATTCTCCAGCTTTGAGGTGACTTTGAGTTGGGTCGTGCTGATCCTGTGCTGTCCACTGCCATCTACTGATCCCCCAAATATACAGTAATATAAGGAGTTTATAAATGTCTTTATTAACTTTTTAGCAAGAATCATGCCTGATTATGACCACATTCTCATTATTGGACATTTCAATATCCATGTGTGCTTTCCTGATAAGCCACTAGTGAAGGAGTTTTTAAGCTTTATTGAACCTTTTAACTTGGCACAGTCTATGTCTGGTTTCATACTCGAGCTTGGCCATACATTAGATCTTATTATTTCATATTATTTGTCTTTGTTAAACCTGAAGATCTATGAAAATGTGTTTTCTGACCATACCACCTTGCTGAAGTTAAAACTCGCACTCCTGCTTGACAGTGTCAGATTTTTAGTCCATCCGCTGCTGGTCAGTTCCCTGCTGCTTTTCATCAGCTCTGCATCCCAGATGACTAAATGTCTTCTGATACAGAAGAGTTCAGGTCTTGGTTTCACTGCTCATGCCAAACTATCCTGGACTCATTTTAAACTCAAGCACTTTAAGTTTAAAGCCTCAGCCTCGATTTAATGACAGAACAAATGCAGTCAGATGGGAATGCTGCAAAGCTGAATGCAGGTGGAAGAAGGAAAAGCTGGAGGTGTCTCTAATATTTTAAAGGACTGCTGACATCATCACCAGAACACTGTTAAAGAGGCCAAAAGCAAACACCACATTAAGCCTTCAGCCACCTCTGATCTCCTGTTATATGATGTTCCACAGGGCTCAGTGCTAGGGCCCATGCTTTTCTCACTGTATGTACCTTCTCTGGGCTCTATTCTCAGAAAGCATCTCCTTTCATTGTTATGCTGACGACAACCAAATTTATGTACCTCTGAAGCAGAAGGATTCCTTCCCAGTTAGACCACTACTTGAATGTCTCAATGATGTTCAGCCCTGGATGGCCTTTACAGTTTTTTTTATTTTAGTGAAGTCACAGTGAGGTCCAGCTTTTTTCATCTAAGGCAGCTGGTAAAAGTGAAGTCCATTCTTGTAAGAGAGCACTTTGAGTCAGTAATCCATGACTTAATCATATCTCTGCTGGATTACTGTACTGCAATTTATTTTGGAGTCAGCCGGTCTTCCCTTTCACATCTCCAGCTGGTTCAAAACGCAGCTGTGTATCTTTTAACTGGAGCACATATGAGAGATAACATAACATCCATTCTGGCTGTATATTTTAGAGTTCATTTAAAACTGTGTTTATTTGTTTTTAAATGCTTAAATGGTCTTGCTCCACCTTCCCTTTCTGAGCTGCTTCAATCGTACACTCCTGCTCTGTCTTTCAGGTCAGCTGATCTTCGCTATACTGAAATTAAAGCAGAAGAGCATTTTCACTTGCGATCCCTAAAATGTGGAACAATCTGCCTTTATACATAAAACAGGCCTCCTCTTTGTCTACTTTTAAAAACCCATTTTAAAACCCACTTGTACTAACTGACTTTCGACCCAGCATGAGACATTGATTTGATGCAGTTTGTTTTATTGTTTTTTTTTAGTCTTTTTTATTCCTGTTTTAGTTGTATTTTATAACGTTATTTTGTTTTGTCTTATGTTTTAATCGTACTCCTCATATACAGCACTTTGTTTCAACCATGGCTGTGAGAAAGCACTTTATAAATAAAGATAGCATAGTATGGTAGGGTTTTGGGTTGGCCTAAAACAGTTTGGGAGGTGAAACTTAGCAAAGTAGCCTGAAGCAGCTAACTTCACCTAACATCTAGCTAATGCCTCCAGCTGGACCTTAGCTCATCACCTCTCATAGAAGCTGGGTCCTTTGCATTCCATCACGCCTGGATACTCGTTGCTCGGTCACTTAGTCTGCTAGTCCTTGATCCAGCTCTGGCAGTACTCATTTCAGATGTGTATCCCTCAAAATGCTCTTTAAAACTGTTCTTTTCCAAGAGGACCTTCTGCCATAAACTGCACACTCTAACCTCCTAACCTGTACTTCAATCGTGTCCTGGCTGCGCTGACTTGTATGCTGCACTCACCTGAATGCTGATTTAACTGCACTTGCATTGTAATTTACTATGTTACTGTGGCTTGATTGCATTTCCTATTCCTATGTATAATCAAATAAATTCTAGTATATTATATAGTACAGTATATAATAAAACAGATGTGTTTCAGAGTTTATATTTCAGTTTCATCAGTGGCACAGATGACTAATTAGAAGGATGTCATCCAAATGATCAGAGAACTCAGTTATCACAAGACTCACTGTTCTGATCCTTGCCATTTACCGTTCTCCTTGCCGGTATGTACATATGACGCAGGTTTGAAATAGCTTTTGATGAGCCCATTAGCCAACAGCAGTGCGCCATTAGCTGCTACATGGTGAAGAGACTCCTGTGCTTAGCAGCTAACTACACACAGTATTTCCCAAAGGAGATGATGAAGACAACACCAAAGTAAAAGGAGTGTAAATATCATTCAGTGACATTCAGTAGAAAGTTGCAAAAACAAGCCAAACTCATAATAGCATAGCTCTATAATGTGCAAATTAGCAACTCTATGCTAACAAATGCTTACAGATTGTCCTGCTTGAAGCTTGAGAGCACTATAAAACACATTAATATATTAACAAAGGAGAAACCTTCTGGGATCCAATAAACAATGAGTTTGTGTAATGCAGGAAGGACAGTCAGAAGTAACGTAAGTTTTGAGTTTTTGAGTTCTGAAATGCCCAAATGTGGCCAGCTGTATTGTCAGCTCTGCAAGATATGGATAGAAAGCCAGAGTAATGAACAAGAGGAAGAGCAGCAGGGGACTAAACGTCTGGACAGCTGATTAATGAGACCATAACAGAATTGGATTTGAATATCAATGCTGGCCTATTGCTTAAACTGACATTAATTGCTACCTATTAGATTGGCTCTGCATCCCTGTATTTCAAAACAGTCACAGCGACTGAGAGATTAGAAGAGAGAGAAGGGGAGGGGGGAAAGTGAGGGCATCATTTGTCAGATGGCGCTCCGTGACAGGTTTCAAAATTACTACTTTGTGAGAGTGAGTGCATGTATGAGACAGGGAAACAGAGAATAAGAAAAAGGAAACCATTTCCTAACCAGAAGTCTTCACTAGCCCCTAGAGGCTACAGTGTTAATTACATGTTATAAAATGGCAACATTCGACGATTGAATCACTTTTGGAAAAAGCTATTCGAGATTTTGACTGGATCGTATGATAGCAGCACTAGATTTAATTTACATCTCATGTCTTGGTGGACCACTTTATTATTATTCATTTTTATGTGTCATACACCTCAGAAATATGTGACGGTAGAGAAGAATAACCAAATAACCAAATGATGACATAACTAAACTATGAACAGAGCAGGGAAACAAAATGGTGAGTATATAAAAAAAGCCAGTAAAAGAGCAAATATTGAATGCAGGATTGTAATAAAATGCAGACTCTTGTGTGCTGACTCAAAGCAATCTGATCTGCACTTTTTGTCTTTATGTAGAAAAACACAACAAAGTGCATGTGTCTTCAGGTCGGTTTCTTCAGATCCTGAGAGCATGAATGGATGGGGAATGCCATGCCAGTGTCTTTCCTTCATTTGTTAAAGGCGTTGAATTAAAAATTGTATCCTGATGATATTTAAGACAAGTCAGATTGACAGAACAATTTGCACTGTGAATATATGGAGCAACGTTTGCTGAAATAAATGTGGACAAACAGAGACAGAGCAGCAAACTAGCAGACATCACCATAATTAAAATCCATTGTTATTGGGGCTCAAATGTCACTCCAGTAGAGTCGTTTGGCATTTATTTGACAGTAATCACTGAAAATGGAATGAGTGTTTCATTTGTCTTTTTCAGTCTCCCCCCTTCATTTTTCTCTTCTCTTTCTCCTCCCTCTATGTCTCTTTCTCGTACTACCAGAGTAATTGATATGATATGAGCTCTGGAAAGTGTAATCTTCTTTTAATTAAGACTTGCTGCCAGGCCCAGTTACAGACTGATAGTAACTTAAGGCTCTTTTCCTTTCATTTTTCTGGCCCTCTGTTATGTTATTTTTCTTCTGTTGCTCCTCCAACTTTAGCTTCCTCATCACTCCCATCATCTCACCTCCCTCCTTTAACCCTTTTCGTTCAGTCTTATCTCATCACCTCTTGCAAATCAATCTTCTTTTTTTTTTTCTTTCCTTTTTTGTC
The DNA here is from genome assembly GCA_037176975.1 of Arrhamphus sclerolepis. Taxonomy (NCBI): domain Eukaryota; kingdom Metazoa; phylum Chordata; class Actinopteri; order Beloniformes; family Hemiramphidae; genus Arrhamphus; species Arrhamphus sclerolepis. Next base: position 6,722,759 of record JBAMYA010000015.1, on the reverse strand, counting down.
CTCTAATTCCTACTGTTACCTCACTGATTACTTTTCTTACACAGTCCCAGCACCACGAGGAAGAAAAGAGGGCCCTCAGCCGGGAAATCATCGTTCTCAACAACCACCTAATGGAGGCAAAGATCACCATTAATAAACTCAGAGAGGACAACGTGAGTACATCATGTTTCCAAAAACATCCCTCACAACATTCCTCATAAATGAAGGCAAGTTACTGGAACTGGTTTGTATACTTATTTATTTATTTTAAGTAATGCGATGGAATTGAGAACATGTCCAAATGCCATTTTTCCAGCAGGGTCACACATTTAATAATAGCATAGGCAATTCAGGGAGCAGACCCATAAAGCACTGGCCCTTCTTATGCTAGTAATGTTTCCTAGTTGGCACTGTAACAGCAGTTGGAGTTAAGGCTGAAATGACAACTCTTCAAAAAGCTGCTTTTCAAACACTTCTTCCTGGAGCCTTCTCAAGTGACCCACTCTCACTCAGTCATACCCACTGTATTTCTGCAACATCCTGTTTATTTGTGCTTCAAGGTGTCACAGCAGATAGAGGAATTAACGTTAAGCCACTGGGTGTTTTATTGTGATTACTCAGAAATCAATGGGCGTCCTGTGGGCGGGGAGAAGCTGGAACTAGGGCTGCAAGATTCTGAGCCCAAGGGCACGTGGCGATGTGGCGCTTCTCTCCCTTTGAAGTGATTTTACTTTCCTTCTGTGTCGGGGCTCCAGGTTAAGTTAGATTTTTTTTTTCACTTCACTTTAGCACTTCTGAGCTACGTATGTTGCCAATCCACCTCTATCCATCTGGAAAGATAAGGGTCAAAGTTCATTTGGTGAGGAGAATTGTTGGGTTGGGCCTTTTTAAATGATTCCCACCGGCTCCTTGGATCTATTATACAGTCCAGCGTACCAGCAGTACTTGGAGTACAGCAGTTCACATATTCTGTGATGAACTTATCTCAGATGGCGTTGAGAGGTGACACGATTTCAAAAGCAGTTACTCCGAACTGCTGGGGGGAATTTAAACCGTTATCGGCAAGGCTTTGATACTATTGGACACTGCTGGAGCTGCAGCGTTACAGAAGCACAGAAGAGGGATACAGTGCTGCAAGATCTGACCTTTATAAGTGGAAAGAAGTAAACCAGTTAACCACCCACACAAACACACACATGAACAGATACACAGGAAACAGCAGAGACAAGCATCTGTTGCATTAATACACCACCCGTACTCTGCTGTGTAATGTTTGTAAAAAAAAAAAATAAAAAAAAAGCATGCATCACAGAGAGCACAGGGGAAAAGGTACATATCTACCTAGACGGGAGGTTGCAGACAGATGAATGGGTTATTTCAGATAAAACTATAGATTTAAACAGTCTGCACAGAGCAGATAGAAGATATACTGGAAATGATGACATCTGATGGCATTATTAGTCAAATGAAATGGTAATTCAATAACCTGTGAAATCCAGTAGTTCCAGAAATTTCAGTGTTTCAAGAAAAAAAAATGCTGTTACTCCCAGAGAAATTCACTGACTAACATATTTCTTACAGTCAAAAATGTGGTTTGCATTGTCAGAACAAGTGATCAGGCTGCTGGACGAGTATATTTCGTGACTGAGGATAATCTTTGTGCCTCTTACAGGACTTGTACAGGAAAGACTGCAACCTGGCAGCGCAGCTGCTGCAGTGCTCCAAGTCTCACTACAGAGCACACAAGTTATCGGAGGTAAGTGCACCAACACAAGTCTTCACAGGTTCAGCTTTAACGGCGACGTTTGACTAGCCCATCTGAGAAAAACCCCAAATGTTTTAAAATGAGCACAACCTGCATCTAATTAGTGTGTAAATGAAGTAGAAACTGTTGATGCATCTCTTGTAATGGAGAGAGAGAGAGCGTACGTGTGCCATTAAAAGCCTTATTGAGTGGTTTTCACAATAAGATGGAACCATGGTGCTCTTGGCCTCTCCAGACTGATGGAGGTCTGCTGTCTGAAGTGCCGTCTGTCTGCTTCTGCATAATAAATGAACGAATAAATAAAAAGGGTAAAGACAGCCCTTGATATGTTTCACATATATATTTTTTTATTTTTCCATGTTTCAGATCATTAGGCAATTTGTTATAAAAGAGAAATTAAGCAAATAAAAACAGTGTAGATTTCTTCATGATAATTTCATTTCTGAAGAGAAGAAAAAGCCAGATAAACCTAATAACTTATTGGCAGCACCAGCTGCAATCAAGTGTTTGTGATAATTTGCTATGGATGAATTGTAGAATTGCCACATCCGAGGTTTCTTTTTTTTTTTTTTTTTTTGCATTTTCTAGGTCCATGTATTGTATATGGGTCACTACTGAGCTGTCCAGCAGTAAATGGTCTATTAAGGTCATGCCACAGCATCTCAATTAGATTCAAGTCCAGACTTGACGTTAACTGAGGAAAGTGAGACCTGCAGGACGTCAGATGTTGTTCTGGGTTCTTTTGTGAACTACTGGATGACTCTCTTGCTGTTGGAGTAATTTTGGTAGGCCGGGCACTCCTGGGAAGGTTTACCACCGTTCCATGTTGTCTCCATTTGTAGATAATAGCTCTCACTGTGGTTGGCTGGAGTCCCAAAACCTCTCATGTTGTCACGCAGGTTCTATTTAAGTGATTTTTTCCTTTTTATTTTACATTACAGGTCTGGGAGTTATGAAGCCTAGTTATGGCTGGTAAAATTGAACTCACTTTCAAAGAAAAAAAAGAAGATTTTCTTTACATTAATAAATTAAATCATCATTTAAAAACCTCTTTTTGAATTTTACTCCGTATCAGTTGTATTTATATAAACATTTGCTGGATGATCTGAAACATATAAGTGACAAAAAAACAAAAGAAGCAAAAACACAAAATTTGTAATACTTTCACAGCACTGATTACATCATGCACATATTAGTATTCATGTACTTTTTTACTTAAACACAGTACGACACTGAACTGCAACAGCAACATGAAGGGACAATCATGTAGCAACTGCTTATCTCCATGGTTTTTTATGCACAATTATTTACTGTAGGGCCTTGTAGTTTTTATTTATTTTGTAAATAAAATGGTCGTACGGTTAAGCATATTGCTGCAATCAAAACTGTCATTGAATCTCATTTCATACTGCATCTGATCTCAAGCATGATAAATAACATATAAAATGTGAGGACTTGCCTGAACTAATTTGGTGACTAATTATTTGACTGCTGAAGGTAATTGTGAAAACACCAGATCTTAATTTAGGATTTGAAAATAGAGAGTAACTGCATATTTGCATATGCACTTCTTTTTAAAGGGGGGGGGTGTACTTCTTTTAATTTCTTTACTTTCTTTTCATTAATGTGGAATATGTATCTGCTTGTAAATCAGAAAAAAATAAAAAGATTAATTAGGATTTCACTGCTCCTCCAGGTGCTTTGGGTCCTCCCTTGTGAAATCAAAAAGCCAAATGACAGATGGAATAAGCCACGAATGACTGTTTCATATGTTTTCCGATTCATTTCTAAGTCTTCTCTTTTGCTAATTTTTCATCACAGTAGACTGAAATCTGTGCCGAGCACACGTCTAATAACCTTTTATGAGGGCTGTTGAACTTTTAGAAGAATTGCTCAGTTACATAATATCTTTAGGGTTTTGTGGACGTTCATTACAAATCTCAACCAAGACCAAAGAAGTGATTACTGAAGCTAGGTAACAGTATTTTATTTCATTCTTCTTGAAATATTAATCCTGTAATAAGCACTTCATGTGAATTTAGTACATCAGTAAAATTTCCTTTGAAAACTACTTCTTTGTTTAACTAAGTGAAACTAGAGGAACATTATTTCTTATACACACACACAAAAAGACATTTTGGTGCGAAACAAAATCTGCAGTGTTAGCATGATCTATATAAACTATATGAAAAGCAAAACAAAAATAAAACAAAGACAACAGAGAGGCTCAGCTAATAGGGTAGAGTGGGTGTTTCGTTACAATAGTTACAAATAGGTTTTCATCTTTCTGTTCTGTCAACAATATTACTCATTTTTCTGAATGAATCAAGACCTGTAGATGTGCTTGATATGACATGGGATTACATGTCACAACGATGTGGCTGCTAATTAAGATTTAACTCAGATTGCAGCTAATGCTGAGCCAGCTTACTTGCGGCACACTGTAGATCTTCTGTTTTCCCCTCACAGCTTCACCTACTTTCCATCTGATATTCTCCTTGGGAGAGGCGAAAGCTGCTAAAAATAGCTATGAATAAAAAGAGGGTAGCAGCTTATTTTATGCCAAGACAGGCTTCTATTTCTTAACAACGCCAAGTCAGTATTTTATCTTTTTTTTTTTCTTCTTCTTCTTTTTGCCCAGCTGGAGACCCAGAGCTCTGGTTTAATTTCAATCTGAGCTGTTCCCTGCGGAACTGAAATGTGTTTGATGATAGACAGAAGAAAGAGTGACTGAGAAAAGACAGAAAGAGGTGGGGGAGGGGGGATGGGGCGGGGGCTTTTTGATTGAGAAGGCAGTGGAGCAAGAGTGAAAAGATGAAAGGATAAAAACAAAGAGAAGAAAAGGAACAGTTTCTATTGACTCTGACTAACTTTAATAAGGAAAAACACCAGTCTGTAATTGACAGAAACTGCATCTGCCCTTCTGTCTAAAAGACAGTCCATTAAAAGGAAAAAAAAAAGGTTTGGGGCATTGTAAAATAAATATGTAAAAGAGAAATGTGAGTTTTGTTAAGATCTAAATAAATGTAAAACATTTTAAAAGTTCATTACATGTCTCAAGGACAGCAACGCTCTTGAATTGGTCTGTCCACTCTGAACTTGGTGAGAGTTAATTGCTTTTTTTTTAACGAGACTTACATAATAAATTCTTTATTAAAACTCATTAACAAAACCTTCATACAGATACAAAGTTTGTTTTTGTGGAAGCGAGGGCTGCTGAGAAAGTTGAATCTCAGAGATTTGCTGACTCATCTTGGTGACCAAAGTGTTTTATTAAAACACTATTCAAAGTGATGTTTTCATCAAAGATCTTTTGTCTCTTTGTATGTTTGTCTTCCTTTTCTTAGCTGCCTCTGGATTTCCAGGAACGCATCAGTTCGCACATGGAGAAACATAATCGCAGTAGAGGAGCCAGCATGCCGATGTGTCAACCCAACTACTCTGATGCGGTACCCACAACCATAATCGCAAAGGTTCTGGAAAAGCCTGAACCAGGGAACAGTTGCCCTGTAACACGTTCACCCAGCCCCAAGTCCCAGGATGGAGACTTCTTAACTGGAACAGGAAGCACTGATCACCTGAACCGCCGCATTTCCTACAAGACATCTGACCTGTACTGCAGTGACACAGCCCTGTACTGCCCTGAACGATGGCAAGACACAGAGCGCAGACAGAGTGTGGACCTCCATGGTACTGGGCTGCTCCACACCCAGAATTCTGTAGATAGTAACCCGGATGAAGATCCTTTCCAGTCTGGGAATTTCTCCCACCACGAGCCCCAGTCCTCCTTCCACCATGACGAGTTTGGTGCTGTTAGCCTCCCTGCCTCCAGTTCCTACTCCAGTTTCAGCCTTGCATCTGATGAGAAGGGGGCAGTCAGTGGTGGGTGTGGTCGTACTGCCAGTAGTACCTTATCTTCTTCCCACCAGGGTCTCTATATGGACTGGCGAGATGGTGGCAGTGGAGACTATGAGCGCAAAAGCATGTTCTCTTATGACAAAGACAGCCCAAGCTTCTCCAAGTCCCGAAGCATCCAGCACATGGTTTCTCCCAGAAGCCCACAGAAAGGCACCTCACCAGCGTACACAAGGACAGCTTCATGCTTCAGTGAACCATACCACTCCAGCATCCCTCGCCTGGCCTCCTCTCACAGCATGGGGCCCACATCTGTACTGTCCCAGGCTTGTGGAGGAGCTTTGGATAACAGAGGGGATGTAGAGACTTCTGAGGACGACCTGAGCAGCCGCTGGAGGCAGCTCAGCGTTGAAGACATCAACACCTTCTCTTCTTCTTATCGCAACACTGCAGGGCGGATATCTCCATATAGTTTCTCTGAACACCACTTTGCAATGGGCCCCTCCACTAAAGTCAAGGAGTCTCGCTACAGCAGCTTCCAAGATGGAGATGATGTCTTCCACACCCGCGTGATGGACCAGGGTTTTTCTATGGGCTCCCCCTTGCCCAGCCCCAAACCTAAGGAGCATCGTAAGCAGGAGAAAACATCTGTGTTGTACAGAGCCAAGGATGACAGTCAAGACTCTGAGTGCAGTCTGTTCCTCTCAGGGAGCTCTAAAGACAAGGAGAGCAGCGGGGGAACAACATCCGCAAGCAACGCCAAGAAAGACTATGTGAACCTGAGTGCGGACAGTTCAGCCGAGTCCTTACACCAAAGCTCGCTTGAAGCTTCAAGTCTTCAGCATTACCCCAGCCCCAGGCCGAGTGTTCGGCCTCGCCCGAGCTCCAGCTCCGCTCTCAGCGTCGGCCCTGCACTCCCTAAGAAGACCTCTCCGAGATACCAAAAATTTGGCAGCACAGGACTGATGAGAAAGGACAGCTTGACCAAGGCACAGCTGTATGGCACACTCCTGAACTGAGAGGGGGAAGACAGCTTTTAGTTTTATGCATGACGACGACTCCTTACTTACTGTACTGTATGCACTGTACGTCTCCCTTCAGTAAACACATACTTGTGACGGGGTGTAAAGATGTTGATGTTTTCTCTATCTTAGCCAAGGCACGTTTTCAAGCAGTCTGCAACATTTTTTTTCTATTGTTTGTCTTTTTACAGTGTAGCTACACGATACCAGCTATTCAGTACGTTTTCATTTTAGTAATTAAGAATTATAATTAGCACTGACGGGATGGAAACACAGATACCCTGCTATTTGCTCTATTTAAATGTTGAGTAACTCAAGAAAAAGCACCAAAAGACCATTAATTTCTGCATTAATGCAAACATTACTGATAACAGAATAAAGTATGTGCAATAGGGTGACTTAATTACTCATGTTTAGGAGAAATTATTCATTATTTGTTGTAACGACGGTGGCTGCAAGCCGTTAAGACTTCTCCATTCTCTATTTTAATGTTAACAAAATGCATGTTATATAATGCATATAAGTAAAAAGGAGGAACACATTTCCAGCTAGATTTATTTTTTAATTATATGGATATTATCTGTATGCCCCACTAACTAAAAGCCAGCATTTTTAAACTGGCTGAACAATAGACAGAATATAGTGTATATGTCTAGTTTTTATGACATTTAATATATCATAGCAAGACAGCAAGATAACCTTCCTGAATCTAGATTCCACTTAAAAAATAAACCTCAAATCCCTGAATTTAAGTATAAGATGTGACATGTACGGTTACATAAGTTTCATTTTTCTGTCTGTGATAAGAATAGAAAAAACATAGATACACAGAATTTACAAATAAAACACATTCAGTGCTAGCCTGGCCAGCCAAATCACCTCTCTTGGAAACGGGTTTGCTACTCCACCCATGCAGAAGCATTTCCACCGGTAGATAACGTACCAAACGAATTGCAGAGGGGCAGGCTCTGTGCGATGACTCATCGTGATGCGGCGTCCAATAGCCACCATTTAAAGAAAAGCAAGATGGCTGCAGAATTGCTTGAATCAATATGTTATTACTCGAAAAACCGATAACACCGCTCCTACTCCACTGCACGTCATTTTTGATGTCTCTAGTCGATGCTAGCCTGTTTGCCCCTCCACCCTCGTCACGTTTTCATTTCTCTGACTGATTTTGTGGCTATCCAGCTGACATTGCCCGTTGGAAACCAAAGTCAAATTAAGAGAAACCAGACTACTTCTTTTTATCAAAGAGGAAAAAGAATTAGAATGACTAGCCATGCTAATTCAGAGCAATGGTTACACACAAATGAAAATGTAAACACTTGGATAAGAACTGCAAGATTTTGAATACTAAACAGCTGGAGTTTTTCATATTTTTGTATTGGGATGAGATGAAATGATGAAATAGGCAGTTGTACTGCATAGTATTTACTGTACTGTTAAACCAGGACACTTGTGAAGTTGCCTTAATCCTGTTCAATGGACAGAATGGTCTCCTTTACAGCATCTAACAACTGTGTACATACTGTATAGCTCAAGTATTGTTACTGTACGTCAACGCTATTGATGGTACATATGTTCTTACTGTCAAGACAAATACGATACAAGGAAAGTTTCTTGGACGACAAAATCCTTTGTGTAAAAGAGGAAATGTTTTTGCAGAAAGTTTTTTTTTTTCCCCCCAGTTATAGGTGATCCTGATTTCCTTTAAGAAATCAAACAACGCAGCCAAATTTCTTAAAAACTATTCAACACAGTTGCTGCTGGATGCACAAGTTGAAAGAATAATGTTGGTTATCTTTCATTTTAAAGAGATGAATTGAAAATCTCTCCAAGCAATCTGGCAGCTCTGGAACTACTCTGAAAAAAAGGTGGACAGGACAGCGAGTTCAAAACAGCTGATTAGACCACTTTAAAACTAAACACTGTGGAAATAGCCTGTAAATCGATATGCACAGAAAATGATAAAGGCATGCTGTCCTGTAGATAAGTGATATATATATATATATACACATATACATCTATATATGTGTGTGTATATATCTATATATATCTATATATATAGATATATACATATCTATATATATAGATAGATAGATATGTATATTGATGCACAATGAGACCATGCCTTAAGATAGATTAGAGCTGCAGAAGGGTTCCCTGCTGCCCAGCAATCATTGACCATCTGCAAAATGCTAATTTTCCAACATCTGTGCAGCCAAACTTTGTTTTCCTGAGCAGAATGATAGATATGAGGAATGCAGACAGCTAAAAAGGTTAGAGGAACTCAGCTTTTCCCTCAGTTTGTGATGGACAGATTTTATTTTAGAATGTCATGCCTCTACCTCTTCCATTCCAGGAGATCTGAGTTAATGCTGTCTTACAAATTTTCAGCTTTTTTTTTTTTTTTTTCTTTTTTACCCAGTCATGATCATAACGGTGAAACATTATACACCATAAGCCACGAAAGCACCCCCAAATCATATATCCGTCTTTAGAACGATGCATATATGCCAACAGGGAGAAGGTTTGGAATTAAAGTTAAATGTACAAAGGGATTGATATTTTTGCTGTGGATAAAATGAGAAGAGATGAATACATTTCTCATACCACTGTGTCTATATTTTTTATCCAGTTTCAGTTATATTTATTGAATGTTTTGACCTTGACTGACGAGGCTGAAGCGGTTCTGTTCTGTCCTACCTCCAGCCGTGTTCCAGGACCAAACAGGCCAGCTGTCTAAATGTCAACATGTCCGTCTGTCTGATGCATGGTTATATATTTTTGCTGTATGTCTATTTACTTAATAAAGATGGGTGTCGGGAAATACATTAGACTTATGAGAGTATTATTTCATCCACTTTATTCATTTATTTTAAAACATTGTTCCCCAATAAAAAGTGTTCAGTGTTTTTAAATTTGTACGTCTTGCTCTGCATCTCAATATGAAGGATAACAGCTACAAAAATGACTGATTTTAGAATTTTACTACTAGGAACAACATGGATCCATAAGCAGCACGTTATCAGTCCACCAAAGCTGACCAATCAGTGGGTATTTCATGGAAAAAGAAGCCTCTCAACTTCGGTTTTTGGAAGAAATGTACACACAGGTAGATGTTTCACCGCTTCTTCATTTATTTTTCCCTCATATTTTCTATTACAGCTCAACACTTTCTTCCTTTAAGGAGAAGTTGTTGTTTTCAAGTTGTTGATTTCAAAAGACTCTTTGAATCCGGAGACGGAAAGAGAACCTTTAAAGGTGTCAGACTCTTGTTGATGGCCTCAGTTGGTACTTATTTTTCTTCCTAAGTCTTATTATTATCCAGTGATTTGTTTGATCCTTTGTGCCTCACTTGCACGCCAGCAGAAGCTGCAGGAGAACAATTACAAAAAGCAGCACATTCACCAGCGTGCAGGGAGACTCATTTACCTCCCTGAATTGCTTGCTCGTATTTTATTTTATTTCTTTTTTAGATAAGCAACCAAAACACATAGTTTGACAAAACATGGCAAAGCTATTCATGAATCTTTTTCACCGTAGGAAATTTCAAACAATAGTTCAGATTTTATGGTCCTTTCTATCCATCAAGCATTCGTCTCCGCTGTCCTGTCGTGTTGTTGACAAAATTTGCAATTTTATGACTTGTGATTTTATGTCATAAATGTTGCAAGAAGTTGGTGCTAAAATTTTTTTTAAAATAGATATATTTTAAGTTAAAACAGTTTTGTAAGTGTACTATAAAAAGTCTTCATAGGAAGAAGAATGATTTTACAAGAAAAAAAGTGATTTAAGATACATAAATAAACATTTTTTTGCTAAATTTGAGATTTTATCATCAAAGCATATCTTTATATTGTCAAATTTGCCATTTTACAACTAAATTAGCTTTTTACGGAAAAAAAAAAGTATTCATTTTTTTTAAATAAGATTTTAAAAAAAACAAAAATGATTTTAAAAAAATGACAAAATTGACTTTTCTTTTTATTTGTTTACAACTGAGTCCAGGAACAAGTGAGAAAGCAAAGAATAAGCAGCACTATAACGGTAACCATGGTGATGATGTGGCCCTGGATGAAATAAGAGTTTAACATCCCTGCTTTCGCACATGATGGCTTATTTTCTTTTTTTTCAAACGGTCTTTAGCTGTGTCTTTCATGCCCTAAGCTGCCAATGTGAAAGGACATGTGATGTCAGAGCCAGAGGAACCTGCACGACACAAAGAAAAGTGATGCATATGCACAATGTGGAATGGAAAAAAAAATGTTTTGACATGAATGATTTTTTTTCTCTTAAGATAAAACTTGGAATAAAAATTCATTCTTTGATCTCAGGCTGCTGAACTTAATCTGTGTTCATCTCAGCCACCAAGATTATAGGATCTGAAAACACGAGTCAAATCTGAAAAACATGCTTACAGACTGATATGCACAATAGAGTCGAAGATGACTGAAATGTGGGTGTTTTTAATAAAATATCAAAGATACAGCACATAAAAATGCTTTGCAAAAGCATCAGCTGACAGTAGATTTGCTGACTTCCAGCACTTTGTTTTGTCAAATTCTTATCAGCACATGGAGATTATTGGAGATAAAGTGTGTATGAGTTTTCAGTCCAGTACTGTTTTCCAGCAGATTTGCTTGGCTGACATGTTTGGATTTGTCCCGGTCTGTAAAGTTGTGCAGGTATTTGTTTTTTGGAAATGACAAACAAAAGGCCATTCACTTTTATATCACAATTAAATGAGTCCATAGTTTTTCCTGAAAGAAATGCAAATAATAACTGTATATTAGCTTAATTTTTAAAGGTAAGTTTTAAAACCCAGAAAGGCTGAGATAAATTATTGGTGTCATTTTTCTTTTACCAAATAAAAAACACCTTCACGAGCATCCTCCAAGAGTGCTGATTCCGTCTTTTTTACTCCTCTGTCAGTGCCATATCTTGATCTCACCAGACCAGTCACAGGTGGCCACAGTCGCAGGGAGGACGGGATGTTGAGAAACGCTCAGGCAGGCCTGGCTGTGGGCTTGGAGAGTGTGCAGAGAACGAGCATTGTGGTAGTCATAGAAGTGAGCGGCGCCAGTGGAGCTCCCCGAGGCCAGGATGGTCCCATCCGCAGAAAAGTCACACTGTACAGCAAAGCCCTCCACCTGAAACAACAATACATTATCTTCTGCAGTTCATTAACTTCCTACCTAAAGCCATTTTAACATTACCATATCTATGAGGACACCACAGGGTTTGTGAAAGTATTGTTTGGTTTGATCTTCTGAGGAAAACACATTTGATTTTTTTTTTTTTTTCCTTGAGCCATCACATCACTATAGGGATAAAGTTTTATCCCTCCAAGTTTTAAAATCCAGTTTTTGCAATGAATCCATGATTTCTTTTTAACTTCAGTTGTTTTTTTTGTTCTATGTTTTCACTTCAGAGTACAATGAGACATTCAACTGGGTCTGTATGCCCAGAAATACACACAGACTTACACACAGTGGAACGCTTCAAACAAAACACCATGGTGCTCTTTTTGTTTTGTTTTTTGTCATACTGCGTTTGACCCCCCCCACCCAAAAAAAACCCCAAAAACTCCTGAATTTAAACTAATAGGCAAATAAGAGCCTCCCTTTGGAAAAGCACTGCAGTGACTGATATATTTCAGCTTGCAGCATGTTATTTAATATTTAATATATAATTTGGAAAACACATTACTCTGGATGGTCTAATTATTGATCTGCATCAAGCAACCCAAACAGACTGCTGAAACTACTAAAATATTGGTTAAGAACTGCCTAAGGAAGTATTAAAACCCATCAAGTTCCAAGAAGAAATACATTCTGATAAATACTGCATCTTGGCTCATATGTTTAGTAAAATATAAGTGAAGAAAATCAGCAGGAAAACTCACAGCAATGTTTAACAGTGAAAGCAAAAGCATTTCCACACAAACTGTGCAAAGAGAACTGAAGGCACTGGGAGGAAGCAGCTGTGTGGCCTTGAGAAAAACACTTGTCGCCAAGATTAATTTTAGGTGGTTGGGTAAATAAATAAAAAGTCTCAATGTGCTAGGAAGCATAAAGATTAGACTACAGAGCAAAGGGAAAAAGATCATATGGTCTGTGGGCTGATGTGTCCTCGGGTACTCAGAGGTGCATCAGAGTAAGAGGAGCGGCAGATGGACTGATGTCCCATCATGCCTAGAACCAACTATACTAGTCTGCAGGAGCAGCATTGTGATCATTTACTTTCGTCGGTCAGATTTCGATTCAGTAACGTTCTATCTCACTGATAAGTGGTGGAAAAGTGTGAGTTGAGTGGTGAACGACACCCTTTGTGGCTATTTTGGACTATCATGTTCTTTTCTTCTCTTGTTTGGTAGATTGGACGATTGAAGTCTGAAAAAACAAGACATATTGTCAATTTAAATGCCTTAATTTAACAAACAGGAGAGATGTGGAAGAACCATACAGCTACAACAGCCTGGCACCTCCCCCTCATGCTGGTTACCCGCTGCTGTGGGATGCCATCCCATTCTTCAACAAGCATTTGTTGCATTTGTTTGCATGACCTTCATGCCAAGCTGATTATTATCAAGAAGCATTGTTCTGACAAAATAAACAACCTAGCAAACACAAATATCCTTACTTTTTGTGCTTAGTTTACTTTGTTGATTTGTACTGTTGCTGTGCTTTGGACAAACAAGCAGACAAAATTTAAAACCACAGATTGCACTGGGAGCATGCCCCAGTAAGAAGAATGTATTTGATTTCGTGTTTGTTTTAGAGAGGGGAAAACACATTGGTTATCATCATGTCTATGGCAAAGCATCACAACTATTGAGTATTTCAGTTCTGATAAAAAGTTCTATCTGTGATTAAAAGTTTATTCAACGACTTTTGCAAGAATTATGTTGGATTTTGCTGAGGTTGCGTGTGTGTCAGTCCACACCCAACACTGCAATGCGTTTCTGAATAGATTAGACCTGTGCATGCCCCCCCCACCCTCCCCACCCCGAGGCCACAGTTGTTACCGACCTTATGTCCTTCGAATCGCCGCCTCTTGTTCATTTTGTAGGGTTTTTGGGACGAGAACAGTGCCAGATAATTCCCATTAGACTGGGCAACAAAGGACTCCTCCAACGGGTGGAGAGCCAGACTTGGACATGTGTAACGCTCCTGGAAGTCCAATGAGTAGAGGGAAAAATTAGAAAATATTTGAAAAGTATTTGGTATTATGTTAAAGAATGTACTTATGCGGTACAAAACTGTTCCCTGCGTTAGCATAGATCAAGAATAAGTTTTTGCTCAATCCAGAAAAAGCACAAAGACTATTAAAAACACTTTTTAAATAGCTAGCACCTGGTAGAGCATAACCTTCCAACGGCAGTATGTCACTGTCAAAATATTACACTTTTATATGCCTCATTACCAACTTATTCCAAACTAAGAGAATGGGATATTCCTGGGAATGTGCTTTAAATATGAAAATCAATCAAAATTTAAAATGTCCTTTAAACATTTGAGCTGATCATTTTAATTTCAACTACTAATTAGGCTGATATGCATCTGTGGGACATTTTATCCAGATTTCTTACATGGTAGATCTGGTTGGAGACCTTGGCTGTGGTCTGGTAGTCCCAGGCAATGAGAGTGCGGTCTGCAGAGTCTCTGCTAACTGAATCAGAACTGGTTATGAATTCCTCCCCTCCTCTAAGAAATAGGATGTCCAAGGTCTGCTGGATCCCTGCTTTGTACACTTTCACAGCCTAGAAACACACACATAGACACACACACACACACACACACACACACACACACACACACACACACACACACACACACACACACACACAC
>JBAMYA010000015.1:6687167-6705479 GCA_037176975.1 Arrhamphus sclerolepis | reverse complement strand
AAGACCTTTGAATTAATCTGGAGGTCTATCAGGCTGGCAAGCTTAATAATTTATTTACTTATTATTAATTAGATGAGTCACTAAATTAGGCTGCAGCTATGACAAATTTCTTCATATTTTAATGGATAAACAAAAACGTAAGCTTCTCATATGTGAAACTTTGATGACTTCCTTTAGTAGAGTTGGTTTGAACTGAGGCCATATAACACAACTCTATTATATCAGAACGTATAATAATCTATGATGAACCCATATTGTAGGTTTTTGATGTGACTAAAACCAGGTAAATGACTTAAAGTGGACAAAGGACTCCGAAGCCCACATTAGTAACGGGAGAGTCCGTGATTTACTTTTGAATTCAGAAGCTTATAATATCAACACTTCCCATCAGCCAGACATATTTCCAGATCTGCAGGCAACCCCAAACAAAGTAACAGGGCTGTGGTTTGGTAACCCCTTCAACAGCAACAATGTAGTCCAGGTCTCAAGGTCTCTTCAGACAACAAATACGTGTTCTCATGAAAAAGATTAAAAAAAACAAAAAACAATCACTAGTAATGTTAAAGAACGTGTGGAGGGAAATTCACAATAGGCATATTCTTGGACACTATTTCACTGGCAGTTTTACCCTACTGAAGCATGATCAGTGTTCAGATCGGGTCAGATCAGCGATACAGAGCAGACAGCGAGAAGCTGCTCTGTACAGGACAGTTTAACCTTACACCCCTACCTGCCACTTAAATTGTGCTCTTCGTACTTTGTGACTTTTAACTCTTCCTCCTGTTAGTGAGTTTTAACATAACATCAGAGAAGGACCTCTTCATTCCTCCTCAGCCTCCTGAGTCCATCTGACTTCGTACTAATAGTTGAATGTTTGACCCTGCGAGTGGGTGAGCTGACCCTGGTCCTTTTTATCTGCGGTGCTAGTTTTACCCACAGCAAGTCAGCTCAAGTCTTAGATTGACAGCGAGCCTGGGCACAGCAGCTCTAACAGCCTATTTTCTAGAGACACACACTGCCTAGAACTCATATCGACACCTACGGGCAGAAACACCTTCACTGTATTAAACGAAGGGGGCGACTCAGTTCACCGAGGGGAGAAATTACACGCAAGCATTCGGATGCTGAGGAAAGCCGGATTATCATACAAAACAGTCCATTAAGCTTAATAGCAACTTTAGGTTGCAGCTTCACAGGAACTATTTTTGTGACGCCATATTAAATTTAATTTTGCTTTGTGCAATTGGTGATACAACCTGTTCATGTTCATGCAGCAGTATCCTGCAGTAAAGTACACCAAGGATCGCTGTGTGACAAGAAAACCTGTTTGAACTAGCGTCCAGCTGAAGAGTGTAAAGCACAAAACATGAGTTTAAAGCATAAATGACTTTGATCAACAGTATATAATCAGCAGCACTCGGGGGGAAAAAAAGAAAACGAAATGACATATCTGCCAAAAGGAGGATAATAAGTCTGACCTTGCAGCTGCGAGAATCCCAGGCTTTGACCACTGAACTGTAACCTCCACACAGAAAAACCTCCGGGCTGCAAGGGTGAGGAACCACACACATCACCTTGAACTGGTTGTCCAATTTCACTGCTTGCTGCCCTGCAGGCAACCAGAGAAAACAGAAAAGAACCAAATCCAGTTATCACTGAAAATAATACATCTTTGGATCTCTTTCGATGAGAAATGTATTCATCATTGTACATTTATGGTTCCTGAATAGGTTTCTTTTATCATTTTCTATCATCAGATCAAATAACGATCCTGCTTCACTGTCTTTATTGTATGTAAACAGATCTTACTGAGCTCCTTGAGGCCTATTCTGAGAAAGGAAACGTTCTGCTTGATTACTTGATAATGAAAATTATTCCTAGCTGAAATCCTTGTGTCATGTGGACATGTGAACCACAGTTCCCAGAATGAGAAAGACATTTAAGAAACAGACTAAAATTTCTGAAAATAATTTGGGGATATAAATAAAATTAAATAAAGAAAAAATAAATTTACGAAGTGGCAATGGTTCTCTGCCTCAGAGGAACGTCTTCCTACGATTTCTTTTTTCAGTATTCATTCACAAACATCAGAAAACTAAGACCGTTAAAGACGTCTCGTTGCAACGACACGCCACTACCTAAATTATTATGTTACTTTAAAAGGACAATATAGCTTTTAAATGTGTGTGTGTGTGTGTGTGTGTGTGTATATATATATATGTATATAGACAGTTGAGCTGTGCAGAATAAAAGACGCTTCTTTAATAACACCTTGTGATCTACTGCCGGCAGACTTCACCACCATTGAAGACTTTCAAACAAAGCTTTTTCATGTTTTGACATATAAAATACAGCTTTTATTTTTGCGATGTGTATTTTTAAAGCAACAGTGATGCCTAAGTCCTGACAGGGGGGTGTAACTTCATTAATCGCTACTGGGAAATGTCTTTGTTTTAGCTGAAACAAGATAGTAGAAGATGTAAAATGACAAAAGCATGAAAAGAAAAATACAAGAAATCAAGAGGGAGAACTTTGGAGGGCCCTGTCTTATTTTCATGAGGAGGACAAAATCACTTTCCACATTCTTTAACAACTGATTATGAGCTTTGAACGTCATGCTGAACTGGCTGAGAACTTGTTAGTGGGGTTAGGCCGGGGAGGGGGGCATTATGTGATGACATACAGAAGCGCTAAGAGCAGGACGACTGCAGAACTGTCAAACTCTTATACCAACACGTTTTTACTCCAAATCCAACGAGTCATTCACCAGCATTCCTACAAAGCGCCATTTTGGTTATCCTTTGTTGATACAAGCCTTCAAATGACCCCTATGCTGCAGCAGTGCCATTTGCTGTCAGTCAAACGGTCCATTATCCACCTGTCTGGACTATCTAAGAGTCGCCAACGTTAATGTCATGGTCCAGAGTTTCGTGTCTGTGGAGGAGAAAAAAAAAAAAAAAAAAAACTCATTTCCTCACCAAGGTTGTTAACTTGTCTGTTTTAATTTCCAGCAAACTCTCCATGCCCATGATAACGGAAGGGGAATACAGCTCACACATCCTCTTCTCCATCAATCTCTACAGACTATTAAATAAATAAATTAAGTAAAATGGTTGCAGTTTGAGCTGAGCAACACACCTGATTAGATATTTTGTCTCTCTGCTGTCAAGACTAAACGAAGCACAAAATAAATTAAAACTACATTACCTCAGAAATACAAATGATCCAGAAATCTCTCTTGTGTTTATGAATCCTTAATTCATAAAACAAAACTAACACAAAAAAAATGGACCCATTAGCTTTGAGTGGAGTAAACACTGCGTGTAATTAAACTGTGCCTTCATCTTTCCTGATAAACGGACTGCTTTGAGAAAAAAAAGCAATCTCACTGATAAAAAAGGACAGTAAATCTAGTGGTTAATCATCAGCGTCGAGTTCACTTCCAGTCGTATTTATCAGTTTCGATCACATCTGTCTGTCCGTCGGAAAGAAATAAATAAAATCTCATAGTAGACCACGTTAAGTCTCTTGAAATCAACTCAAACTTGCATATTTACTGTATATCTGAATGGCCTGGAGTAGTGTGTTTCTGACTTATTTAAATAATTGTAGGTAACGGACGTGTGCAATAAAGCTGTGGAAAACTGCACCGCTTTATTTGTGCAGAAAGTCTCTCAGACAGCAGCACTCAATACTGCATTTTTTTTTGATCTCAGAGAAGATGTGAACATCACTCAAGACAAAAACAGAAACTGACAAAGATGCTGTGATGCTGAGGGGAGCAAACAGAGTATAGAAAGTGTTTTGGCTTGAGGCTTCTCTATTAAAGTCACACTTAAATATAAAAACAAGAATGCTGAGGGGCTTAAAAATAATTAAACCCGACAAGGTGTGACCAAAAATGACTTTTTTCTGGGAAGTCAGACTATGTGCCAGCAACTTAAAAGCTGTGCAAAGTGAAACACCTCGGGGCTGAAAGGCTGCTCATTAATTAGTCCAACAAACAAAAAAAAAGACACAAACTAAAAGCAGTCTGAAGCAGTTAGCCCAAATAAAAGCACACTTTGTAACAGACCTGGTCCTAAAATTTTCTAAAATGTCTTTTTAGAAATGGCAAATGAGTCACAGCTAATAAAGTGCACCAAAACGTAACCTTCTTCTACTTAATGGTAGACTAGTTCACTCCCAAATTTAATTGCATTGATTTGACCTGAGTTTTAACAGGCTATTTCGTCAGGCTTGCACTTCCCACTTAATTGGCTTACCCGCAGTGAAGATCCGTCATGGAGATTTAAAACTCATGTTTGGCAAGACAATGAGAAGTCAACATTCACCTCATAATAACCAGAGCTTTCTTATGTGTTAATTAAGCGTGAATAATTAGCCGGCTTGAAAAGGCAGATAAGGGATGACTGCAGTGATCTGTCCTCGCCAGTCTTGAAAGGACTGCCATCATGTCATAGAAGTGACACAGTGGATGTGGACAGAGCGTAGATCATGAGGTGTGACTGAGATGGCAGGGAGAGCCCCACAGGAAAGAAATACTTGTATCTCATTACAGAATTGATCAAAGCAGGGCACTGTCACTGCACATCAGCAAACGCTAAAAACCCCTTCCCAGATAACATTTTGGATCATAAAACAAGATCCGTAACTTCAAAGAGGGTCAACAGTCAAGTCTGCTCCATGCCATCTGAGTATTTTCATCCACTGAGGAGGATAATGTAACTGCAAGATGTGGTAAAAGGTGTCAGAAAAACAAAATGAGGGGATCTTGTACTTTAGCGCATCGTGTAGATGTTCATTTGGGCATTAAGGCAGAATTCCTGCTTAAAGGGCGCTGAAGCAGAGCCTCTCGATGCTTCCCGAATGATGTGGGCTTCCTTTAAAAGTGTTTCACTGCAAAAGAAGTTGAGTGAAGTCTAAGCACTTTTATAAAGTGTGAAGCAAAGCACAAAAAGTGGGAAAAAAAGAAAAAGAAAAAAAAAACATTTCATTGCAATGACTTTAATTCATTGCTCTACTGCTTCACAGCACTATTAAATAATCGATGGGAATTTGTCATGAATCATGGATTTTGGTTGTAAAATCACTCTGATTTCAAGTTATGGACCTGGAAAGACATTCTTAGATAAAAATCGACTTGTTTTTTTAGTTCTTTCCAAGGATATTGCTGCTCTCATATGATTTGAATTTTCTTTTATCTGCTGTTTACAGACATTCAGTGAACATATAACTGACTCAACAAGCTGCAGCAGAATGTTGACACATGGCAGTTTGTCCTGCAACAATCTCAAGCCAAGCAACTTTTCCAAGGTGCTCCACCAATGCTGCCACATCATACTGTTGCCATCCGGGTGAAATTAATTCCTTCAATTTAAGATTCAAGATTCAATTCACTGCCATTGGAAAACCACACTGGAAAACAGCTGCACTTGTCAACATTTAACAGACAGCAATAAAAACTGGTTAGAAGACGAGACAAGGTTAAAACATAACTTCTTGACACTTCCACATACAACAGTTTAAAAGTAGTAATAATAAATTACCAATAAAAGCAGTGAAGTGGAAAGAAACTGTAAGCATGGCGAGATGTGGTGCATTTAAACAATCGGTATCATTTCCCCAACGGGGAAAGAATTCCTAAACTTTTTCAACTTTTTGCTCTCCTGCTCTTCTATTACCATAATATTGTCTCTCTCCTTTCTTTTTCCCCTCATGGGCCACGTCTGGTGGATATGCGGCTGAATTAAGGCTGTCAATGCCACCAGTCAAAGTCAAATACAGGCCAAGGAAAAATACAGATATGGGCCAAGTTTGGGTCAAACATTCTTTGGTATCTGGGACTGTAATATTGGCTTTAATCATATATTGACTGCTATAGCATGCCAGTTAATTTTGTATGAACGGCAGGAAATATCTACTTACAGTGATGGTGATATCATGTACAGCAATAAAGGGCTCCCAAAAACTCGAGTGAGCACAAGGGTTCCAGCTGCGCTCCTTGTTATAGTTGAGAGGCTGGGTGTGACTATCACATTTAGCCAGATAACAGTCTGACATCGAAATCATTCAGCTTCACAAGTGTCCAATGGATGAATATTGTGGAGGTGAACTCTGTTTACCTCACCTATTGCTAAAACCTTGGTGCTTTGCTGTTGAGACTGTCACATATGTCATCAGCATCCCTCCTCTGCAAAAAAAAAAAAAATGCTCCATTGGTGCTTTCTGTTATGATGTGAGTTCCAATTATGCCATTCTGCATTCAAATTATGTGGGAAATTATGAATGCAGCTCATTCCCCATTATCTTTTCATTTCTTGAATATGATTGGGTTTAAAGTGTCAGTGACTTCCTCTTAGCTCTGCCACATTAAACTGTGCTACCGTTGTGCAGATGCTGGGAAGGATTCGCGACCCCCCACATCATTATGCAACTAAATTGAATTTTTTTTTTCCTCATCTGAGGCTGCCATAGGAACAAGGTTTTATTGCCCTCTCCTGCCAGCGCACATGCAGATCCTCATTCTCAAATAATATGATTCATTTCATTTCAAATACAAACAAATAATAGTAGGAGGATGAATATGTCTAAGGAAACATAATTGGAAAACCATACAGTCCACTGCAGGATCAATTCATGAGATCTCGAAAAGTACTTCAGCTGTTAGTATGAACCCACTTTGAAAGTGCCAAGCAAGACATCGACGATCAGGTAAGCACTTGTTTGTTTATGGCTTCGGTTAGTGGCGTTCCAGTAGAAGGTCATGGTGGGTGCTCATGTTGTGATGTATCCACTATTGATTCCCCTCCTGGAGCTGCCTGTGTGTTTAATGGGCTGGCCAAGCTATTATCCGTAGGCTCTATTGACAGAATTGACAGACGTGCTGAGAGGGGAAGTGCAAAAAGCCGCAAGTCATTGTTGTCGCGTGCTGACCCTAGAGATGTAGATACCATGGGAAATAAAAATGAAAAAGAAATTTCAAATTATTTCTTGAAACTTTTCTTACAAATTCTTTCAACTGTTTAGAAATTCATCAACTGTTTCAGACTGCTCAAGGAACCGGTTCTCCTGGGGTAAAACGTCTGCATGAGTTATTCACATCTTTTCTGCTATGCCTGCTAAGCATATGCTGAGCCAGAAAGCAAACCAAATTATTGATCTTTTGTAAATATCACCTTGAATTTTTTATTTTTTTTTTTGTACAGTCAGACAAAAGGACCAGCAAACACAATGAGGGAGCAGATTTGGTTAAAAGTAGAATTAGTAAAAGACAAAAATATCCATTTTTAGAAAGTAAGGATTCGCTTTTAAATTCATGAAGCGGATGCACATTTTCAAACAAATCTACCTGGAGGATTGATCTCTATAAATGAGAGGCCGTAAAATATGCGTAAGAGTTAAGGGTAATGATCTGCAGGTAGTTTAAACCCTATGAGGACAGATTTACTCTTAAGAGGCAAAATCAGAAACAGGACCGTGAGATGCAAGGTTCAAAAACTGTGCTGAACTACAGACCCTTTTTTTGTGACAAGGAGCAGAGCAATTTAATGCTGAGTTCCAAATCAGAAAACCAGTCGATAATCAGGATTCTCCTATTCAGCTTGTCAGTTGTTACAGCATGCCATAAACAGTGAGAATAGCAAAAACAGTTAAGATTTTTTTTTTTTTAAAAAGACTGCTTAATGTGTCTTCTAAAAGCTGCAATTTTATGCTACTTTGAAGTCTACTCATTGTGTACTGCATTTAACTGGTTTGAGGCAGACCGCAGTCCAATTATTTATTTTTACATGTCTACGAATGCTCAGTTTGGCTATTCCCACTCTGCGGTCCCTGCTGTGACTCGGCACTGCTCTGAACTAATCAAATGTTATGTTGAACACGTCCCTCACATGCACAAATCAGTAACAAAGCAGTATAATGCCTGAAATGGTTGGAGATAGCTGAGTCTGTTATAGAGTTGCACAGCTTCAACTGCAAATCTGATCAGAAAGCGACACCGTTTCACCTCCACGACAACTGTTGAAGGACGCTCTGAGCTTATGGACAAATTATCTGTGAATAGTGTGAGTGATTAGCCACTTTAATGTCTGTTTTTATTTGTTTTCCACTACAATATTTCCTCTACTATTCAGCCTAACATCATGCAAACTAAAAACAGTGAGGGAAAAGAAAATGCTCTGATGCAATGGTGGGTGCAGACACGTTACTTTCCATTTATGTACATTATTGCTGTTATTAACTTTGTGTTTCTTTTTTGTCTCACAGCAGGTGTCCCTAGACTTATCCTCTAGTATTTATTAGTGTCTCTTTCCTCTCAGCCTTGAGGCAGATGGCAAATCTCTCTGAGCATGTTCCTGCTGGATGCTTCTTCCTGTTATATGGAGTTTTATTTTTTCCAACCATCACCTCAGGTATACACAGGATTGGGGGGGTTAAATTTGTTTTTTTTGGGTTTTTTTGGGAAACAGCTTACACTGTACCTCTGTCTAATACATTGTACTTATTCTGCCTTTTCTGGAGAATTTTGTCACTTTTCCCACTCCCCTGTCCAACCAGATTACTGTTTTTGCTTTATTCTGTTACCTCCTTTTTTTTCCTCACAATTTTAGACATAAGAATGCAAATAACACATTACAGAGTAAAGACCATAGACACCTGAGAGGCAGCCAGGAGAAATATCCAAGATGAAATCCATAGTAAAGCAGGACGTCTATATTTTAGTATTCTTCCAAATGTTCAA
Source organism: Arrhamphus sclerolepis (assembly GCA_037176975.1). Taxonomy (NCBI): domain Eukaryota; kingdom Metazoa; phylum Chordata; class Actinopteri; order Beloniformes; family Hemiramphidae; genus Arrhamphus; species Arrhamphus sclerolepis. The sequence goes on along the minus strand of JBAMYA010000015.1, from coordinate 6,696,736 downwards.
AAATTATCTTTTCATGGGAGATTTTGTGTCTCAAGAGAACTGTGGCTTGAGGGTTAATGACTAGTCTGTCGTGCAAGCTCTCTGTCTATGCACACTTATCTAGTGGGTATGAATTTACTTCAACAGGAACACTAAATACTATAAACTAAAAAAATAATAATAATAATTTACAGAAAGTATTGAAAACAAGGAAACAAACTGAACTGCACACACGTGCAGTAACTTTACATGTGCTCAGTAGTGTAGGTTGAGATCACTTTAAGCTCCTCCTGTTTTACTAACCAATGAGTAACTGAAGAAAATGCATTATTTGTAAATTCAAATCTCAAAGTTCACAAGCTGACCTAGATAAAAACAACAAATTAGAAGCAGTGGAATTTCAAACACTTCGGATAAGAGGGCAGCGTTTTTTGGCTGCACTTGGATGGGTCTTCGGAACGGGACAATTTACTAGTTATATATTTGCTCTAAATGCAAATTACAAAGGCTTCTCCTGAAATGAGTCACGACTACAGAGACAGACTGAAAGAGAAGCAGCTTTGCAATTCATACAATGGGTTTATAACAGGTTCTGAGGCTCAAGGCTATTTAAATTCACTCCACATATAAATTACTATACTAGTACAATTACCAGCATGCTTTGTTGTCCCAGAGCACCAGCAGAGCGCCTAGAAAATGTTTAATGAAAAGGATAAAAAAAAAAAAAAAAAAAAAAAAAGTGGATTTGAACTGGGTCAGTGTAAATTTAAAATTTAAAATAAAACATTTGCAGGCACACTAGTCTTCATGGTTTACACAGTGGAGAGACGAGATTGTATCTGATTCCTGAAAATATACTTTCTTCAGTACTACAAAGACAAATGCTGCTACCCACCCGTCTCCACGTCAGTGATCACAACTGTGTTGTCAAATGAGCCGGTGAGGAGTTGTCGCCCGCAGGGGGTCCAGCAGGCATCACGCACGGCTCCCGAGTGGCAGGTGTAAACCCTGAGGCAGCGGCCGCTCTCCGCTCCGTCCCACACCTGCCACACATGGACACAGGCCAAAGTCACGACTGCACGCTCAGACCGCAGCAACAAAATCGTTTTGTTTTTCTGCACAAGCTTTGAACACACTGCGTGAAACAAATACAAGATTTGTAACTGGCAACCTGTCAAGGCTGCAACCTTTCTCTGGCCCGATGACAGCTGGAATACGTTGAAGAAGGTGTAGTGATCATGGTTTGCTTTCATTGATCGCATCAGATATACAAAGAAAGAAAAGGAGCTAATACGACCGTGCCATACAATTACACAGGCACAGGCTGACTGAGAATCTAGACTGTAGATTTGGATTTGGTCACTGCTCTCTCCACCAAGAAAATAAAATTATGCCATGCTTTACGAAACCATGCAGTTTCCGTTGGCACTGACATTTCCCTTTGTCACAACAGCTTTGCAGCATAATCTGTCTCCTTCCCTTTCTCAAAGCATATCATCGAGGCAGCTCAAACATAATTCTGTTGTAATGAATCTCAATGAAATTACACAGCAAAGTGGGGCTTGAAAAACTAGCATAATACGTGTAGAAATCAGATTTGTTTGTGGGATTTAGAATCAAAAAGAACTTTTCTAATTAATCAGGCTAATTTCCCTTCACTGTGCCTGTAAATCAATTCAGTGGGCTATAATGGCTCTAATGGTCTGGCGTTGTTGGAGGTTTCTCTGATAGGACGAGAACAACACCGAGCTGCCTCCTGCCCTGTTCTGACGGGCACGACTACAAAGGGCAGCGCCTTGCTGCAATGAAATGGTATCATGATGAGAACAAAGTGTGTTAATGAACGAGGTGGTAACCAGTCCGACGGTCACAGCATCGATTTTGATTTTGTCTTCAGTTACTGCGCTGGACTTCAAAAAAAAGATCACTCGACAAACATGCTGGTCATAAGATGTGCCAAAGAACCAAAAAAAACAAAAAACATCTGAAATTCAGCTTGGAAACCAATGGGTGGCCCAGTGTGGTGGTATAATACTGATGAAGTACTTTTACTTTCACAGCATTACTGAGACCACAGAGGAACTTTGAAGATCTGTGGAGCTCTGCAGATCCCTCTCTGTGGTTCATTATTAAACATCCTTCTTTTATAGTGCATATGAAACACACTAAGATGTACTATGTCACAGTTCCCACTGGAGACAGAGTTGAGGGATGGACAGGGAAGACTGACATACTAATCCAGCAGGCAGTAGTTCAACAAGCAGAATGGCAGAGATGCCTCCGGGGTGGGAAAAAGTAACCGAGACAGAAACAGAGTCACAATTCTAATTGGAATATGTTAAAAAAATTGGAGTGACACATCTATGATGAATGCTTCTAATCACTGTACTACATGATTTTTGGCTTAGAGAAACACTGCCATCTGAAGGCAAGATTAAAAAAAAAAAAAAGTTCCTCTCTCTCCACAAAAACCTAATATTTAACTTAACAGACTTCAACATACCAAGTAGCATCTTATGAATGACAGCAATTATGATATGCACCATAGAAAATCCCATAAATGCACACACACACACACACACACACACCAGTAACAATCCAATACAAACCAAGACTTGTGCAAAAAAGAGGAGTTTGTTTATTTGAATCCCTTTTAATTTCACCGGCCACTTCACAGATACACAGAGCGGATCCTTGCAAATGACTCATTGGGGTAATCTGCATCCTAAATGACTCTTGATAATTAAAACTAAATTGGCATTGGTGTTATCAACTTAAAACTGCTGCTTTACACCTACCATAGCCATGGTGACAACAGAAAAAAAAAAAAAGACTGCAATAATAATGGTCTGACGGACAGGATGCAGGAGAAGACTGAGGGCTGAAGAAGCTGAAGCACAGAGGAGACAGTTAAGACATCATTGATTACGTCCCTTCACTCTATTCAGCCTATGCAGAGAGGAGGACAATAGCTGACGTCAAAGTGTCAAAAGCCATAATGGGTAGAGCATACTGTGGATGTTGATAAGTAAACAATAATGTCGGACAAGCTGCCATAACTCAAGATAAACATTTTTCTAGATTGTTTTTAATCACTTACTGCACAATTACTGGTATTGTTAAATTTAGGGACATAATGAACGCATTTATGTTCAAAATATGCTCCAATTTATAGTTATTATACTCATGCAAATGAACCAACTCAATGAAAATGTACTCCCAAACAGAACTATTAGCATCATTTTTGATGAATTGAAAAGAAAAACAAAAAAGACTCGCTTGGGTAGAATTTTCAGTTTTCAAATAGCCTTCATTAACCAGTGGACAAAGATGATACTGCAGGGGTGGGCAACATTCATCCCAAAAGGCTCATATTCAAGCAGTTAAAGTTAAAGTAGACACACATCAGATGACAGGTAACCAGCTGACTCTGACCATCATGCATTTCATTCAAAAATTCCCTGTTAGAAGAAGAATTACTTGGTTGCACAAGCTGGTAAAAAAGCTTTTAGTGAACTACTGCGGCTAATTTGAGGATGCTCGTTTTTGTAGCAATTTTCGGCACGCATACAAATTTGGAAATCTTTTTCGGGGCCTTTTCTTCTTTTTTGACACTGATGGCAAGTTGGTGGTACAGTTAGAAGAATCTTACCAGGTCCCCCCTCCCTCCTTATCTGTCCTTGCTGCCGTATTTAGCCCATGTGTGTTAAGGCAAAGCTAAGTGACCCACCTGGACGGCATCTATTTTTTTTTTTCTTCAATAACTATTTAATTGAGTCTTTTAATTACCTCTGCCATGATGTCCACTGTGAGCAAAAATCACTCTTCTTGATGCCATTAAGTGATACACAGTTGCTGGGCAGGGCAACTGGGACAGGAGTAACATTCCTTGTTTCAGATTTACAACTTAAATTACTTGCTGGCGTTGTTTATCTCAAATGACAGGGAGGTAAATTTGCAGTTGTAAACAAAGTAAGCATTTCCGCCTCCAAAGGAGGGCTATTTTTTTTTTAACTGATCAAAAGATTAACTGATTACTGCACTGAGCCTGCACATTGTTGCCATGGTTACAATTTTTACAAAACCTGCCAGTCAAACAAAAATGTCTGCATCCATGGCTTGAAAAACATCTACAGGTGCTCCGTGCCCACACAATATATTCTTGTTAATGCAGTACAGCGTGTAATTGCAGTACTGAAATAAACGCTGTAAACACAAAGGGGAGCGCGTCATCTTCTTTAAACTCTCAGGTGAAGCACGTTAGCAACAACACTTCGTTTACAGGAAAATCTGACAACTTCAAACTACTACTGTTTTAAACTGATTCAATGCCTCATAGTGTTTTAGAAACTGCATTATCAAAAACTGCTAATTAGAATTTTTCCATGATTGCTCTTAAATGGATTAAAATAAACATTTTACACATCAATATGTTAAATAAATCAAATGACAGCATAGTCACAAAATAATAGTGGTCTAAATTTCTGATTTCAGAAGACGAGATGAAGCATAAATAACCGTATAGCAGGGCACTTCATAAACCAATAATTGATGTAATCTTGTTCATACCAATTACTTTTCTTCTTTGAATTATTCATTTAATGACCATAAATAGCTAAAATGGTGTGTCCTTTCAGTTAAATACAAAATCAAAGACGTGTTCTCTTTTATTAGGAAAATATTATAGCTTTAATAGTTAATAGTAATAGCATAATGCAGGAAATGAATTATCAGTGATCTATAAGGGCGAAAAAACAAAACGAGATAAATATAATCGCTCATTAAATGTAACTGAGGTAACTTTTTCAATTAACTATGAAAACAATAATAATAGGAAAACTCTGCATATAAACACGTATTTATATAGGAAGAATGTGTGATGAAGATGTAAGCCTCTTACAGACCATGTACACGTGTTCTTGGACTATATTAAGCCTGATATGTTGAAGTAGATTTAAGAAGAAGTGTCAGAATTCATCAGGAAAACCTTGCTTTTCTTTCTTAACTGATAATTCATTCTGAAACATCTGTGGGAATGAGTGGAAATGTGCGTGGTTGCTTATCTCATTTGTCTTTGCATGTCCCTGAGATGGACTTGTGACCTGGCCAAGTCAAGTCAAGTCAGCTTCATTTTTATGGCACATTTAAACCAAACTGCTTCACAGAAGAAAAATAAAATTTAGTAAAGTTTATATATAGAAGATAAAATCACTCAAATAAATTTGCTTTATGTATTAAAAGAAAAAAAAGAAAAGATAAAATAAATACAATCACAAAAACTGCACTTAATTTGAACCAAATGCTGAGGAGAAAAGGTGTGTCTTCTAAAATGATTTAAAAATAGCTAAAGTGGACGTAGATCTTATTTGGACTGGAAGACTGTTCTATAATTTAGGTGCAGCAATCCAGATGCTCGATCGCTTCTTGTTTTTCATCTTGTCCACCTTTAAAAGCAGTTGATTAGAAGGTTGTAACGTCCTGGCTGGAGCATGTGCATGAAGCAATTCGGCTAAATAAAATGGTGCCGGCCGTTTCACAGCTTTAAAAGCTGGCAATAAAACTGTAAAATCAACTCTAAATTGTACAGGGAGCCAGTCAGGACATCTTAAAACAGGTGTGATGTGATCGCTCTTCCTCGTGTGAGTTAAAAGGCGAGCAGCTGCACTTTGTACCAGCTGCAGTGGTACAACCCTACATACAACGCACTGCAGTGATCTGGACGTGCTCCGTACTTTTTCCCAGAATCTTTAAGCAGGAGGTAGGGCTTAATTTTAGAAATCAGCCTCAGCTGACAGAAGCTTGATGAAATCTGATTAAAAACTTAAAAACATTCTCAAAGAAAACACTGAGTGTCCTGACTGAGGAGTGGACATGTGAAGCAAGAGGTCCAAGAGTGTGTACGTCCAACAGCCCAGGAGGACCAAACACCATCATCTTTTACTTGCCAGATGACAGCTGGAATAAACTCCAGTCTAACCTTGACCCTAAAGAGGACGCAGCATGTTTAGAAAATAAATGAGTGAATGAATTATGATTGCAGGTGCTATAAATAACTACAGCCACGCCAGAACATAGTCTGGCCATTCACTTCATAAACATTCTTTATGTGGTGACTCACTCAGGAGCGTCCAGGAGTCAATATTCAAAACAGCGAAGACGACAGCAGAACTGCTAACACCTCGAATCAACAAGTTTTGTTTGTTTTTGTTGGTTTTTTTTACTGTAAATCCAGCATTCCTACAACATTGCAGGCTATTTGGATGTACTTGAGACTAATCTGGTTGTCCCTCTGTCTCGGTCTCATGCTTTGTATCTCTGACTGGTTGTACAATATGTCCATGCAACAGCGTTCGTTTCTTCTGCATCTGTTGGTACACTCACTTGGAAATTAAAAGTCAAATCCAGAGAAACCTGACTAATTGTTTGTATTGAAGACAAAAAAAATTGGGATGTCTGGCAAGGCCAGGACAGCAGTGCTGGAAAACCGGAAAAGAGTAAGAGACAGTTGTGATTTTCTGAAACCAGACAATAGTTCAGTCCTGAGCTGCGTTAGACCTCCTCCAGCCAGCCATTCTTCATCTGTATATCTGTGTTTCAGGTGATTTTTCAAGTCTCACTTGTTTACTCACTTCTACAAGAGAAAAGATTGTTTTTTTTCCCCATCAATGTTTCAAATAGTTAATAGAAATGGTTCCTGATTTTGAAACCAGACAATAAAACAACCATAAACAGCTTTTAGTTTCCACTCATCGCTTAATTACACCTCTTTGCTGTTGTTTTTTATCGTGACACGTGTTAAGCTGATGTAAAGGCTGATTTAATGTGCGGGGGAGGGGAGTGTTTTCTGCATATCCATGTCTAAAAATAGAAAAGGAAATCAGTCTTGTGCGTGTGCAATTCCTTGAGGATTGAGATTTAAAAAAAAAAAAAAAAAAGCGAATCAGACATACCCACAGCTTTCTAAATCCGGCGAAAAGAATGAGTGTGCACATTTCTGCCCTTGTGCATGCACAGTTTTACACATGAAAGTACACAGGGTATTATCCAGACGGGCCCTTGGTCAGGCATTCTGAGACAGAGAAGAGGAGATAATCCTTGCATATAAACAACCGAGTCTTCACCTCCTCCCCTACTCTCCAAGTCTCCACCATCTGCTCCAAACAGCCCTCTCCAGGTGCCAGACGAGGTGCCTGCAATGCCGCTGCACTTGTATGATTATGCAAATGAACTCATTCATATTTAAATCATTAATTAGTCAGAGTTCTCAAAGGATATCGGTGGACTATGTGATTTCATACTGGCAGAGAAATATTCAGGCACTTGCAGGCAGATAGCTGCATTGCTTGACCTTTGCAATTGTGAGATGAAGAACTGTTTTCCAGGTGTGACAAAAAAAAAAAGAAAAGGAAAAAAAAAACGGCAAAGGGGTGCGAATCAGAACAAGTGAGACAGAAAAGAGGAAGGGAGACAGATAGCCCCATGGGCGCTGACACACATTCAGCCGACAGTGATGGATATGATTCTGAAGGAAGTGGTTTGTTGTACATTTCTAAATTGAAACATCTCTCTGCAACACCGTACCAGTCACACTAAACGTCAGTTAAATGACATTGGCCTTTGGCCCCTAAATGCGCTTTGCACATGCCGATGAATCTGATGAATACATGTTTTCTTCTAAAAACAGTCAGACACCATGCCACGTGTATTTGATTAACTGATCTGAGAATCTGGAAAAAAAAAAGTTTCATCATATGAGGGAGGGAACTTTTAAGTATCAAATAGTGGTGTGAACCATTTTAAATGAAAAAAAAAAAAATCACTGAAGTATACTAGCATGGGGTTCTGTTTCTCGTTACAACCAAGGTTAAGCATCATCATTTCCAAAGGTGACAGGTATACTGTAGATGTCATTACCTTGAAGGTCTTGTCCATGGAGGCAGACAGCAGCAGATGACTGAGATGAGGCACAGGACACCACTGTACGGTGTTGACTGGACCCTGGTGGCCTCCCAGGCTCATTAGAAGCTTTCTGGGTACTCCTGCTGCTCTTGGCTTTTCAGAAAGGTATGGCTTCACTCTTGATGACACATTGAAAACAATCTGACTTTCCCTGCTCTGAGTCCCTAGGACTTGCTCGGATGGCTGCTCCAAGCCCGCTGTCTCTACTGAAGTGGCAAGTCTCTGTCTCTTAGGAATGTACGGTCTGACACAAGTCAGGAGAGATGGTTGCCTTTTTCCTGGATTTGACACATTGCTGAAGCTTTTTGGAATGCAAGCAGGAACCTGCAGGGATGTACACTTCTCCTGATTTGCAGGTGAGCTCGTAGGTGCTGCACTGTCCCTGAAATGTTTTTTTCTCTCCAAGTCTTTACAGCTCTGTGGCTGAAAATTAAGCTGCAATGAAGAGCAGCTCCTCTCTGAAAAGTCTCCATGACATCCCAAAATTGCATGATTGGGGGCTAAACTTGCAGGGCTGGGTATTATTGTGGGTCCAATAAATTCCACAGTTTTTTGGCTTTTCTGACAAGATACAGTTTGGACAAGAGCTGGTGCAGTCTTCTCCTTTTCATCCAAGGAATCATCTTCTGACTCCGAGTCATCATAGGCTACTAATGATGACATCTTTATGAGACTCTGAAAATAACAGAACAGTTGTTAGTATCGGTAATTTCTTAAAGCTCAAAAGTGACATCTAGTGGTCACTTCAATTTCTACACTTACAGATCATCATAAACGTCACAGAAATGCTGGACAGTTTAACAAGTCTTTTTCAAATGCTTTGCAGAGAGGCAGCCAGAAGAAAATTATTTGAGGAAACAAATATATGCTCAATTTATCTGTGACAAAAAATTAGAGGAAACAATTTTCCTGAGAATCTATTTTCTGAGTAAAAAACAAATTAAATTCAAAGGCAGTCAGATAATAAACATAAATTGCATCGGAACTTATGTGATTGGTGAGAGAATAAACTGGATTACAAAAAAAACAAGAAAATAAAATACAAGTATTATGTAAAGGAAATGTTTTTGGGTTATTTAAAGAAAAAAAAACCGAAGCATTTAAGATGACCCTGAATTCTAAAAACACCACAATCTGAAGTTCCAAAGGCATGAAAAATAAAATTCAGTGTGCTTAAATAGAATTCACAGTTTGTCAATTAAAATTACCCTTAAATCAAAAGTCTTGACACTTGTGTGTGTGTACATATATATATATATATATATATATATATATCTGAGAATAAGCAGTAAATTATATCATTTGCTGTGACAAATCTTTGCTGTTTTTAGTTTTGTTGGGTTTTCTTTTTAAAAACGTAAGTTTTAAATACATAATGAAAATCTTACAAAGTCTTACTTGATGAAGTGCGAGATGAAATTGCCCTTCATTTTACTTGAGCAATCAAGTAGGACTTGGCACTGTAACTTAATTCTAATTTAACTTTTTCTCTAATTTGGTCCAGACTATTTTTACTCATCTTCTTAAGTGACCCTTTCAAACCGTCCTTACAGCTCACTGTGAGTTTTAAATAAATATCACTTAACACATATGTGGTCAAGTTGTCCAGCCTCGTAACCAATATACAGCAT
>JBAMYA010000015.1:6665293-6678650 GCA_037176975.1 Arrhamphus sclerolepis | reverse complement strand
CCCCCCCCCCCCCCCCCCCCCCCCCCCCCCCCCCCCCCCCCCCCCCCCCTCTAATTCATGCCAGTCATTTTAAATTTTATTTTATTTTTCAATCTATCGTATTTGGAAGAAGTCAGTGAGGGAATGAATGCTGGGAAACGTTATCAGCGTTGTAAAATGTATTTCTTTCTTAAATTTTACTGTTAATTACTTAAAGTAAAACATCTTCTTACCTGATATGTGTTTACTTTAGTTTACTTTCACTGACGGAGGTCTTAAACAGACCACGAGGTCGATCTCCGATTTACTGACTTCACAAACGAGAGAATGTGCAATACGTTTAGGATCCGACTGGAATAGCTACTCTTTTACAAAAATAACCCCTAACAGTGCAAATCACACTGCAGTGAGTTTATTTGACTTTAATAGTTTAATTTTATGAGGTAAGAGGTACGGAACTCTGAACATACAATATTATGTTTTCCTATTTCTTATAAGGCTTATGAGGTTTTGTTGAGATTATCTGCATCTCTAACTGATGATCATGTAGACTGTCACTGTCCCTTCATCATCAACAGTCTCTACACTATTCTGCATTTCTTTTTGGTCGAACATCTTTGAGAATAAATTGCAAATGTTTTTTATTTTTTTTATTTTTAATGTCAGTTGTTGATCAGATCCCATTTAAATACCTTCATAACTCATATCCAGTTAAACCAAAACAAAGGAACTTGAAACCTCCATAAAAAGTTTCTAAAATCATTTCAGCAGAGACAAATCACCCTCACGCCTGGGTCACAGCCTGGGCCCCCGCAGCCTGGGCCCCTGCCGCCTGGGCCCCCGCAACCCGGTTCCCCCACAGCCTGGGCCCCCGCAGCTTGGGCCCCCGCAGCCTGGGCCCCCGCAGCCTGGGCCCCCGCAGCCTGGGCCCCCACAGCCTGGGCCCCTGCAGCTTAGGCCCCCACAGCTGAATCGTGTTAGGACAGTGTAAGACTTAGTCCCACCTGACTCCGGGTCGTGCTGCCAGAGTTGCCAGATGCCCAGAGAGAAACCCACAATCAGACAAGCCGCTTTGCCACCTCAGTGATGTGTTTTCTTTCCACGTCCTGTGTGTTTGATATTCGGTTGATATTAAGATGAATCACTAAAGTAACAGAAACTGGGAGACGAGGCAACAGCATCTGCAATGGTGGTAACAGACTATTAAGCTTTTCAACCAGAGAGGGCGCTAAAGAGCACAATTGTTTTTGGTGCTGCTTTAAAACATTTTTAATGAAGCATAAGTGGATTCTTTATGTACATTTATCAAAAGCAGTGAAGAGATTTTACTCATCTATTGTGGACTGATATGGTGAACTGTTCTTATTGAAAATGTGGGAATATTTCTTTGAAAGGCAAATGTGGAGAAATATGACCTTCAAAAAAGAGATGTCCATTTATAAACAACATATATGAAGTACAATATTCACAAGTCCACAAACCAAACCTAAATCCACTGTTAGCTATTCAAAGGTCAAAGGTCAAATATTTATAGCATGTTTAAAAGTAACCAAAGAAGTCAGCATTAAAAGAATAAGACATGAAAACACAATAAATAACATTAAATAAAAGTAAAACAGAAAAGTAAAATAGAAGTGTCAAGAGACAAGCTGTTAACAGATATCTGAACAAGTCTGACGTCTGCGCGGTGCAAATATGAGAAGACAAGCAGTTCCATCAGTTAGGAGCTGAAGCTTGATCCCCTTTATGCTTTCATTATGATCGTGGGACATCTGGAAGTAACTGGTTGGTTGAAGGATGTGAGGAAGGTCTATTAGATAAAAAGGTGCTGATCCATATCAGGGAACTGGCTGATTTTCCTTATTCTTTGATTTTATTATGACTTCACTGCAAGCAGGTTCAGGTGGGTCTTGGTTCAGCTGGTCTTTCTGTGTGGAGTTTGCACCCTACCATCTTGGAGCCTCATCACCACACTGTTTGTAGAATTTATGAGCTGTGACTGATCCAGGACACCTTACCACGACATTTGTCCTGTTATTTGTGTGTTGCATCATTTCATGCATGATTTTATAAGTTCGACTAAATGTTCTATTGAGAATTTCTTACCATAAGACTCATGTAGCTACAGGAGGTGAATTAATTAATGATTGGAAAATGACTTCCATATAACGAATCAAAATCCAAAATGGGGCAACCAAAGCTCTAAATTCAGAGAAGGACAACTTAGAATCTGTAAGAAGAGATTAGATTCTGTAAACAACAGCGCCATCATCTTTCTCAGTTCGACCTTTCTCACTATGAGCTGTTAACACGTCTGTTTTCAACAGTCTTCCTCACTTGTGTTGTTTCTGCTGACCGTGCGCTTTGTGCTGCACATGTGTGTAGCCGCATGCGTCAGTTGTTTATGTTTGTACTTCAATGGATTGTTGCAAATAATTGCTCTTCAAGGGACCAATAAAGTTTTGTGAATCTGAATCTGAATCCATCTGGTTCAGTGAAACGATGTATCTGACATGTCAGGTTAATTAATAATGTCCCCTTAAGTTTAGTCATCACAGACCTCTGGTTGAAATAAACAATTTGTCCTCTTGAATAAAGACAAGAGTTTTATGTGTACCAGTAGGTGTGTCTGTGTGTGTGTATTTGTGTGCTGCATGTATGTGTGTGTGTGTGATTTCCTCTTGGCCGGGTCACAGCAGGACTGCTGCTGGCCAGTGGGTGTGTGTCAGTTCTGTATGACTGGTGGTGTGTTTTATGAGGGTTTTATGAGTGTGTGTGTGTGTGTGTGTGTGTGTGTGTGTGTGTGTGTGTGTGTGTGTGTGTGTGTGTGTGGAGGCTATGTATTCACTGACATCCACTATGGTAATGTTATCTATTAAAAAAAAACATTAACACCATTTTAAATTTCAGATGCAGCTCCACTGAGTTTGACCTTGTGTCCTCATGGGTAATCCTCAGATTGTAACCTGAATCTGCCACATGGTGGCAGCAGAACATAAAATCGTCTCTTTTTTTAAACATCAGGGAGGAGAAAGAAAGTCTGGCCGGCACACGAAATAGACATTTCCCTGGTCACCCCTTAGATGAACCAGGCTCAGATAAGATGATCATTTAAATGTTTTTTTTTTCTCTTGTGTGAGTAAATATGAGTTGCACTCAGATTATGTTCAACAGTTCAGTTGAACTGAGTTCAGTTTCATTGTCTGGAGCTTTCAGGTTGAGAGTTCTGGACTGCAGGTGAAGCATGTTAACTGTCAATCTATCAACTTAGATTTTCAAACTCTTTAACAATATGAACATAGTTTTTGGTCAACAATGTGGCTCTTTTATTCCTGAAAGAAAGACTTTCTGCAGCTACAGAAACTTTTCAGTGCTGAAAATGCTGAGATAATAAATAAATGGGAGAAAGATTCAGTGTTTCATGTGGAGAGGTTTGCCACTCTGGTCCACATGTTGTAGAGGCTTTAATCTGCTGGCAGAACCAGACCTGCCTGTCCACTCTCTTGTTTAGATGCCTAGATGCTTGGATGAACTAGTCTGTCTCCAGATGAACCCATGTGTTTGTGGGCCTCTGAGGAAAGAGCTGAATTTTTTCTGACTGCACATGAACACATCTGCTGGCTCGTGAGGTGGCGGCTTTTTCCCCTCAACCCAGAACCACAAAACGTTTGGACGATGTAGAAAACAGGAAAAAACATGTGATTCTAAGGTTTTTGCCCCCCCCCCCCCAGTCTAAAATGATAACTGTCTTTAAACCAACAGGTATGTGTAAAGTTCAGGGAGAATAATTAAGCCACTGATGTTGGAGTTTTCACAGACTTGTTTTCCTGAAGCCCTAATTAATGGCTGCCTTTATCAGGAAAAGCTCCATACATCCTACTCTCTTAGTTTACAACTTAGAAGTTTGTGTGCATTTGAAAATTAAAACCAATGTTTGACCCATTTGTTTAAATATAATTTTGGCTAATACATGACACATAAGTGTCGTAAAATGTTTTTTGGGATCATTGACATAAGTCAAGGACAGGGTGCTGGGTGCTGTCGTCACTGAGTACGCAGTACAGTGAACATCTGATGGCTTTGCTCAATTTCACCATCACCAGGTTGAGCAAAGGTTTACTTTTGCAAGGTGAGCCATAATAATATTAGTCATCAGATTTTTTTTTTTCTCTTTTTTTTTTTAAACTCATAACTTATTTTAACTTATCACAGTGATGGATTGGTCAGTTGTGCCTTTTTTTTTATTCATACCATGTGTCCTTATACATGTGCTGTGCTTTTATTAAAGAAGATGATAGCATATTTAACAGAATAATGATAATAATACAACAAACATGGGTTATATTAGGGGCAGTGTAAATATGTCATGTGTGTTGGAGTTTTCTGCTGTTTGCCAATATTTCAAAGTATAATGTCATTTTCTTTCTTTTCAGGTGCTGCTGGTGTTTTAGTTGGACATCCATTTGACACTGTTAAGGTGGGTGTCTTTTTTTTCTCTCTCTGTTTACTCTTGTTAAGTAATACTCAGCACTTTATTGTTTAAAATGTTGAAGGTCAGGCCACTTTATTGCAAGGGTGAATTTGAGTCAAGATCATCTGACTGTAGGAAGCTGATAACAGGAATAAAAGAACTCAACAATTGATTAATTCAGTAGCATAAAAAGGATAATGATTAATGATACTGGTCTTCAGTGGAGCTTTTAAAAGGAGAGATGTCAACCGTTTGGCTGCAGCTCATAGTTACTTGTATGTTTTGCTTTTCCTCAGTGTATGTATATAATTAGATGATTTCCTTGTATCATAAAGCTAAACAGGGTGGTGGTCTCACTTAGCTGAAAAACATTCTTTAGCTTAAATGCTCATCAGTTTTCATGAAGCCACAAAATGTATAATAGGCCCTGAAGTTAATGTCTTGTGCAGCATTGATGTTAAAGTAACAATTTAACCAGAGTTTCTGCAGTATTCACATCCAGGTCAGGTTTAGACAGGTTTTCTGTGAGCTAACATAAATATGTAAATAATTTTTCTTTGAAGTCAGTTACTCATAAACCTCAGACACTGCACACAGTTTGCTGTTATAAATCATCCACTTGAGGTGCTTACATCCTGGCGAGGACGTTCTAAGCTACGCATAAAGTTGTGTGAATTTGGAGCATCCACTTAGGGGCACAGGCGCGCGCACACAGATGGTGAATGGTTTGGCTGTAGTTCTTTTACACCTTGCTTTCAATGTCATTTCTCCCCGAGCCGCTGTCTGCTTGGGGCGGCTGTCTGTTAACAGCAACAGTGTCACTGTGTTGTAGATGAGAGGGAGAAATAAACAACCTCTCCACGGAAATGTGACCTAGTAAGTATGGTCAAGGTCTTTCTTTCTCTCACCCAATGTTCTGTCTTGAACTATAGCAATATAAACCACAGATGACATCTTCCTCCTCCTCCTCCTTCTTCTTCTTATTTTATTTTTTTTAACTGTTCCATACTTTGGATTATGACTTTTTTTTCTCCTCTCCCATTTATTGCACCCTGTAAGAATATATGTATATATTAAAAAAAAAAAAAAAAAAACATAAAATAAATAAATAAATGTCTGCTTATTTCCTTCTAAACTTATATAAAAGTATTTCATATGTGGTGACTCTGGTCCTCTAGGACCTTATCACTCCTTCATGTGACTTTAACATCAGTGCTGTCACCCACAGGTGCGGCTACAGGTTCAGAATGTGGACAAACCTATGTACCGTGGGACTTTTCACTGTTTCCAGTCAATCATACGCCAGGAGTCGGTAAGCTTGTCACTTTTTTTTTTTTTTTTTTGGGAATTACACGTATAGCTTTCACCATGTGCAGATCATTAGAGAGCTCAGTTACAGTCCCGTCTCGTACATGTATCAGGCATCATGTTCCTAACATGGTGTGTTGATGGGGAGAGGGGGGTTTGTCAGTTAGCTGGGGTCAAAGCTCATTCATTCTCGAGCTAAATAAAGATTTGGACATTATGTTATTTGAGTTCAGGGGAGTATGTTTAGCCTTGTAGGTGTTTTAACGTTGTGGAATTCAAATCCTGGACATCATATTAATATTAATATTCATATTCTATGTGATGTGCTAACTAATTTGCAAAAAGAAATTTAAAACCTGCTGTTTTATTGAGCTGCAATTCACATATGAAATGTTAGTTTTGACACATAATGTGACTGTACTTGTTTGGTCTGTACACTAGCATGATTATGTAATGCTCACATTCCACTGATACCTTTGCTACAGTTCCAATGCTTTAACATTGTGTCAGATAACGTTTCATATACATCTCTTGACTCCAGTGGTTTTCTTGGAAAGACTAATGCAAGCGTCAAGATTCCTTTTAGCTTTTTATGTAACTTATTACAATGGTATCTTGCCCAACTCTCTTCCAAAGAGTAGATGGTATACAGTACATGTGCAGCCTACAAGTCCAAACATTAAACTACCCTTCAATATGCCACGTTGTTCTTCTTCATAGTTGTGCAGAATCAAAACGAGTCAGAATGGATAATAAAAGGCTATAGATGTATTTTACAAGAATTTATTCACTCATTGCGAATAAATGCTTTCATTTAATGGTAGTGAGCTAAGGTTTCCAGTCCTCTGACCGTGAGCTGCTCTTCAGTGTTCTGTTTAAATTAAGCTCCTAAGTTATTCCTGTACTGTCTCCTTGTGTGCAGACATTAGGTTTGTACAAAGGCATCGGCTCTCCAATGATGGGGCTGACCTTCATCAATGCCATAGTTTTTGGTGTCCAAGGCAACGCCATGCGAGCACTTGGCCGTGACACACCCCTCAACCAGTTCCTGGCTGGAGCCTCTGCTGGAGCCATCCAATGCGTCATTTGTTGCCCGATGGAATTGGCCAAGACGCGCATGCAGATGCAAGGGACTGGAGAGAAGAAGTCTAAGAGGAAGATGTACAAGAACTCTCTGGACTGTTTGGTGAGAATCTACAACAAGGAGGGATTCAGAGGGATCAATCGGGGCATGGTGACCACCCTGGTGCGCGAGACGCCCGGCTTCGGCGTGTACTTCCTCACGTATGACGTGTTGACACGTTCGTTGGGCTGCGAGCCAGAAGACCCCTACATGATCCCAAAGCTGCTGTTTGCTGGCGGGATGTCGGGCATCGCCTCCTGGATCTCCACTTACCCCGTAGATGTGATCAAGTCGCGTCTGCAAGCAGATGGAGTTGGTGGCGTTAACAAGTATAACGGCATCATGGACTGCGTCAGGCAGAGTTTAAAGAAGGAGGGGTGGAGAGTTTTCACCCGTGGACTTACGTCCACTTTGCTCCGTGCTTTTCCAGTGAATGCCACTACATTTGCCACTGTGACTTTGTTTTTAATGTACATGCGAGATGGAGAAGAATGTAGCATCCAAAACTCTGAGTCACAGTCTGTCCAACTGCAGTCTCTGCAGCAACAGGCACAGCCAAACAGCATGTAATCTGCCAGCAGTCAGCATTACAAGAGTTAACCGCAGATTTGCATACCAGCCTGTAGACAAATGTTTCATGTTGATCTATCCTCGATTTAACTCCTGTCCATAGTTTCAAAGGAGAACTGGTTGTAGGTAAGCATTCGTCCATGTTGATATGGTCAACTAATTCTCAAGAGAAAAGCTGCACTTGTAAATATGGTTTCTGTTTAACCTTGCATGCTTTTGTACAGCTGTTAGATTTTCATTTTAGAAACTTTTCTTTTTTTGTACATTTTACTTTTCACAGTTACAAATGTCCCTAAAATGTAGAGTCAACAAAATGCTTTGTCTTTGATGCTGTATTAAGGTCAGAGAAACGGTTTGTGTTGAGAGCTAGCGAGTCCAGTAGCCTGGCCGGCCATACCCTGTCATTCAGCAAAAACTGTCTCGTAGGATGGGTCTGGTACTCATACTGGAGCACATAAGGCCTACTAGTCAAAATAACTGAGATGGCTGCTATGACACACTACGTTTGTTTGGTGGTATGCACATGTAGTGGCGTCCAGACCCAATTTCTTCTGTGCACAACGTTCCTGCTCCTCCGGAATTCGCAGTGGAACCCAACAGAACCAGGCTATCTCATGGTGACATGGATGAAAAGAATCAGTATAACTGTCCAGGCTACGTGTCCGGTATTGGACATGTTTGGTAATCAGTAAGTATGAAGATGAGCATGCATGTGAATTACAATCGGTGAAGTTAATTTATTTATACTTTTGGTTTGCCATCCCAGTTCACTTCCATTTAAACCCAGAAATTCAGCAAATTGTAATAATTTAAAAAATATATATAGCTTTTTACTTGAATGGACATTTCCTATGAGAGAGAAATCCAAATTGTAGCTGCAAAAAAAACAAAAAAAAAAAAAAGAAGAAGCTCACAGCGCTCTGTTCTCTCCACCTCATTCTACTAGAATATATAATGAAACAGTTACGGGCTAAGCTGTTACTATATTAGATAAAATGTGATTTGGTTAAAACCAAACACACAAAATGATCATGTAATTTCATTTATTTAACAGCCTAAAATCAAATTTGAGGCAGCCTAATGTTGTGGATGTTTAAACAAAGCACCTTATGGTTTGTCAACCAAATGTATAGCTGGCTATGAAATGTGTTTCCAGCTACTGAAAGACATTTTGTTACAATGTTAAGCAAAGGAGTGGCCCTTTTAATGGTGGATTTTTTTTAATTTTATTTTTAAAGAATCCAAAATACGGATTCCAAACTCGTTCTTGCTGGTGGTGTATGGTGTAGTTTCATAATATCCACATGGGGGCAGCATCAGACCAGTTCTGTGTCCTCCCAACGAGAGAACTACATTCATCCATTTTCTATACAGCTTGATGCTGTTGCGGCGCCAGAGAAAGTAACGCTTTGTATCCCTGAAACACAGAGCTGCAGATTTTACAAACTTCTGCAGCTTTTGTTTGTTTTTTTTGTTATGAGGTCATTATGCTGCTACATTTTTTTTTTTTAAGGGATGTAAATATACTGTCCAATTTTAGATTTAAATATAAAAAAAAAGAAATTCTTATGCACACAGTCTGGTAATGTAGGTGTGATGGTGCACATTTCTGTGGCTTATCTGACAGGTTTGTCTGGTTAAGAGTTTTGAAAATATTTGAATATAAGAATTTCTTTAGGTTTTAGATCTACTTTAAATACAAAATTTTATGTTTTTGTTTCTTTTTCCAAATTGTCTTGAGTTTGTCTTGAGTAGATGATACATAATTCCCAATGTCTGTGTAAAAAGAGGAAGAAAAAAAAAGGGCTGCTTTGTATAAATGTTGCTTTGTGCTTTCGTGTATGATGCTTTGCACCAGATTAGCACATTCTCAAGTAGTTCTTCTAGAGACTGCTCAAATAAGACACTTGTTTATGAAGACGCTGTCCTTGGTACAAGTGTTAATGTCGGGGTTTTAGAGTTTGAAAAGCTGAATGTCAACACCTGACAGAGTTATGAAAACTTCCACTGGTTGAGAATGAATAATCTGCTTAAATGGGTCAAACGTGGTCTTGTGTCTGTCAGAGACACAAGGCTGACCTAACGGTTTATGTGGTTACCACGAACTTTACTTGCAATATGTTTGTTTTTCTTTTTTTTTCTCCAGACGAGCTTTTGTAAAGTTGGAGCACAACAAACTTGTACAAACATGTCTGTTTAATAAACCCATTTGACAAATATTCCAATTGGTAGTTTGTTTAGTTTTTTTTTTTTAATGGTGAAAACAAATATACATAATTTTACCAATAAGTTACACAAGTGTCAGTGCTTGATTGAGTTTTTAGTGTTGCTTAATAGTGACAGTGTGAGAAATCAGGGAAATGCCACTCATTTGGAAAACTACAGCATAAAACATACATATTTTTCTGAGAGGAGGGATACTCCAACTCATTGTACCAAAAAAAAAAAAAAAAGTGAGATCCTGAGGCTTCTCTCACTGAGGTGCAATATGAAGAAGTCCAGTTACACAGTAACCGATATCCTTGTTCCTGATGGGAACAGACGAGGCAGAAAGAGAGATAATAAATGCCGATATATGAAGTGGACGGATTTTGAAGATTTCCTACAATGTTTCCACCAGAGTGCTAGCTGTTTTTTCCTGCTTTTGATGTGCTGATGAGGAATGAGTCACAGGAGTAGCGCAGGAAGCGGTAGATCTCCTCGGCTCTTGATCGACTCATACAGCCTCCTTTCTGTATGGCCTCAATGGGGCTGTTGAAACAAAATGTGCATGTAAGAAGAAATGTACTTATAACGGTATACTGCATCCCGGACATTGTTTACCTGTTTATTAGATGGGAAAGTGTGCTGAAGTTGTGGCTCAGGTTGAGAGCATGGACATGGCTGACTGAAGGCAGGCTTGAATACAGCTGCAAGACCTGCTGTCTGTGCTGCCCCTTGACTTCCAACGGCACACCGATTCCCCAACCCTTACGGTGTTCCAGCCGGGCTAGGTCCACCAGCAGTCCAGCGCTCTCCTCAGCACCGTCGCTCCACAGCAAGCGCACTCCTGTACGCACCAGCGCTGCCAGAGTGCCGTCATAGTAACGTGTGCGCTGAAATGGCCGCATGACCTCACCTGTGACAAAGGCAGTTAATGTGCAGATCAGATCAGTCTGTTCAGTTTCCACTTTTACGGGAAAAACTTCAGTGCAACGTGTTTGGAAACCTACCTGCTCTGGTTCGGTCTTTCTCCACTATCAGACACACTCTCTCAAACAACCCTTGCAAGCTGCTCATTCTATCAGCCAGTCGCTTCTTGTTCTGTACCGCTGCCAGGTCTGACTGGCTGTGCCTCTCCACTGCCGTGCGGTTGCTGACGATGAAGTAGTTGCCGTCCAGCGAGCAGACGTGGACGGTGGCTGCATGTCGCTGCCGCAGGCTGGTCACCAGCTCCACTCCACTACTGATGCAGCGGCTGTCCACCAGAATGCAGACAGACCCGAGCGCAGCGGAGGACTCGCTGACAGATAACGCCTGTCCAGCAGAATTCAGAGGCGCAGAGGAAGCAGCAGGGCCTGCCTGAAGCAAAAACAGCAACATAACCTGTGCTTGTTTAACAAAGCAAGTTGCAGTAATAAGTGACTCTGTTGCATGCTTACACACTGTATTTTGTATTTATGTATGCTGTATTTATGTCTGTCTCATGTTAAGCTGTACCTGGGGTTGTTTTCCTGACTGAAAAGACATTTCTGACCCCACAAAGTCCAGCTCATCAGAGAGGAGATGTTGATTCTCTAAACTCTGGCGACACCTAGAGGAAAAAGAAATTAAAGCTCAGGTTGTTGCTCAGTGTGCATGTGTGTGTGCAACGACTGAGAACATCTTTACCTCTCCCTTTGCTGCTCCTTGCTCACTGAGCTTCTTTGGGCTTTCTTCAACAACAAGACTTTGGTTGCTAAAGTTGTTGAAGCAGAGGGTGTGGCCGTCTGCCAGCTGGGCTCTGGCTGCAAGAGGACATCACTCCTTCCTGTGATGAGACTGGTTTCTTTACTCACTTCCCCCATCTCCTCGTCACTAGAATCATTTATTTGTATGACCCGGGAAAGCTTGGTTTTCTTCATGGCCTTCTGTCCTAGTGGAGATTCAGCTCTGTGCTTAGCGCTGGATCCTGCTCTGGCTTTATGCAGGAAAACGCGGCGTCTGGTGGCATACTGCCTTCTCCCGTCCACAAATGTGGCCTCGGGCAGAAGTTCGATATCTTCAGCCTCTTCCTCATTGCTGTCCATCTCCTCCACATCACTGCCAACCACAAAGCTGTCCTCTGCATATGTCTCATCCATCTCAGGCACCTGGTGGTGAACATTAAGACAGAATGGGATGGTGATGATGATGTACTACATTGAGGAATAAAAGTGATGCGAGTAAAACAAATGTTATACCTGGGAAAAAATGTCCATGTTGTGATGGTTTCTGTAGGACATTTTGAATTTGCCCTGAACTGCAGGGCTTCTCACAGATTTCAGGTAAACCCCCTGCATCTCTGAGTCTGACACAGAGGAGAACAGACAAGAAACCAAAGTGTAAATGTCACAGTGTGACTCACTCGTTCGGCTGGAACACAGCAGGACGAGTGAAAAGTCCACTAAATGTCAAGAAATTTACCGTTCAGTCCCTGTGAGAGGTGTGTGTTGTCCACCACAAAGCCTACAAGAGACTGATTCTGGTCTTCTCCGTCCTCTTCATCCGATGAAACACCTGCTTCATCCTCATCTTCTGACACCTCTGCTTCTTCATCCAGGAAATGACGACCTTTTTGACATTTGGTGTTCTGACAGAGAAGCAGTGGGAAATGTCACGGTTGATGTTGTTTGTGCAGCCGAGAGATAATAAATTCACACTTCTATAAAACATTTTTATAAAGGGTTTGTAAGTACAGAGTTTAATTAAGTTTAATTAGCATGGAAACACACTGGGACTCTTAAAAGAGAAAGAAAATCTAGAAAGTTTTGAATGCATCAAACATCAATATGAAAGTAAAGAAGAAAATGGAGATCTGAATGAGAAGTTTTACTTGGTTTTACAGAGCTTAAATCTGTATTTGAACTCACAAAAACCCCCTTTCATTACTGTAACAGCATCAGTTTTGGTTGATGAAAATGAAAGCCAGAAATTGGCTGGTTTTAGCATTTAAAGAGGTATGTATTTATGCAAACACTTGGGAAAAACAAAGGGTAAAAATAAGGAAAAAGGAAAGACAAGGTTAAAAGATGGCTGCAAAAACAGCCCTTCTAGAATTGAGCCTAACATTCCTAAATCTAGTCAAATTATCTTATATTAAGAAAAACAAATCTGCTAATGGGGTAAGAAAATTTACTTGGCTAGAATTCTTATCATATAAACAAAAAATCTAGCAAACCAAAAAAAAAAAAAGAAGTCCTTTGAAAGTCCGTTACAAACAGTCAACCATGATTCACAGAGGGGCGTGAAATTCAGCAGCACTGAAGACTTCTGCGGTGCTCACGTGAACCTGGACAGAAGGACTGGTGGGGACTGAAAAATGGACAAAGGTACCAAAACCTTTGGTTGGACAATTTAATTTTAAACGTCTTCCAGAAGGTTTAGATGATAGAAGGAAAGTTATTTATAGACACTGCAAAGCTGAACTGTCCTGTTGCTGGAGTCCCTCTAGCCTGAGGTATCACTTGGTTTCCCCCTAGGTATCACACATTGTCCCGCCCCCTTGCCTTCTTCATCCAATCACATGCCTGCTTTAGCCCTCTACACATTCACTGCAGCTTATTCAGCCAGAAACCAAAGAACTTTTTAGCAATAGTTTAAAATCACAACATGAACATCTGCAGGACTGCTACAGTATTAGTCCACACAGCCCTGTTACTATATATATATATATATATATATATATA
>JBAMYA010000015.1:6589780-6648060 GCA_037176975.1 Arrhamphus sclerolepis | reverse complement strand
TCTGAAGATTCACTTTAAAGTTATTTTGTTGTAAAAAAAAAAAAAAACAACAAAAACAAAAAAAAACAGAATGTCTATGTATTACCCCACCATCCTCCTTCCCAGTTAGTTAAAATTACTTAAAAATAATTTTTGTAAAGCACTGAATATCAGTTCATTTTGGCATTTTAGGAGTTAGATTTTGCCACAAAAAGCCAGATGTTGATGCTGCCAGAAGGAAAACAATGGTTTTGAGCTCTGGAAATTTCTAAATCTGCTAATCACAGATCTTGGATACAGAATCTAACAACAGACCAACTGAAATGAGCTTAACTTTAACATTTTTGATATCTGCTTTACTTATAAAATGCCGTTTTCACACATGACAAAAATATGTGAGTGAAATGTCTGTTTTAATCACTTTGCCTGATGTGGTGTTTAAGTCAAAGCTGTCTTTTTTACAAATCCACAAAACTGTTCCCCTGTTTTTGTTTTTTTTTAAATAAACTTCTAACTTACAGATGCAACCCTTTCCTTTTCCAATAAAATTGGTTTATTGTTTCTACAAATTTTATATTTTGTACATTTCAGTAATGCAACCGAAATGGGGAAAAAAAAGTATTGTTAAATGTTTACGGACATGGATTACTTCAAACTTGATTTCTGTGAACAGCTAAGCCTGAACATGAACCAAGCAGTTACCCACCCACGGGTAGCTCTGCATCCACTATGCGACACAATGTATCAAATTATTTTGTGTTTTTTAGTGGCTTCTAAACATTTACTAGTATATCGGTCTTTACAAATGCTGCAGGCAAGCGTGCTGCACCTTAATGCATCAGTTCCTGAGTATTGTGTTTTGGGGCTCCAGAATCAAATGAGAGGTTTCAGTGATCTTTGTTTTTAAAAATTAACTTATAGTTTTGATGGGGCGAGCGTGAGTGACAGTTACAATGACAAGAGCCACACATAAGCTTTTTCACAGTCATGTGTGACATGTGAGCGCACACAGGGCTCTCCTGATAATGAAATATTTCTTTGCAAATGACTATTTATATTCCAGATAATTAAAATCAAATAACTGTCACAGTTTTGAAGCTGCCATTATAACCCTACTTGTATTTTAATCATTCATTAAGAATAACACCCATATATTGGACATGACCACCAGAATACAATACATATGTATGTGTGTGTATATAAGATATATTTTATATCTTATCTTACATATTGTGTATATATATATATATATATATATATATATATATATATATGTATATACACAATATGTAAGCATATATATATAATTTTTTTTTTTTGTTTTTGTTTAAGAGAAATCTGAATGTCTGTCGGCCTTTTAGACTTAACAGACAACATCAGCACCAGGCTGATAAGCCAAGTTCACGGCATAGAGCAGTTGTGTCAACTCTTTTAACCAATGGAAAACAATGTGGGGAAAAAGAAAAAACAATTTCCAAAATGAATGTAGGCTGTTACTTCAAGTAATTGTGATTATGATGTTATTAGTTGTGACATGTCAAGGAGAGAGGACAGAAACACACAGACACCTTTGCCTCATTCCATCCTGCTGTTTTGGTGGATATATAATATTTGAGGGAACTAAAGTGACATTTTTATGGTTTAAAGTGCTGATGTTTACACTCTATCCCAGTCTGAACCTTAAGCCCATGACTGATGTAAATCTCCATAGATGTGTAACATTCCAGCCATCGCAGATTGTAGAAACCACAACCTTTCCACTCGTTATTTCATGTTTCCTGTATTATTTTGTTCAAAGTTGCTTATGTGAGACAACATGTTAACTTATAATTCTAACACAACGGACGCTAATTTGGCCGCGTAATTGTTTTTTTTTCTCTCCTTCTGATTTTAAAAGCTCTGCCAATCTATGAGCCAACTAATTAGGCTCACTTCAAGTATATCCCATCATTCCCAGCATCGTCTTTCTTTTCTACACTGTATTTATTTCAGAAATGGCATCTGTAGTTCATCATTTATTAGTTTCCCACACGCTCAAACAGCTGGGGTTAGATCCAGGAAATTCTGTTTTCAGTTACTGCCGCCCAAAGCCCAAGAAGAAACTTCTTTACCAGCCAGCATTTAGGTGGTCCAACTGAAGACATACTATACACATGTACAAATAAACACATTGGAATAGGTGACTCAGCTTTTACTTCTGTCAAACACTGAAACAGAAACCTATGTTTGCACGAAAATGCTGTTAACAAATTAACACTCTGGTGTCGGTTTAATGTGTCTGTACAGTGAGAAATTTAGCACCAGAGACTGGCACATACTCCTCCCTCTGCCCATAGACCCATGGCACTAATTGCGGACTTAAAGTGAAATCATTTGCTGGGGCTTTGTGACTCAGAGGGGATTAACTAACTTGCTTGTGCTGGTACTGAGGTAGTGGCCTCACTACAAGACTGCAGCTAAGGGCACAGGCCAAGGCCGCTGTAAACTTCTTTGCTCTAATTGGGATGGAGTCAGATGAAGTGGGGTTAGATGGGAAGTTCTGCTTGTCATAATCCTTTTTCACACTTGTACTGCTGGTTTGACATTGTCTGGGCACTATTCAGTGGGTCTGTACATGAGAGCGAAAATGTGTGCACCAGACAGGCCAAGCTTTGTGCAGAGGTTTTCCAGCTAGTTATACTGTATAAAGTCCAGATAATGTTCGAATGAGATCACGAGAGAATGAAACAAGTAATTCATTGCGAGAGACTATGTAAGCTTATGTTTATTGCTTCACTTTCTTTCTTTTTTGTAAACTGCTTGTCTGCATGTCAATATTCATTCAGCACTGATAAATAAAAGCAGTCAGGATTATGGATAAGTTTCAATCTCCAACCTTGACATGTTGTGACCATAATTTTTTTATTTCAGGCACTCTGCCCCGTCACCAATGCTTTTCTTCATGGTGAGATTACAGAGTATTTCCAGTTGCAAGAAATGTCACACTGGCAATCTCCTGTTCACTAATGCATGAATGTACAGTCGGTTCCATGCAATATTCAGACCTGATTCTCCAGGTATTGTCTGAGATGCATGCATGGTGTACCGTACAGACATCTAATCATTAAAATATGTCAAATATATCATACTTCACTTTCCAGACTGCTAACAGCTAATTTGTTTTTAAATGGTATAAATATTCCAAATACATTATTATTAAAATTCTACACATTGTAAAAGACACCGAAGATCCATCCATATACATTTACATCTTTTGACTATTGTTTTAAATCCAGGTACTGCTTAAAACGTCATTTACAGACAGCATGGTCTTTTTTTGCTGGACATAATGATATTACAGATATTATCAAGGGATGTGGATGCTAAAAGTACATCAAAACCCACCTTCAAATCTTATAACAGATGTAATGTTGCCTGAGTCATTGTTCAGACCAGGAATAGTTCATCTGTGTGTATTTTCCTTCACTTTATTTTAAAAATCACAAAAGACATGTACTTTCATAAGAGTAGTATCCCTGTTGTAATAGTTACAGCTGGAATATTTTTGCAACTAAGACCATGTCAGTGTTATGAGAGCAAAGCATAATAGTAATAATTGTTTATTAATCGTACTTGGAAGTAAAATGTTCAATTAATCATGATATTGATTTGAGGTCATATCCCCAGCCCTACTACAAAGGGTTTTAGGAGGTAAACAAAATTGTTTTTGTTTTTGTAATGATTAGGGCCAAAAGCATTCTCAACCAATCCCTCGTAATCCCCCACCTTTAAAAAAAAAAAAAGAAAATCAGTCTCCTCTTATATTCCATGTTATAAAGCCAGAACAGAAGCCTGTAACCAAATCAAACAGCACTACACTTCAGTGCATATTGATCCTTTCAGCAACACAAAGATGATAATGATGATGGTGATATGTTTTTTTTTTTAATATGAGTTATTAAAGTTTTATTATGGGTACCACAGTTACCAGTCCAAATGTTAAACCTATACTAGTGTTTAGTAAAGCCTGTTGTGCTTACAGGCTTAAAAACTTGTAGTTTTCATATTAAGCAATGTAACTGGGTAACATATTTTAAGTTGATAAACAGGTTACTGTTTAATTACTTATCCCTGTGACATTAAGGGAGTCTGTTCACACACAGAACTCTTTGTGTAGAACATAGTCCATTGTATATTACAGCTGATAAAACATGAACTCTGTTTTAACAGACTTATAGAATTTAGTTTTGACAGAATCTCCACGTTTGTGATTTCAATTACTTAACTAGAAACACATTTAGCATGTTTTCGTACTATGTATTTAAAGGCAATGCCAGTAAAAAGCATAACTATGAGCAGAATTCTTCTAAATTATACACAATTGTGGAGAGGTTGAGGGGGAAACTATAAACTTTAAACCAAAGATGATGTCAACAAACACCAAAATATGAGCGTTTCCACACAAAAGCCTCAGCCCAGTAACCCTGAGGTGACAGAAGAGCACACACCAGGGTTTCTCAGGGTTAAAAGCCTCCCTGAGTTTAAACAATGATCAGATTGAAGTAGGACTTCTTTCAAACAGACCTAGAACTGCGTTCCTCCTGATATAATAGTAGTTCTTACACAAAATGGTTATATTGACCTCATTAAATTCATCAACAACTTTGTTGCAATAACAAGCTCATCTGTTGACAATATCAGGACGAAGATCCTTCATTTGGTGCTTGTGGTGGAAATGCAATGTTAAAGAATTGGTGAATACAGATGCTGGGTTAATGTTGAAAAATGTTAAATGCTGCAAAAGTAGAGATGTTACGTCAAGTTATTGTTGTCAAAGTTGTAAAGAATATGGAGAAAGCCTGGCAGGAAGGTGCTCCCATCGCCCTGCTCCTCCAACTATGTGAACTTGTACCCTAAAAGTGGAAAAGTGGGACACCATAAGAACTCTGTATCAGTAAGCTTTTGCAGAAATATAAGTAACTGTGTTGACTGATCTGTATTTACTCGCTACTGGAGATGAGTTCACACGTGCAAATGCAGTAGAAGTTTTTATTTGTGGACAGCATCTAGTACTTTAGGTCAAGGGGTGTATATATGTTTATCCCTCACTCATTGTGTCTTCGACTCACACTCACCCAATAAGTCTGTTAGCTTTACTTTAAAATATTCATCGTCCATGCTGAGCTACAGGAGGACAACAGTATTGTGATTCACAGACCACTGCTTTGCTGTCAAATTATTGATCACCTAAATATCACAGATCCCTCTGACCTAGTTGTCCTCTGTGGCACTGAAACAAAAAGTGACTGGAATAAGTTCACATTAAGTGTTTTGTATTTGACATTGTACCACTTGAATGCAACACTATTGTTTAACCTGACTTTATGGGCAACATAAACAGAAAAGGTTGTGCTCAAGCTGTTGATACATGGTTAGATGACAAATGTAGAGATGGGTTGTTTCTATGGCATTTTTTGTTTTAATCAGCCCAGTCCACACTATATTATCTCTCTAATCTTTTTTTTTCTCTTTTTTGTATTCTGGTAGAATTTTCCTACAATTTAAAAAAAAAGCAAACAAACAACAACAAAAACTATATCGCCTGAGTTTCTCATGAAAATATTTTTGCTTGTGTCAGACACTACTTTTTTGGACCATGGTTTTAACTTCCCACCTAATGTTTGTTTGTCTGTTTGGCAGATATGGCAGAGCCCATTCAGCAGCTAAGCAGCAACAACCACGGGCGCAGTCACAGAGAACACGTCCCTTTTACACTTCTCGCACGGAAAGAGAAGGTATCGACCTTATTGTCAACCAAAATATATAAAACCTATATACCCAGCAAAATGCTGTCTTTCTATAACTTTCCATAATCTATATAAAAATATAAAAAACACCAAAAGCTCTCAAATTGTTGACCTAGTTTAAATAATCCAAAAGGGTCCTAGAACTACATGAAGTCCCAGTCTGTGAAATGCAAGATAGCGCTGACACCAACACGTCTAAATTTGCATGCACAATGCTATTCAAATCTGTGGACATGCTTTTTCAAAAAACAATTCACAGGTGTGTCCGATCTTTTGGTGATATAAGTCAAACATCTTGAAAAGATGGAATAGTCTGTTGCAGGAAGACAGACATTATGTTTTGCTATCAGAGTCTTTTCAGTAATAAATACAATGCATTTTGTTACCTAGTTGTAGTACTAGGTAACAAAATGCATTGTATTTATTACTAAAAATAAATAATGTGTGCGTATATATATATATATATATATATATATATACACACACATATATATATACACATACATATACATATGTATATTTATTAGGGATGGGACATGATTTTCGAATAGTCGAATATTCGTGATTTGTTCGAATAAAGAATAGTAATTTCGAATGCTGTTTTGGCTTACATCGCGTTCCACTAAAAGAAAAAAAAAAATGAACATGGAACAAAAGTGAAGGTGTTTCCTAGTTTCAAACTTGAAGCCAATCAACAGAATTACCCCCACCTGGCAAAGTTGGCGAGCGCCTACCTGTGTGTGTCTGCAGCGTCCGTGCCGTCAGAGCGCGTGTTCTCCGCAGCCGATCTAATTGTCAATAGGCCGCGCACCCGTCTCCACTCCGACCACGTCGACATGTTGATTTTGACAACAAAAATATGTCATAGGTTTTATTCTGCTCTGACTGTTCAAATGCTTTAAATATCGTTGCCGAAACGGACTGTTTCACTCGCGGTTCTGCCTAACAGGCATGAAAATAGGAGCATAGGTGCATATAAATGGAAAATAAAATAAAACTGAAAGCCTATATTATTGTTTGATATGTGAGCCGAATTACTCGATGAGTTCTGTGATTTGGAAGTTTATTGTTGATTCATTAAACGGTTGCCTCTTTCACCTGTCTGTCATCGTGTGTGTGAGGGGCGGCCGTGCAGGTCCGGTCGATTTTCGAATCGAATTTAGAATAGCCTTGAGCGAATTTCGAATAGTGTTTTTGACCAAAAGTCACATCCCTAATATAAATATATATATATATATGTTAAGAGAGAGTTCGAAGCCTTGATTTACACATACATCACCAGCAAACAAATCAGGCCTCGTGACATCAGATAAACATCCTGACTGATGCCGTTGTTGACTGACAGTCATGTGCAAATCTTTTATGTGTGTGTATGGGTCAGCTATTTATTTCCAGAAACATCATCGTGTCACCCAAGCTGTTTAAACTCCTTAGGGCTCCATATAAATAAAGAAGGTTAATTGGTTTAACTTGAGTTAATTAGCTCATTAAAGCTTGGCTGGAGACTCCGGTTGAACAAAGGGCAATCGTAGCACCCTATTCTTGGACCAGTTTTCGGTGTCTTGTAAAATGGCGCTACGCTGATATCAAGCGAACCATAGGTGGTTGGTTGCAGGGGCTAAAATACACTTTCAATGTGACAATTAATGATGATTTAAACTGGAGCACTCATTGATTTTCAAATAATTAAATCACAAGAAAGCAAATAGTTTTATAATTTAGACATAAATCCTCTAAAGTATCCGGTGTCACCTTGATATGTGACAGTGTTGTTGTAACTTGTAAAAACTTTACTTCCGCTGCATGTTGAAGTTAACGCTCTGAGCTGTTTGCGACTAACCTGAAAATCTGGATCAAGAAAAGAACACTTATTTGTCCTCCAGTAAAAAATTATGTTGCACTGGGAGCATATATGCTAACAGAGAAGAAATAAAAGAAACAGGCAAAATCAGCTATTAAAAATGTTCAAAGTGGAACTTCAAAAAAAAAAAAAAGAATTGCAAAGTGCCTCATATGTCTGCAGCAGTGGCAGCCTGGATCTCAAGCACAAATGCGCAACATTCACAGGTGATGAAGTAAAATCTTCAGTGTGGGAAAGCGTACGTTATTTGTTCAAGGTCAGCTCATGTTTCAGCTATGTATGGGACAGTTCACTGTTAAACAGCCGTGAGCCATATATTTACATCAGAAAGCAAAATAAAGAAGCATAGTGGAAAGCAAAAAAATGTCTGTCACTTTGGTGCGCTTGTAAATGGTGTTTAATTTAAATTAACACAGTGTTGAGGTTTCTGATCTGCTTAGTGTTACATCTCTGCTTTTTCTTTTTCAGTGTGGGGAGTTGCTATATGAGAAACGTCAATATGAAAAGGGCCATTGGGCTTGTATAACGATGCGCGAGGACACGTATGAACAGAGCATCTGCTATGGTTTTATGAGGATAATGAGATACATCTGCAACCAGAATTCCATAGGTGAGCCCAAAAGCACATCCTCGGCCTTTTAAGTGATAACCTTTATCTTTTATTTAAACTGCAGGGGTTTTTTTGATCTTCATACAGGAGGCTACCTTGGCATGACACTGCCCATTGTGACAGTGGTGCGCACAGATGAGAACCATTCTGTGATTTCCCAGGACGTCACTGTGGCATACTATCTTCCTCTAGAGCATCAGGCCCAGCCCCCACAACCATATGACAATGAGATCGTCATAGAGGTTTGGCCTGCAACTACTGTATACACACGGTAAAGAATGAATAAAATGAAAATACTTAAATTCTTCATGAACTTCTTTCTTAATACACAACAGGGTTGTAAATGATTTAAAATTCACAGTTGGACATATTTTTTCCATGTAATGCATCAACAGTGTGGCCTCGACCTTATGCGATAATCCATCCATCTTTCAGGGCTTTTACTGGTGCCA
Source organism: Arrhamphus sclerolepis (assembly GCA_037176975.1). Classification (NCBI taxonomy): domain Eukaryota; kingdom Metazoa; phylum Chordata; class Actinopteri; order Beloniformes; family Hemiramphidae; genus Arrhamphus; species Arrhamphus sclerolepis. The sequence continues at coordinate 6,639,372 of JBAMYA010000015.1, read as the reverse complement.
CCAATGAAGTGACCATCATGAATCAGATCAACACCATGGCTGAGGTGCTAGATTCTCCAGGTGTGAGCATCGACAACTCGTTCATTGTGGCTGGCTACACCAACCCAGCTCACAGCAACCGTCAGAACGAGATCTGGTTCTTAGAGCGACCCTGAGAGGACAGCAGCTTCTACTTGTGACCCTTGAGCCTCATAAACTCTTAACACTGCCCCAGCTCAGCTACAGCCTCAGGTGCAACATCATCTTTAGTCACCATCTCTACCTGAAATGACCACCAGCCTAGCACACTCCAGAGCTAATTAGTTTTGATTTTTTTTAAAAAAGACATTTGGCACGTACTTTAGAGATGTTTCCTTGATTTTCACCAACAATAAAAATAATTGAATTTAACAACTGTCATACTCATGTAAACTCATACAGATGCTAGAGTGAAGCAATTGTGTTCACCTCCAGCTTTGAGATGGCTAAAAACCCTTTCCTGAGCACAGTGCCCTCTTGTTGAAAGTTGGGATAGTTTTAATTGTTAACACTTTGTGAACATAGTGACCACTGAGTGGTGTCAGAAACATGCAACTGCCCGTCTACCCACAAGGAGACAGGCTCCCAGTGGACATGCAGCCTTACTGTGCTCTCCTTCTGTATGTTGCACAGCCATGATGTCTAGTCATGTGAGCGACACCATCCATCCGGTAGCTTGTTGAGGTGGTCTCAACTCTGACACTGTTGCTGCATTCTGTCTTTATCTTTGAACTACACATCTCACTGCAAGTCTATGTGATGCCTAACTGTAAGTGCAATATTCATTAGACGACCAATTATCAACAAGCCAGTTTCTGTGCCACTAACCAAATCCAATGTGCGTATTCAGTTGCTGATATTGTGGGTTACGGGAAGATCTGCAGTGTGTGTCACAGTCCAACAGATGTTTTCCAGACCAGAAGTAGTGGCCTCAGACATAAATATACTCAGCACAGCAGGTGACACTAACCTAGAAAACAAGCAAGTTCATGTCTTTTTTTATTTTTTTTGTGAATGAATGTAAAGCTAAAGGTATCACACTTCTACAAACCAAATGCTGAAAACGCTGATTTTATTGCTGAGTGACAATCAAAAAGTACTGCAGATTATATACATATTTTTTCCTCTTAAGTAAGTGATGCAAGGTTATGCATTCCTTGTGATTCAGGACTTGTTCCCTCTCTCTCTCTCTCTCTCTCTCACACACACACACACACACACACACACACACACAGATGAGTATTTCTGTGTACCTCTATGTTGTTCTCTATTTGCTACTCTTTGTCGATGTTCGTAAACATTCACATTGTATTGCACACTGCTGCTGCGTAGATGATGCAACCAAGAAAATAAATAGTGCACAAAGAATACACACTGATTATAGTATTTAAAAAAGAAGAAAAAGACAAAAAAGGCTAAATTTTGTTGTAGCTTAAACTATTCATGTTCTGCTACCAATTCAGATAAATCTATAAAATAAGGAAGGTGTTTTATTTATTTTTTTAATTTACATTTTAAAATCAAACATGCCAACACAATGCGTCAAATGTGCATCAAACAAACACGGGGATAATGGAGTTGGAAGTATAGTGGGGTTGTTTTTGCTGTGGATGTGTAGACGTACTGCTGGGGTGCCAGCGAAGAAAAACTGGAAGCTAAACCATCACACTGTGAAGGTTTTTAGTGAGACGGGAGCATCTGCGATGCGAAGGCAGACCGTTGATCAAGCCTACTGATTGTGTGGAAAATAGAGTTCAACCTCCACGAGGAGAACATTGGCTTACATAACCTCCAAAATAAATCTATGACAAAGAAATTGAATGTTTATTTTTTATTGATTATGAACGCGTGCCCGGTTCTGATGTAAAGCAGTGTGGTGGACATTAGAACATCCAAATCCAAAGAATTTATTTTGAATTAACTGAAAGTAGCACTGATTTGTGTAAACACTTGCAAAGCCATGACACATGTAGTTTGGTTTACCCTTTAAGAGCCAGGTTCTGTTGGATCTTCAACTTTCTCCATTTACTTTGCTTTCCTTTTCCTTTTATTTAGTGTTTTGCAAATGTGTGATGTACTGTGAAAATTCAAGTGCAACAAATGAGCGCTACTGTGGTTTTCTTTGTTCAATTAAAAAAGAAAATGTGCTCGTCTCCTGTCTTTTGAAATGTACAGTGTTAAGTGTCACTGGGTTTTCTGTACACAACACAGTCGCTGTGCACAGTTCTGCGGCCTATTTAGAGCAGAAATTCAGGTGATTCAGGTTTATGTTTCAAAGGAGTTAACATAAACCTTCTAATGTTGAATTCAGCACTTATACTTTTCCCTTACAGCCTTATCAGTTGCATACAAGTATCAGTCTATTCTATTTGTTTTTTTGCCAAAAATGAGTCACTGCAGCAGCAGGAAAAACACCCCAAAGGCTGTTTCTTCCTATTTACAGGGCTGAATGTGGTGAACCAAAGACGTGAAACTCGAGATAGTTTTGAAATGTATAACATAATCCACTTCCCAACAGGAGGTGGTGCCGAGTTACTGGAGCAAAGTAACACGATGAGCCTTCACAACAGGGACACAAACACAAGACACGATAAACAGGAGCTTTTTGTATAATACAGCATCCTGGGAAGAGTGACAGCTTTAATATTTTGAATTTACCAGTTGAATGGCAGGCAACCAAAATACTCCAAATGAAAAATGTTGTATTCAAATGTGGTCTGTTTTTTCCTAACAGCAAACATTCTGTTAGGAAAATGCAGGGTAAACTTTACAACAAATAACTAAGGACCAGCTTGAACAGATTGGCCTACATACCCTACAAAATACCCTCCGTCTAAAAAGTTCCACCCGAGCTTAATCAAAACCACAATGTGGAGGCACAAGAAAGAAAGAGGCTACTTCAGGGGTAATCGAGATGAATACTTTCCTTTCTGTGATAAAATAGGCACAAAAAAACAACATACAGCTAAACAGAAAACACCTGCCTGCATCAATGGTTCATTTGCTCAACATTAGTTAAATTCTTCCTGCATGACTACATTAATGCTCATTTATACAACTAAATACAATGTTGGTCCCCTTGTTTTTTTTGGAGGTTAACAAGCAGGTTGCAGATTTCCTCCAGTAAGGGGGTAATATGAAGAAACAGTGAATAAAGATAAAAGCAATTAAAGGGCCATCACTCATTATTGCTGTAATCCAAAGAGAGTGAAAAAGAAAGGAAAAGCTAGAAAAGCAGGTTTAAAATTTGAATAGTAGGTGTCAAGTCCCAGCTGTCTGGTCAGCTGACACAAATGAAGAGTAGCTGCACATTTGCAGTGCAGTACAGTGCGCGGTCATCGAGCCGACCCGTGACAAAGAGACAGCAGGTAGGCTCCGTTAATAATCCCGAGCGGTTCAGTCTACCAACACTAAAAGCTTGACCGCTGAGTGTAACAGTGTGATGCTTTCAAGACAAATCGATCTTTTTGATATCAAGTGACCCAGAAAAGAACCACACACCCCAGAGAAAGTCATGTGATGCTGAAAAGAGGATTTCAGATGGGGAGGTTTTACAAGCCATGTCTACACCGGCCACACGGTGGCAGCAAAACACCCCCCAAAAAATAAATAAATACAAGAAAGCTTAAATGTAAAACTTGCATTCTAGATTTTGACTTAATAAAGATTGATTTGTTACCTCAAAGTTGAACCAGAATTGAATCAATTTAAGAAATCAGTAGGGATGAAATGCCACTTTAAGTGCCTACCTGCAGGTAGCGTGCCTGGTGAGCTGAAAGGGCTTCACCCAGAGGAACCACCACTTTCTCCACACTGCGCTGGTGGGAATGAGCCTGGATGTCTGGACTCTCCTCTGAACGCAGCTCAATATGGGAGATGAGCAAATTGGAGATCACAGACTGCACTGACTGCATGGAGGAAGGAGAGATTTAAGAACACTTGCAGGGACATTTTATGTTGAGGCCTCATTACAGAAATATTGTCCTTTCACCTTTGTATCTCCGCCTGGAGTCGCACTGAGAGCCAAGACACGGAACTGCAGAGTCTGGCTGCAGAGCTGTCTGATCACCTGACCAAGACAAAAAGGCTCATTAGTGGGTTACTGTTAGCTCTACAACACTGGCATGCTCAAAGTATTTCATTAACAAAGACAGTGGGAATACAAACCTCTACAAGTAAACATGAAAGAAGCAACATACAGAAGCCTCTTATGCCACACTCAGTGTGTGCTCTGCCAAAATGACTCCAACAATTAAGAATCCTGCTAGAACAGACAGAAGCCTTTTTTTTTCTACTCATGCCTGAAGTTTGTCAATGAACCTTGGAACACAATGCTCTGTATGTCACAAAAAGGGCACAGCTTATCAACATGTCCAGTTGCGTAAAACTTGTTTTCACATCTCTGTTGCAAGTCTCTTTGGATAAAAGCATCAGCGAAATGTAATTTTATTCGTGACAGTAATAACATCCCAAAGGTGAAGGATGTTGGAGGGTGCATCACAATATCAGACTGCTTCGCTGCATCAGAGCCTGATTCACTCACCGTTATCAAAGGGAAGATTAAATCTCTTAATTATTTTACCAAAATATCTTATGTGATTATGTCAGGGGGTGCTTTCCAGAAATTGGGTGATGCAGCATCAGCGTAAATCCACCACAGAATGCTTCAGATAAAAAGCCGTCACAGAGTAAGATGGAAACAGGTAAACTGCTGTGGATACCCCTCAGAGAAAAAAAAACCTGAAAAGAGTAGAGTAGCCCAGACCTTAATTAAAACCATTTGAATGGCATCATCTTATTTACTTTGTGTTTGCCTTTTATTGGTCCATACATCACAATCATATTTCAAGGTAAGTTAAGTGGCAGAAAGCTAGTTCATCCTTAGGGAATCATACACTTCTTGTCACTTTACACTCCATCTCACTTAATGTCACAAAAAACAAAGATTTCTTCAGATAAAGCAAGCAACTGTGTATGAATACATATTCATTTTGCAGCAGTGACATAGGGCATCATACCATACTGTACAAGAATTAAAGATTTGTGTACCTGGCAGTAGGCATGGTTGCCCAATGCCTTATGAGCCTCATCGATCACTACACACTTGACCTGCTGGGCCGGGCACGTGTCTCTGGATAGGTCATTCACCATGACCTGAGGGGTGAGGAAGAAGACCCGCTTGGACTTCCAAACATCTTCTCTCTGTTTTGCTGCTGTGCTACCTGTGGAATGGTAGATACAGCCTTGTTAACATTTGCTGAAAGAGGGAAACTGAGTGTCATGGGTTTTGCAAATCATTAGTTTCTTACCTGTCAGCTCAGCCATGTGTGTCTGGGGGATTCCCATCACTTTATAACAGGCCTCAATTTGCTGGGCCACTAGAGGTTTGGTGGGAGCCATGAACACAATTTTCCCTGATGGATACCAGCGGTAGAAGTTGTACATAACTACAGAGGCTATAAAGGTTTTCCCCAGTCCAGTAGGAAGGCACACAAGAGTATTTTGAAACAGGGCAGCTTCTGATATCTTCAGCTGGTATTCCCTGATGGGATAGTTGGTGGGGTAAATCCATACCTTGGCTGAAGAGCTGTCAAAGCCAGGGAAGTCTGGATTTATCTGTCTACTTAGTGAGGTAGGTGACACAGCTGTGTTTCCACTCTTTACATGGCTGTCATCTTGACAGAGGTTGGCATTGTCAAGTTGCAGGCCCCTTTCAGCTTCATAGACAGCGACCACCATGAGATCGTCGTCATCGTCTTCATCGTGGGTTATGGTGTCTCCAGACCTCTCTGTGGTCTCAGAGCTTCGTTGGCCAATTTCTGTCCACAGAGCATTTCGGGGAGGATGAGTTTTACCCACCTGAGCTGAGTAAGTCGAGGATCCTTTGCGCTCTCCAGTGCCCTTTTTAACGTCTTTTTTAGGTGGAACGGCTTTGTTTTGAGGAACAGAAGCACCCCAAGTCTGGAACAAAGTTCTCTGATTTGAACCGACGCTCATTTTCTCCAGTCGTGGCACAAAACTTTAAAGAAAAAGTGCCATGTGTGTAGCAGCAACATTGCACTCGACACAAACACGAGGTCACTTCCTCTGATACAAAACCTTTCAAAATATAATACCGCGACGATAGAAACGGTTTAATCAACTTCCATTCACACCAATAACTTAATACTTTTTAACGAAATATCAAATTAAGAAGATATGACAATACCGAATATGTAAAAATGTACTTGTATTGTATTTTAACAATGACGTACTTTTAATTTTTCAGTTAGACACCGGAAGTAGATGAAACGTTTCAGTTCAACTCCCGCTCTCTGCAGAGGCGTTGACATGTAACCATAGCAATGGAAAGAGGCAAATGGGAGAAGATAATTACACATTTTCAGGTGACATTTAAAGTTCTTTGTTTGTTTGTTTTAATAAGCTGATTTTGTCTTTTAATTCCACAGTCATATCGATTCTTAATCTTCTTTTTTTTTTAACTCCGGAAAATAGTTAGCATGTTAGCATTGACGTAACTCAGCCCTCCTCCATGACGTTATACGTATTATACTACATTAAACTGTTATTATAATTGCATTAATCTCTTCAATAGGCACGTGCGCGTGGGTACCTAACGAGAAACGAGGTCCGACGTGCTCGGGGGGACTTTGAGGAGATCGTGAAGGAGATAGACGGGGACCAGCTGTTCCACTTACAGTGGACTGTGGGGGTCATATCCAGCCCACGCTTCACGGACACTGTAAGTATAAGCCCCCTTTTGCGACAGTATGGTTGAAAAGTGCCACTTTCTCATCATCTCTGCTACTTGCATCATCAGGCAGGCCCGTTTCTTCGCCCTGACATCCCTTCGAGAAAGCCTTCAGTGCCAGGATTAGAAGTCAGTGTCCCCCAGAGCTCAGCACATGCAACAGAAGAGAGAGGGGAGCAATGTGCCCCCTTAGAGAGACAAGAAGCAGAGAGAGACGAGTCAGCAGACTGTTCCCCAAGCATTCCTATGGGAGGAGATGGAAAGGAGCAGAGACAGGACACTGCTGGGAGCACAGATGGAGGGGTGATGGAGAGCACAGGGGGGTCCTCCTCTGTCTGGAGCAGTTTGGAACTGAACATGAGCAGCTATTCCCATAAAGGTATGAACTGTATTCCAGCATTAACCTGATAATCCAGTTTTTTTAACTTTAGGAAGCTGTAATTCTTAAAGTGTTGTTTTGGCTTTGGGCAGCAAAAGCAGTTTTTTTTTCTTTTAATATAAGAATAGGTCATCTCTAAATTGTTTCAAAGTCATGTAACTAGTGTGAATGGTCACACGACCTGTAGCTGCACCTCTGGAAGGAGATGTCTGCCTCAAACCTGCACAAAATTAAATAAGTACAAAACCTTAATTAACAGATTTAACTGAAATGTTTTGTACATATTTTTTAAAGGGTCTGCTACTTATATGTAACTAGAATTGTATGCCTGCATGCATCTTTTGGTCACAACAAGTGCAAATGTAAACACAGCAACAGTTGTTGCCGCCAGGATAAAATAGTCATAGTGTCAAAGGTTTTAGCCGTTGATTATATTTTCTATACAGCTTAAAACTATCAGAAGTATTGGCATTTCTAAATTTTGGACTTAAAAGAATCCCAAAATGAAGCGTGCTATATCAAAGTAATTTCTACAGTTGAAAAAGATGCATTTGAAACTGACTGTGATGTTAGTGTTAATTTAATTTTTACAGGTATGAATTCATTTAATTGAAGGACTGGTGTAAATGTAGACTGGTGTTATGCCCACAACAATTGTTACAGAGTATAAAACCTACATTTTCACTAACATAACCAACATGAAATGTTTGATGGAAGGGGAATACATGAATATCATACTTTTTTTTATATACTATTTTTTATCCCCGTGGGGAAATTGATTCTCCGCATTTGACCCATCTGGGCTGTTGGACCCAGAGCGGTGGGCTCTGGGTGGGGGGTGTGGGTGGGGGTTTCAGGTGCCTTGCCCAGGGGCACCTCATCCATGGATGTGGATGTGGGGAAGCACTTGTATCAGGCACTCTCCCCGCACACATCATTGGTACCAGCCGGGGATTGAACTGGCAACCTTCCAGCTGCCAACCCAGTTCTTTTTTTAATTTCAATTTTTAATACTGTTATGGATAGAAGGAGGACTGTTCTATAAATCATATTGCTGTATCCAGTGTTTGCCTGACATCAGACATGATTGTTGTCACCTTACATTCTGTGTCCAGCTTCATCAGTTTAGTCTATGGAGTGGGCTGATGCTAGTGTTGAATGAGGCTAGTTTAGTATATAGAAGACAACATTATTACATACTGTCGTGTTTTGTGTGCTGAAACCAGTTTAATAACATTTAAGTTCAATGAAAGAGGCTTGCACTGAAAAAAAAGTGTCCACAGTAAAATTCTAATTTTCATTTTTCAAATTTCTGTGCAGCTATACTCCATTCATTTTCCAGTATCTCGCAGCTTGAGTGAAGTTCAAATGAGAACTTTTAATTTATCTGGTCATTATTTAGAAATAAATGCTTTTGAAATCCATAGAATCCATGTTGTCCCACATGAACATGTGGGCTCTTGTTGAAATATTAAAAGAAAGTTGAGAAAAGGAAGCCTTGTGAGTCATTTTAATTTTGCAGTTCTTCCTTCAGGTCCTCAGCAGCACTGCCGGGTACAGGATGTGCCCCATACCCCAGAGGCCCTGCGTCTCCATAGAAACACACTGACCATGGAGCTTGTCTGGCTCCAGCAGGCAATTGACAGCAGGAAAAAGGTAATGTATCCAACCAGGAATAAGGAGATATAGGGCTTCCATGCATTCATTGAGAAGTAACAGTCTCCTGCTGCAATGAAAATGCTTCTGCAAAAATACATTTTTTCAATGATACAAAAAAGTAGAAGCATTTTTATATATATTTGTATAAATAAAAAAATGCAGGTTCATGTTTATGTTTGTTTAAAAAAAAAAACCAGTTAATTCCTTGAAATTTTGAATGCTCAACAGTACTGCTAACTAAAAAAAGAAAAAAAAAACTCAGAAGGAAATGGTTAAAAAGAAAAACCAAAAAAAAAAACGGGTGGCGTGCACCAGTGTTTTTGCAATTAAGATTAAGAGAGGAAGTTCGGATGGCATTCTAATATTTAACCCAATTTTAACATTGTTTTATTTATTTATTTATTTTTTAAAGAATATTTTAATCCTTTTTTACCCTCAATTATTTTTTTCTCTTTCCAACTTTCACAAAAAGTAACCCAAGAACCACAGGGCTGCATTTCTGTTAAAGCAACACCCTGAGATTTTGCTCTTTAGCACCCTCTCTGGTTGAGAAGTGCAATTGCCTGTTACCACCATTAAAAATATTGTCGACTCATCTCCCCAGCTTCCATTAAAAAATGAACTATGAATCACTCAGCAGAGAAAGAACTATTAATATAGCCTAATATCAACCAAACTCAAATTCACAGGACATGGAAAGCAAAAAAAAAAAAAAGGCGTACTAATCCAATAGCAGCAAGGCTGGGGCGCAATCCAACTTGCAGCCCTCTTGTCTTGACTCTCGCCAGCGAGTCAGTGCCAGTCCAGTATTGAGTCATTTACATGATCTTGTTGATGGCGCTCTCTCTTTTTCTTGCCTCTTCTGACAAAACCCTCTTCAATGTGTTTCTTAAATATCCAGTAGCCCCATAAAAATAAACATGTTTCTTTAACTATAGTTCAACTTCTTGTCTGTTTCTTTTTTTAATTTTACATTTCATTTGCACCTGTTTCTATTTAGCAATGAATTAAATAATATGTCTGTGCCATGCTCTTTGTACATATAACAGTAAAGAAAATCTGTGATAAAAGTCAGAAGAAAATCCATGTACAATTTGACAGACAGTCACGGACAGTTTGTGTTATCAAAAAGAGCTTAATCTGTAATTGCCTTTCCTGTCTGCTTTAGAAGCTTGGGGTTATGTGTACCATCACTAACAGATACTGGTTATATTTGTAGACATATATCCTAGACACGTAATCCCATCAAGAAATAGTCTCACAAAGCACCTTGTAACTCCAGATTTCCATTTGCCAAGATTAGGATTAATATGCACAAAGATCAATAACTTTAAATTTAAACTGAAGAAAGATTTATTTGCATGCTCCCTGATGTTAGATTTTGAATTAAATCAAATTGTGCAAAATAAATTAACAAGAAATAAATTTCACTATGATTTATTCAAGACAGCATTTGCACATTATTATGGAAGTACTGTAAGTAATGACCTCTACATATATGACCCTAAGATACTGATATATCTATTAGCATACTCAGAGATGTGGTCATTCCAGTGGAACCGGCTACAAACTTGTTTTAATGTTTCTTTTTCCTCCTCTACAGTACTTATCACTAAAGGACAGACTGAGCGTATCCTGACAGAACAAGTAATTTGTGCTGGACTTCAAAGTTTGGGACTTTCTCAACTCACTCAAATAGCTTCTGTACACGATGTCCTTGTGTATATTGTAAAATGTAAGATTTTGTAAAAATGAATAAAGTGTATTTTTATACAAAGTGTTTTTACTGGTGTGTGTTTTTCAACATGTCCTCCCAATCTTCTTTACAATTTTGTTTAATTTTATTAAGGTTAATGACTGCTAGGTGTGCAGATCCTGTGGCTTCACAATAAGCCCACATCATCACCCTCCCATCCCCATGCTTTGACAGTTATGAGCTACTTTTCTTGATTTGCTGTTTGGTTTTCAGCAAAACATTTGTAAGAGACTCTCCTGGCAATGCTTCCTTTTCTGAAAGTGTTGCCAGGAGAGGTCTAGAGTCAGAGTTGTAGCTAAAAGATTTATTTTTTTGGCAGTTTTTCAGAGCATTGCAGAGCTGGACATAAAGCAAATGTTTAAAATAGCTCTCCAAGCACAATTAGTAATTGTAATGATTTTTCTTTTTCCAGCTGTGAGTAACGTCTCTCTTTGTACAACGATGAACTCCAGATTGTTTAGAAATGGCCCTATATCGCCCCATAACACCCCTCTTCCCCCATCCCACCTCCACTATGTTTCATACTACAACTGGAATAATCTGGTGTTATTATTATGTACGATTTATTTGGCAATATTTTTTTTTTGGAAAAGGCAGACAACTGGGTGTGAGTGAGGTATCTTATTGATTCAGCTTGCAATACAGAGTCCCACCCTTTCTCCCCTCCTCTGTCTTTCTCTTTTGTTGTGGTTTCTGTCGATGGTTTGGCCAACAAAGCCAGTCATTGCTGGCCGTGCTGCCATAGCAACCAGGAAATACTCACCACCGTCAGTGTAGTAGTCGCCGTGTGTGTGGGGGGGTAGAGCGGAGCTGAACGCGGTGAGTGGGAGTTAAGACAGATCACAACAACAGAAGGTAATGATTTTCCCCTTTGGCTTTCTTGAAGTTATCCTGCATTAAGTTTATGAGTGACTGAATAGTGCTGAACAAGAGGGACTAAAAGAATGTGAGGTGTGTATTCAGTGAATTTAAGTCAGTGAGACTGGACTCAAAAATACTTTTTTTTTTTTTTTTTTTTTTTTTTTTAAATGCATGTGTATGCAGACAGTAACTGTTCACTCAGACATGGCTGCCAGCACTGCAACTACGTCTCACTTGCCTCCGGTGAAGAGCGTGGTGGTGTACAGGAATGGAGACCCCTTCTACACCGGACGGAGGTTTGTGGTCAACCAGCGTCAAGTGGTCACCATGGATGCCTTCCTGAATGAAGTGACCCAGAGCATCGGGGCTCCTCTCGCTGTCAGGACTCTGTACACTCCCAGGCAGGGTCACAAGGTCACAGACCTCCAGGATCTTCAGACTGGAGCCCAGTATGTTGCTGCTGGGTTTGAGAGGTTCAAGAAATTAGAGTGAGTATGGCATCTGTTTGGGTGTACTGATTATCAGGGCTCCTTATGAGATTATGAGGGATTTTCTCTTCAAAGTTAAATACAATTAGAACCTTTTTTTATATTTTTCAGTGGGGGGGGGTCAAGGTTTTCTTTTCCATAACTGTTGTCTTCATGCACAGTTACCTGAACGCTGGGACAAAAAAGCAGCCTGCCACTCGTGAAGAAATCCAGGTAGGCTCTGAAGACATGAGTAATATATCTTCTTTTTAAGGCCAAAAGCATAGTTAATCATTTATTAATTCCAGTCTAACTAGGAGGAATGCAGCACCAGGGTAAACTGTGATCTCTCTAAACACCCGCTGAGTTAAATATGAAAATAACTGCAGCAACATTATATTTGCCTACTTGTGTGGTGGTACATTACATTAGCATCAGATAGACACAGGTCATCCCTTTGTACATAACATCCTGTTAATGTCACTGGTTGTTATGTAATTTATTATAAATTATGGGTGAAAGACTGTGCTGTCCATCAAACAGTCTCATAACTTACTGAATGCCTCTTTAAGGATTCTCATGTGACACTAGTTTAATTAATTTCAGCTCTAATTTCCAGATTTTATGAAATGCTCAGTGTATCTGTCTGTAACTGCAGCTCTGTTCATCACTTTTAAGCAAAAAATACATTTTCTTCAGTACAATGAAGTTTATCTCAAAGATTCTATTTTATTTTTACAATTGTTTTTAATCTGAAAAAAAAAAAAAATTCTGACCACATATAATGTTAAGATATTAGAATGTAAATTCTGGCTGCAAACTGAATAGAAACCAGAACGCGATGCTGAGGATGGTGGTATTATTCACAAAGAATCATCCTTTACAGGCCACAAACACACAGAAGTACACCTCAGGCCTCATGCTTACAAGTACTTGCTTTGTATTCTGGCCACCTGGCTGGAGCAACCACTTGGTTTTTCAGAGGCAGTGTTTTTTTTAAGTCTTAAACCGTCAGTGTTTTGTGAAAAGTATAAAAAAGGTGGAGAGTAAATGTGTGTGACTTGGGTGTCTGCCATTTGGATAGCAGATTTTTTTATCTCCCCCCTTCAGCCAGAGGCTTTGGGTCTCGAAGTCTAGATGTGTGGACTGTGGTTGCTGTGGAACAGCGCAGGAAGTGTGTGTCTGTGTGTGTTTGATTCCTGCTGGTGAAACAAAGCTTTCACACAAGTTTATCAGGGCCATGTGCATGTCCAGGCAAGCCTAATGCCTAAATTCACAGCTTCCGTCTCTGATCAAACTCAACATAAATTAATTAAATGTTTGCCGCCTCACAGAAGACAATAAAGTCCGTTTTCTTCTGACGTGGTTAATTTTGTCTGGCGGGATATTGGCTCCTGATTTCAAACATATGAGGCAACGTGGTGAAGGGCTTGAAGAGGATGCTTGAGATCAGACAGGGCATGTGAATGTGCCATCAGAGGACTGTCGGAGTGATCTTAGTTTCCATGGCTGCAGCACTTCAGCTGATAAGAGCAGAATAGTTAGCTGGTCATTATACATTCAGGACAAGTGAGTTCTCTCTTCTGAACGTCCACATTATAGAACAAGCCTGACTTAAATCAGATAAGGGCATTTTCAATATTGATGAGAAAATTGCAGCATTGTAATTTTTCTACTTTCTGAATTTTCCCTCCAGACTAAAGTCGCCCACAGGTCGAATGTTTCAGCCAAATGGAGGGAGCTTATACCTGTGCCTTGTATTATACAGTAAGTTCTACACACACACTGAATTATCATTGCCATATGTGGAAAGCATCTAAGATTACTTACTGTAAAAGAGGGTTTCATTTTTGTTTCAATTCAGATTTAAAACATTCATACATCCTCGTATATTGAAACCTATGAAAAGTTATCACTGCAAAAAGTAATCTGGGGCATTCACAGCATTTAGTTAAACTATAAGTAGAGTGACAGTTTGACTTTTGATACATCCACAATCCCATATGATGCCCACGAAAAATGAAGGAGTTTTAAGAACAGAGTATCTTCAGTAGATTGTAAAGTATCCTTGCCTTATAATACATTAAAAAAGGGATTCTAGTTTTGGTTCCCCATTTCTCACTTTACCCAAGTATCTTATCAATCGCTTGTATTGTTTTAAACAAACCTTTCAAAATACAACCTTCTCCTTTATTGTTTCTCTTAAGTGTTTTCCGTAATGGAGATCTCCTTTGTCCTCCATTCCGGTTCATCATTCCTCGGAGCATGCAACAGGATCTGGAGAAGATCCTGAGTCTGATCACAGAGAAGGTCAGCTTACGGACCGGAGCAGTGCGCAGGTCAGAGACGCTGTCGGCCAAGACACTCACACGTAGTCAATGATGAGTCCAAACAAGCGAACAGAAAGCTGGAGATGTTGTAAATATCTCTATTCAGGTTGTGCTCTTTGGAAGGAGTGACTGTGTCCTCAGCTGCGGCGCTTCAGACTGGCCGCTGCTACGTTGCCGTGGGAACCGAGAGGTTCAAGAAACTTCCATATGTGGAGCTGTTGGTATCAAAAGCCCAAAATCGGTATGACAATGCAAGGTCCTTTGTGTGTGAGGATGTTTGTTTAAATGTATCTGCGCTGAAATATTGATCAGAGATCAGAGAGTTGAAAATGTGAATAAAACAGTCATGAACACATTCATCCCTCATTTACATATATATATGTAAATGTAAAATTGTGTTTCTGTATTTTGCAGACATTACCCTGGAAAGAGGAGAGTGCTGGGGAGAGATCAGGTAAAAACACAACTGCTGCTGTTATCCTTCACCCTGAACTTCATTTGCAACTTTGCAGGTCTGAATGACAATTCTCTGAAGAATGAGTAAATCAAAACAATCAAAGACAACAGAAATATTTTTGTTTTCTTCTCCTAGAACGGGAAAACGGGAAAAGGTCCAGAAGACCAGTACAGTGACTCGGCACTCCTCGATTCCCCAGAGGTTCAAATAAAACACAATGCAAACTATAGTCACATACACCTCATCTGTTCTTCTCAAGAAATCTGTGTATATTTTAAAGAATAAGCACCAAAACAACAACAACAACAAAAAAAAGTCCAGCACAGAGTATGAGTAGCTGGATGTTTACATTTAGACTAATGGAAATAATTGATGCTACATTGTTTTGTTTTGTTCTTTTCAATTTGTTGACTTTTGCTTAACCCTTTTGTTTTTTAAATCAGTTTATTGTGTAGTTCTTAAAGAATTTTGGTCAAATCTAAATGCATTTATGTTTGACACTGCACATTAATAACATATTCTGACATAAGCAACAAATTTTAGTCAGATGGCCGCAGGGTGAAGTCAACGGGAGATGCAACTGCTGTTCCACAAGACTCACAGCAAATGAGCAAGAGCGAATCAGCAGAGGACAACTTTGCCAGGCCAGTAAAGAGCTACAAGAACCGAACGCAGACGAGACAACCACACAGCAACGGATCCGGTTAGGATTCCAGTCAGATTGAATTTTATATCTAATTAAAAAAAAAAAAAAAACATCTCCACATTAATGTAAATACCGAACATTGACATTGCACATTCTGGAATTATATTTGTAAAAGTTCAGCCCAACGTATTCAAAAAGGCGGCGCGGAAAAGGAGAGAGGAGGTGCAAGGAGCTGAGGAGGTGCAGGAGGATGAAAACACGGCCACTGAGCTTCCTGTTGATCAGGTAAGCTTCTGTCTCATGACGTCATAGAAATATCCCTCGCAGAGCTACAGCATCTTTGTAAGATACACTAGATAAACTATATAGAATAAGTCTAAAACCGATTCTCGTTATCTATTTTAAGAGAATTGCAGAAATAGTGGAGGAGGAAGACATACGTAACACAAAGGATCCTCTGCACAGCACCCAGCCGGTAGGTAGTTTTTTTTTTTGCTTTTTTTTAATCTCCAGACAGGAAAGACAGGTAACTCTGCTTTGACAGACACTGTCTGATGCTCTGTGGGGAAACTTCTGGCACAAATCTAAAGTCTGAGGAAAGAAATGTTCTTATGCATTGGACTGACCTTGAAAAGTTTTAGTCACCATGTCAACAAAATGGCATATTTTCATGCAAGAAAAAAGGCTCAACAAAGCAAACATGTATAGTCGAATGACTATGCATGTTTGTATTTGCAATCATCTGTAAAAATTAGTACCCCCTTTTTTTTTTAATTCTATGCTTTTTTGTGTGTTTCAAAAAATGAAACAAAAAAAAGCTAAATATCAGATTATAATAGGTGATTGTATTAGGCAAATATATCATTCTGATGTAGATTTGCATCATTGCCCTTCAATTCAATTCATTCAGTTCAATTCAAAATTGATTTATTGAACCTCAAAGGGAAATTGCAAGACCCAAAGCCAAGACGGCCTCACATTTGCCTCTGAATACTCTGATGTGCAGACGTCATGTCTGGCTCAGGAACTGGAAGGTGCCCATCTTGTGGCAACCCCACATCATCACATCTCCACTGCTGTGCTTGACAGTGGGCCTGAAGTGTTTCTCCTGAAATGCTGCATCAGGACTATACAAAAATGGTGCCGCGCACTAAACAACTCCACTTCAGTCTCATCCGTCCATAGGACATTGTCCCAGAGGTTTTGTGGATTCTTGTCATCCGTTGTGATATTTAAAAAAAAATGAGCAGCAGAAAAACAAATAACGCCCACACAAATAAAATGGAAAGCAGGTGGAGTGTGTGTGTGTGGGTGTTTGAATTAGACAATCCCTAATAGATGTGTCCCAATGAAAAACTTAACCTTACTTATCAGGTCTACATGAATTTTGTTTTGTATTTTTCCCCCATGAAAGCCACTTCTGTCTGAAGAGGAGCAGGGGTTCAAAGCTGAAACACTGGTACGTACACCCACACACCCGAGCAAGTAATAAATTAATGTAACGGTTCACATTGAGCCCTCGAACAAAAACAATGTCCTCTCTCACCCGTCTCTGTGGGTTTTTTTAAAGGATGCTGAGCTGAAGCAGACATCTTTGTCCCTTTCACAAGGACAGATCAGGCAAAATCAGGTTAAATGTGCTACTTCACGTCCTTGAATGCATCAGTTTTTCATTATTATCCCTATAACTGAGGCCAGTGATGTCCTTAACTTTCAAACCGACTTCATATTTTGTTGACAGGAAGCTTCATCAGGCCGAGGGGGACAGAACCATCATCAGGAGGAGGTCTCAGTATCGTAACGGCTCCTCTGCCCATGTCAGAGTGATCAACACTGGCATAATGCAGCTACCGGAGTGTTTGAATTGGTAACTGTGGCGATGAGCTAAAAATAGTGTTCATTTGTGATGTTAATCGTCAGAAATATGAATACACTTACAAAACCCATCAAAACACAAGATGTTGCATTTCCTCAAAGTGGTGTTAATTGTCACGCTGTTTAATTCTGATGTTGACACTGTGTAGATCTCTAACACATTTATTCTAAATATGTACATAAGAAACCATATTTTAGGAACATATTTTAGGATCGCCTGTGTAGTCTGACCGGCAAAAACCAGAGGAGAACGTAACAGATGTTGCATTGTCAACAATTTATTACTGAAATATGAGCCAGAGCACAGGAACAGATTTTAAACAATGGTAAAGTCGTCTGTACAGGTTCTTGAAATTAAATCCTGTGACAATAAAAAATATAGATTATGCATGTGGACAGTCTTTTATTTCAGACACGTTAAAGGACCACCTAGTGGGGTATCAATCAGATTAAGTGCCTCCCCATAAAATGACGCAGCTGCTTATAAAACATCTCTTTTAAACCAGAAAGTGACGTCTGATTGGTCCATTACAACTGTATGTTGTCTCTGTGCAAATTCCAGTCACATGGAAGGTAGCGGAGCGTTTACAAGAACAACAGAAAAAAAAAAAGTTAACAACCACTGGCTTCAATGTGAGCACCGTAAATCCAGTCTTACTCCAGCATGAACCTCACATGAACCCACAACACCCCCTTCAACCGCTTTTTTCTGAGACAGCTCTCTAATCTGAGTAAACTTCTTCCATCACAACTGTTGCTTTCCAGAGTTGCTGCTTGAATCTAAATCGCCCCCTCCAGCCCTGCTCAGGCTCTCGCTCTGGTCTCCTTTCCATCCCCGGCGAGGAATCCCTCGACCGTGCAGGAAAAATCTCTTTAATCCCGATGCCCACTACAGCACGGGCTGCGTCGCATTCTGTCCCTCAGTATTCCTGTCGCTGATGGAGCTTAAAATGCAAAGAGTGATGCCAGACATGGTGAGGAGCATTCCCACAACGGCCTCTGCAGAGAGTGTGATGGAAAAGGTTTGTTTTGAACAAAAAAGACAGAACAAACAAAAGCATGCAAATTTATTGATACCAAAACAAAATGTAAATTGACTCACTTTTGCCTCCAAACTCTTCACCCAGTAATTTGCCCGTCAGCAGAGTGAAAAGGAAGGTCAGAGAGTTGGCCACAGGAACAGCAAGAGACAATTCTTGATGAGAAGAAAAAAAACAAAACTAAATTCTAGCCTATAACGACAGAAGAGTTAGGTAATTCCACATTTCCAGCATTTGTCCATGGTGGCATAACAAAAAATAAAAGTCATTTGTTAAATGGATACCCCACTATTTTTAATTCTTGCCCAATATAATCCCAGTAAACCTTTGGGATTCTGAAAACATGCTGAATATCTGAAACGTACTCTCACTCTTTAGTTTTGCTTTACTGTGGAAACATCACAAGTTCTAATTCTCAAAGATCTGCTTTTTGATGGGCTTTGAAAAACATTTAGGGCTGCCCGGTTCACAGTTGCTTGACCTTGCATAACTTGTCAAGTTTAGTTTACTTTATAGGGAGAAGATTTCATCTCAGCCTTTCCAGTCCAGGTCGACCTCAGTGTGACCATTTGCTGGTTGAATGTCGATTGTTTGTAATTTTGGAGGAAAGCGCTCAAACCAACTTTCCTGGTCCACACGTCTGTTTGAATTCCCATAACCATTTATTCTGTGGGAGGGGAAACTGCAAAAATGCAGATGCGATGTCCAATAACCATACTGCAATGTGGTTATTGGACAAAAATAGTCATTTAAAAAGTGAACCTACTTTCTAGTGAACTGTGATTGCCATTTATTTTTCTTTTACAGATTTCTGAGGATTTCAAATGTAATTTAATTTGCAGCTTTAATGATGACTCGTTCTTGCCATCTAATGCTTGACCGCCGTCCATCCAGCGACGTTTGGATGCTCTTTGGAATTCACATAAACAAATCTCTGGCTTAATAAATATGTACGGCATCTGAAATGAATAAAGTCAAGGGCTGGTGAGAGGTAGATTTTTGGTCCATTATTTAAAAAAAAAAAAAAAGCATGAGGAGTAAAAATCTATAATAACAGCTGGTTACTCACATCTGGGCCTCTTGTAGCCTACTGCAACAACATACTGACACAGTTAAGGGCACTGCAGAGCTATCATTAGAGTTTATTCCAGCTGCACCAGCGCTCATCATGTCTGAACCTGTTATGAAACACTGAGGTCCTGGGAAGAGAAGTGGAAAGAGTCCCTGATGATCCATTCCCTAAAAGAGTACGGATCTTAAGGGACTGAAAGACCTCTGGGTTTGTGGGTCTCTGGGTCCCCTGCTTTGTATCATGCAGATGTTTTTTGTGTTTGCTTTTTTGCATAACTTGCAGATGCTTTGAGATTTGTAGCATAAATTGTTTCTTACTCTAGTCCATCTAGTTCTCTCTGACAAATCACGGTTTCTGGAGTGAAAAGAGCATGTTAGGTTGGACGGTCAAAGAGGGGTGGTGAAGGACACGCTCACTATCACTCACACTTCCAGACAAGAAATCTTGCTGCTCCTGTAAGATTAAATTACATGTATATCAAAAAAAAATGAATAGAATTATTTTTCAATAAAACAGGGTCCTTGCTAGGTTTTGGCACTATCCATTAACGTATGGACCGAGCAAGCAGGTGCACAGCTTGGAGGCTCGCGATGCCTCTTGGCTGGCAAGTGGTGCGGATCAGGCGCAAACAGTAGGTCCACCTGCTGCCCACAGCAGTGGTCCAAGTTCCATCCAGCTGATGGAGGAGGGTGGGCCAAAAATCAAGCTTCTCCAATTCTAAGCAATTTTTTTGCGCACTCATAGGTACCTAGGAGCACATGAAAACACTACAAGTACAATCAACCTTGTCTATCTTCCCTAGTCGCGCTCTCTTCTCCTTTTTCAGATGCTGTTGTGCTCATGTTGTGTTCCTCCTTTCCCTCCCAAACCTTCCATCCTCTGACCATTCAGGTGTCTACCTGCACCTGTCGACTGAATGCCACTGTGGGATTCCCCCCGACGCCACCAACCCGCTGTCCATCCCTCCCACCGCCACATATCTAGATTTTTATACTAGATATTTGTATAGTTTCGAACTCCATCTACTTTTGTCTGTGAACGTGCTGTTGTTTGCTTTACTGTGGAAACATCACAAGATAGATTTCTCAAAGATCTGCTTTTTGATGGGCTTTGAAAAACATTTAGGGCTGCCAGGTTTTTGTTAATATTTATGTTTACTGACTTAGTTTTTGTGGTTGAATTAAAAAAAATGTGGAAGGAGCCAGTCGCTCTGTTGCAGTTGACTGTAAACGTAATTTTACAGGCAGTCGGCAAGTTCAAGCCAGGAAATAGTCACTCCCGCCAAATTGGCCAATAAACATTAGAAAATACATGGAATAGAAGAGAGGAGAAGAAGTGGTCAAAGGCAGTTGTTATGTGCACTGGAGAGTCAGCCCTGCTGGAAAAGAAAACAAAAAAAAACTCAGCAAAAACCATCATGACTTCCATACTGGTTTGAAGTGATGGTCCGTACGTTTGGCTGTTTAAGTTTCCGTTACATCTCTGTTATCATGTTTTCACCATATCTTCCATTTCTTTTAGGGATAGGTGGATTGATACAAAAGAAAAAAAAAAGATCAATGACAGTAATGCTTTAACATCAGAATTTAAAAAGAGAAGCAGAAGGAACTACTTTTCCTTCCGCCTAATCAAACAGTGGCACACAGAAATAACTCATCAACAGCAGAATCTCAATGTTGCATGGTGTGGCGTTATTTCTGATAAATAATAATGAATCAACATGTGGTATATGTGACAGAACAGTACAACATTATGGCAACACTAAAAACCAGAAAAAACAAAACAAAACTGACCTAAAAAAAAAAAAACTGTACCTAAAAGAGTACAATGTTACAAGAAACACAATGAGAAGTTTAAAAATATTGGTATTAATATCAAGATACTAGCCCATGTATTACTCTCGTATCAAGACACATCACTGGTATCACCCATCTCTACTTTAGGTTTTTGAGCCTAAAATATTCCCAGTTGTTGTCATGTATTTGCCAGTAAGACTCCATCATGCGTCTCACCTGTGGTGGACAGTGTGTAGTAGTAGACCAAAGAGCCACACTGGTTGAGAAGGAAAGGGAGCAGGTACTGGAGCAACAGGATGCAAAAAAAAATAAAATAAAATAAGACAATTATAAGCGAGTCGATTCAAATGGGAGATAATTAACACTCTTAAAACACACCTTGATGTTCAAGAAGAGGAACTTGATCTCAGCCAGGAGCTGTGAGAGTCTGCTGCTTTTTCTCACATTTTCTATCCCGTCTGTGCCTCTCTTCAGGAAAGGATTGGTGCACCCCCACAACACCGACACCAGCACCAGACTCAGCAGCTCCACTGCAAGTACATGCCACCACCTATTTACAAGTGTTTTAACAGACAAAAACTACCCAAAAGAGTGCTGTGAGGATGTCAGCATGTTGAAGTCAGCCTTCGATTCGTCATACCACCGGAATAAGGCATTTTTACGACAGGGCCAGATCAAAAACCACAACACGTAGACCACTCAAACCTTGATTAAATTATGTCTTAGATAGTAAAGAATATATTAAATGCATTTTATGCTCTGTTAAACCTTTTCTTTATTTGTGAAAATGCAAAATGCATTTTTTTTCTTCTTTTTTATTTTTACGGTCAAACCACCAGGTTCCGGTCAAAAACTACAACACCTAGACTCCTCAAACCTAGATTAAACTATCCTTTAAAAGCTAAAGAATATATTAAATACAGTTTCTGATATTTGAAAAAAAAAAAAAAAAACGATTTGTAAAAATGGAAATGTGGCCCATTTTCCTCCTTTTTTTGGCAGATCACCAGCCTTGAATCAAAAGCTAACTTCAGAACCGTATAGCCTGACATACCTACTTCCTTAGCTAGGGCTAAGATGTGTGAACGTTGTGCTAGTTTTGAATAACTGCCACGTATGAGAAAGCGGAATGTATGTATTCAAACTCGGATACATAAGAAATATTTAACCTGGCTGCAAATATCACTAATTGTGCGTTTAAATTAGCGTGTTGACACTCACCCACGGTCACCATTGTCACGTCGATGTCATTGTAAACAATCACAGTTGAGTCGCGTTCAACACTTCTTCGGTGTTAGTGAACTTTCCTTTTTCAAAACAGCCCAAATCATATATCTTCAAATACATATATATTATTTAAAGTAATAGAAATACTAGAAAAATAAAAAAATAGAATTAAAAACAGCATGACAATAGTGAATAATCAACTATTTTATAACAACGTAACACGTACAATGTCTTGTCATCTTGAATGCAGCTCTAATGCTGTACAGCGGCGTAGCTAAAAGATACCAACAGAGGGCGCACTAACTCACTGTACCTCCTCTTCTCTGTTTTCAGCCGTCTGTCCATATATGTAAACTCTATTATTTTAACACACAGGTGAGCCACAATTAAAAATAATAAATTTATTTTCATCCCATTCATTTAATATAGAACCACAATACAAATACAGAGGGTGAAAATAGTGAAAATAAAGTGCAAAATATTGGTGTCAGATTTTGAAGAGATCCACAAAGGCAGTGTATGCAGACGGTCATTCATGGAGATATTTTCACTGTGTCTTCACTCCTTAAGGTTAAACGTGATAATACATTTATTTTAACCAAAACTGATCTGTGAGAGGAGACCAAGAGAGAGTGACACCATGGTAAACCAGATTTGGTAAAGGATGCATCTGGTCAAAATAAATCAGAAAAATCAACATATTTTCTCAGTCATATTGGTAATTGTATATTTCTTGCTCTCCTTATTTTTCTGGCCTTTAAGCTAATCATTATCAAATTAAACTAAGGTATATGGTGCTCTGCAGAAATGTACACACTGTGGACTGCTGGTTCTCAAACAAGAGGGCAGGCATTCTGCCACCAGAGGGGACAAGGGTGAACCAAGGGTTAATGATGGAGTAAGACGAGAGAACAACCACGAGAGAACAACCATTATCGAGCCATTACAATCTCGGCTATACATTTCTTCATTGTATTAAAGGAGTACAACAATAATGGCATGTTAATTCTGAACACTGACTTTAGCCAAAGAGCAATTCTTCAAGAGAAAATCTTAGATCTCACCTGTAATATCCTTCATAAAGGCTATTGTGCCTGTTTCTGATACTACTTTGTTCATGATGTATATTTCAGCACAGTAAAAGGACACTTTTAATCAACATAGTTACCAGCAGCTGCTAAGCTGGTGGAGACTGACAGATACAACACTAACATCACAGGTTCCCACAGAATTCAGTCAGCACAGTGTGCGGTCAGGGATCAAGACAACACATCAGTCAATGCTTTTTTTTTTTAAAGACCAAACTGCAGTCTCTATGCGTCTGTGTGCTATGTGTTTCCCAGTGAACGTGGCTCATGTATGGTGACCACGGTGGATTCACTGGTTGTGCTGAACTGCTCCAAGTGATTTCCCTCCGTGCTGCCGAGCTCGGCCCTGGGCAGCCGGAAGCTGTTCTCCGAGGCTGGGTTTGAGTTGGTGATGCTGCCCGACACAGAGCTGACTCCTAAGGTGTTCAGGGGCATGTTGCTCTGAGCTGTGGATTGTGACATCTTTGGACGAGGTTTGGAGCCCCCTCTGGGCCCTAGGAGTCTTGATGCATGCGTCCGCCTGGGCAAAATGAGAGCAAGGCATCAGACTAAATGATTCTTCCTCCTCTGAACATAAGTTACAATTTATTTGGTTCAAAATCTCACACTGATTGCCTTTTCATCAAAACATTTGTTGAACAGTAAATAAAGCATAACAATACACTTTAGTCAGATCTATGATATATGTGTTATATGAACTTTCAGGTATTGTATAAGTGTCTTATAAAAACCAAGCGAAATCAATATAAGTGTGTATCAGCTTATGTCAGTCAAGTGATGCATGAATATTTGAGTTTAATGTTTTTATTTTGTGATACAAGTAATTCTGAACAGATTACTAAACAATAGATTCCAGTAAAACAATTTTCTCACACCAGTCTCACAATTTTTTTCTTTGTTTTTTTTTCTTCTTTTTTTAAAAAAATAGTTGATTTTCATCTTATTGTCGTGATGAAAAGTCTTCTTGTGGGGCTTTTGTTTCTCTGTGCTATTTTATTTTATTTTATTTTAGCAGTTGTTTGAAGTTTTGTTTAAGTCTTATAAAGTGATTAGTGATAAAGTATTTAGACATTTGGCCAGTTCTAAATTCCTCCTCAGTCAATGATTGTAAAACTTCCAGTCCATTACATTTGAGTGAGAAAACATCAAGACAACATAAAGTCACTGTCACTTTTACTATTTATAGAAAGCACTTTGGTGTAGTAACCACACCTTTGTCCAGCAAATTTCACATCTTGTCATGGAATTGCTTCACCTTGAAGTGGTTAGCACAAAGCTCTTAACACTAGATTCAAAAGGCACAATGATATATTTAATTTAAAAAAAAAGAGGAATAAAGAACTGGACAAGCCCTCTGTGATGCCACCTAAAGGTTCTCAGAAGATTTGTTTGAACCTGTCAGGAATGGACTCCGCCCAAAAACTGAGCAGAAGCAACTGGTTTGAACATGTAGCTTGACTCATGTTAACGTAATGATGGAGTTCGTTTTCATACGCTGGATCTCTCTTAATTTCAGATGTCGCTGCTGAAACGACGTCTTAAATTAGGACTCTCAGTGCTCTGGCTGAGCTCTGACGGAGTTACCAGATGTCTCGAGTCTGGACCTTATCCAGTTAGGTGGCGGAAAAGCTGACAACGGGAGCAATAGGACTGTAACTGTGACCCAAACCCTTACAGGTAGTGTGGCCTGGGTCTTGAATGGTGTGGGGGGCGAAGGGGGCTGGTCCAGAACAGGCAGCAGTAACCAGCGAGGCCTGGGGCTGCCTGCAAAAACAGGCCAGCTAGTTGTCATCAGTCAACCTCAGTAAAAGCTGATTAGACTGCACCCTCAGTCATGAGGGACCAATCCAGAACGGGTCACAGCAGTCCGTTTGTACAATAGAGGCTACCCTCCTACTGTGGATTATGAGAAGGTAAGAGGGTGGAGCTCAAAGTCTTCTGGCACAGCCATGCAGCTTTGTGGGTGTCGGCTTCCAGGGAAAGTAGATCACCACTCATGTCGCATCAGTTCTGATGTTTACTTTGCTGAACTGACAGGAACAAAGACTGGGATTTCTTATGAGGTTCAACATGTTGACATTCTTCCTCATTTTGTCCTTACTCACACACTAACTCAACGCCACTTCAGGGGAATTGAAGTTTTCATATTTTCATTCCCATCAATACTGTGGCAGTCGTGATTGGTTTCCCCTGGTGCTGCCACCTAGAGGACACCATGTTCGTGTTACTCTGGTATTAACAGTGTAATAAGCTGTATTATCTTTAAAATAAGAATGTTTTTTCTCTGTCAGGCTTTTATTCAGATGTCAAGTTTGCCAAAAAATGCTAAGTGCCAAATAGCTAAAGTGATGACAGCTAGTCGTCATCACCGCAAACCCCAATGTAGCTGGTGCTCAGAAAAAAACATGCTCCTAATTATTCCTAAATTTGTGGCCTTGTAATTTTTTTCCTGACCAGGTAGATTAAAAAAAGTAAAATAAAATAAAGTCTCCCCTGTATAGTGTGTGTGAAAACTAGCTATGAAGACCAAAGTTGAGATCAGAACAATAAACAATAGACTTTGTTTTTACTGGGACTACTGGGGAGTTCACTATTTTCAGGTTTCCATAAAAATTACAAACCGGTTCTTGACGGAAACACTTTTACTTGTTTTAGATTTTAATGTTAGCCGTACATCAAGTTATGACTAATGATTGGTGTCATTCTGAATTGAAAAACGATGATTCACAATACTTTTGAATGAATAGTGAATAAGAATATGATGATGCAGACAATTAAAAAAAGAAGCTGAAAATCCACAGCGGGTGTGCACCAACACAACTGTGCTATAACTCACAACATTCAGTATGAAGGAATGTCATCTCACCTGTTGTACGTCTTCAGGATGATGAGTAGAATGGCGAGAATGATAATGATGCCTATGACAATGACAGCAATCATAGCCCCAGAACCTGAGACACAGACAGAGGAGGAATGAACCGTGAAAACAATGAAAAGAAGTTCGTGAGTTCTGTGTGCGTCTCCAAAAATCTGTTCTCACAAATTACCATGCGCCACTTTGTGGCGCAACTTATTTTCTGTTTCCTCCAGAAGCGTTGCTTAGCAACAGCAACAGCATCACTTGATGGGGGCAACAGAACATGGCAAATATTTTCCAACAAACTCACGGGTGCCACTCCTGCGCACAACACCGAGATTAGCCTGAATGACGCAACGGGCTATTGTTTATGAAGCAAATCACACATTTCTTTTCTGTCTGTACACTTTTAAGTTCATCTGTCTCCACAACAAACACCACAGAGTGCTTTATTATGTTTAATTAAACAGAACGGGGGTGCATAATACGGGCCAGTGCCCAAATGCAAACATGCACGGGATGTCCTTACTTTGGATGAGTATTTGTTCTCTGGACTTGGTGACGTTGGTCGTGTTTGAAGGAGCTGTGATGCTGGGAACAGGGGAGACAGATGAAGTCATCTTCAGCAATACCCTGCCAAGTAAAACAACAACAACAACAACAACAAAATAATTCAAAATGTACAAAATTATATAAAATATAGTTTCCCTTTGGGAAATGATGAGGAGTGAATTGAGTTGAACTGAATTTGACTGAATTGAAATATTAAGCTAATACACGTGCGATAACCTGAATACACATGAAGAACAGAAGAGAATGAGGAAAGATTATCGAACCATGTGACTGAAGTTACGGCGTCAAGCTTCCTACTGAGAAGAGCACAGTGGCAACAACTTTTTTCTCTTTCATTCCACAGAGACATAATGAAACAAGCTGATGCTGGTCAGATAAGAGCGACAGATCTGTTATTCTTGTTTTGAGGAATTTATTGCATGAAGCGTATCACCATCTCCTGATTTGTGCACGACTTTGCAGATCATTGTCTCATAAAGCCTTGTTAGACGTGACAAAGTCAAAAGACAGATGAAGCTGTATGTCATCAGCCCCAAGGATGCGTCATGTGCAAGAGGCAAGTAAGCAACCAAACGATGAATGTCATCAGTGGGCATCTGACATGAGTGTGCAGAGTTTGGCAGCAAGAGACGGGATTAGGCATTGGAGAGTTGGTTTGGTGAGATCCTGGTAAGCAGTGATATAAGATGAAGGGATTAACAAACTGGAAACCATCAACACTTGCCTGATTGTGGAAGTGTGTGTTATTATTATCTGCATTCAAACACTGATGAAACCTGAAGAATTATCAGCAGAAAATGGGCAAAAGGACTGAGAATAAGCTTACTGACTAACTATGCAAGTGAGGAATATTTTCTTTAGATGCTCACTTGCTCAATTTAATACATTTCCTTTAATCTTTTATTAAGAGCAGCTGGGAGATATGAGAAATATTCACCATAAAACAACCAAAAACATAAACAATGAAGCCAAAGGTCAACTGATTTAGAAAGGTTGTGGTTAATCTCCAGTCTCACTGAGAAACAGTTCAAGCTGATTTTATTTCTTTAAGTTTATTTTTCCCCGAATAACACAACTATTTGTCTGTTAATGGGAATTCACGCCTGGTGAAATTTGCATGTAGAAGATTAAGTTTAAATGTTTTCAGCCAAAATGATCAACCTCGTCTTATCTAATGCCACTCAGATAAAACACAAGAAAAGATAAATGTTTTTCCTTTTATTATTATTCATCTCAGAAGCTACTAACCAAGAACTGCAACTCTGTTTTTAAATTGATATTTCCTATAAAAACGTGCACCGTTTAGCTAGCTGTAAAACTTTAAAATTTATACTTTGCATCATTAATCAGTAGAAGTAAAGGAGGAATTACGAGTAGAGAGGATGGACGCTACAAACAGAAAGACCAAAAAATTTAAGATACCTTGAAAACACTCTGAAACGTCTTTTTTCGCTCGTAGAAATAGCAGGTGAAACATTACAGGATTCTGTATATTTACATTACAAATAGATTAAACATGCTCTAAAAGAAACATTTATCAGTTTTTTTTTTTGTTTTTTTTTGTCTTCTCTTGGGCAGGACTCCTTGTCTTCCAAGTCTATGTGGTTTTCAGCAGACAATACAGGATGGCTAGATTATCAGACTGAGCTCAATACACTTTTTTTTCCTCCTTCCTTTTACACTTTGTTGTAACTGTGTCACGCATAGGATCCTTTTTCATTTAGGAGGATCCCTGATAGTGTTCAGGAAACAATCTGCGCACAGCTGAAGGTCAGGGCTGTCCCTGCAACTGACACCTCACCTGAGAGCGGACAATAACGCCTCAGATTTGCTCACAAATAGCGAGCTGAACTTCCTGTAAAAAATAATCAGAGCTCTTCTCGCTTTCTGGTTAACTTCCCAAAACATTTTAGGTTCATTTGTGGGTTTGCAGAAGCAATTTCTCTCTGAGTCTTTGTTTTGCAAATGTCACTTTCCACTTCACTTTCCACTCATACCAGACGGGAACCAGACAAACGTAATTGTGGAAGTCCCTCCTCCACCTTTTCTCATGTAGTTTAACTTATAAGCAAAGAGCAAATAATGTCATCCAAGTGTGAGTAAGAGACGTGTCCTTAAAACTTTGTGAGTTATGAGAGCACTTTCTGCTCCTTAAAGCAAAAGCAAATACCTTCATGTCACTTTCTGTACGTCCATCACTTCTCACTTAAACAGTTAATCCCAAACTCAACCACTTCTGAAAACATTTTTTATTCTGTCAAAGAAATAACAAGCGCTGCCGCTGATATAGGCGTCGCATTTTGGAGCCAAACAGTTTAATCATCATAGAAAGAAGCAAGGGTTGCATTAAAATGCTCCAATCAGGGCTGTTTGACGTCTTTGTTGAAGTGATGCTGTGTTGCATCTGCTGGGTTGAAAGCAGGTGACACAAGCAGACGGCATTTGCATCGGCTATAAAAAGATGGAAACCCTCACACACGGAAGAGCTGTTCCAAACAGGAAAAGTCCCTTGCATGTTTTCTCCTGTAAATCTCACCCACATGGTGTGATGATTACAAACGCAGCGCTGTCAGTCTCACATGCTGCTGATGTTTTGGCTGAACTCTGTAAACCAAAGATTTACTGAGAGGTTAATCAGAGCTGCTTATTTGAAATCACACAAAAGGCTCACTATAAATGGCAGATCAGTATATATCTGACATAACAAGACATTAACGTATTTGTCACTCACTCACTTGAATATATGCTTATTTAATGATTATTTTCGCACAGATTTGAAGAAAAAAACTTTTTTTTCCTGAGCTGTACTCTTATAACTCCAGCCAGCAGCTGGTAAACTGAGCTGTGCATATCCATGAAACTATGTGAAATGTGCCTTTATCGTCCCAAACTGTGCTTCTGACACATTTCATATGTGGCACATTGGTGATTTTTTATTTTTCTTATTGTTTTGCAGTCTGATAGAGTCAAGAAGTTAGTATTCGATACTCGTGTGTGAAACCTATCCGTCTTTCTGCTCAAGAGCAAATATTGCGCAACTGACTCTCCAAATGTTGACATACTATTAGGCACAGAGATTAATAATGGCATATATCACTTTTGCTGTTTGCAGAGGTGACAGCCTCTGATAAGTGATTAACTAACCTTGTGATGTATAAGGCTGATGACACAACTGCTTTGGCAACAAAGCAGAAGACACTTTACAGCTCGTGTTGGATATGCTGTACATCATCATTTCTTCAAAAAAGAAAAAAAAAGGGAGAAACCACAAACAGTAAAATGACTAATTTAAGGTGTGTTACACAAAGTGGACTTTGTATTGTTGTGCAGATAATTCCTAGTACATCAGATCCACATTAGTGAGATAAGTCCTGCTGATTTCATCACTTTTAGTTTAGTTTTTTTTTCTTTTTCTTAATGCAACAAACTATAATCCTGGTGGCAAAAAAACAAGGCAGGAAGCATATTAATTCTCTCAACACAACAATTTGCAAAGTAATAAATATTTTTTCAAAAAAGGAACATACTTGTATATTTTATGGGATGCAAAAGTGTGGGAACCCCTTATTAATTGGCCATAAAATATTGAGAGTATATATCAAGATGGTGAAGGTCATGTCTACCAGCTTGTTCTTCCTAACAACCATTTGTGTCAAAACTAAAAAAGATTTAACTTAGACTATCTTAGATTTGTCCTTTCTTCGCTCTAAAGGCATCTAAATGATATTCCTTGGGTTTCTTCAGCCGGTCTGTTGTGGATTTTAATGTGTGTTGAAGTTTATTGTCCTCTTTTCTCTCTGTTTTCGGTCCTATCACGAGCGTTAGCTTTTGTTCTATTTCCTCTACGATGAAAACTGTCCCACGCCAAGGTCACCAACACAAGCCCAAAGCATGACAGGTCTTCCATCATACTTCTCAAGTGATTTGTTCACTGATTTGTTTCATCAAGGTTAGTGAGATGGGTGGAGTAGTGAAAAGACAGATTTGTGTTTATTGCTGTAGATTTGTTTTCAGGCTTCAATAAACCTGCGTCTGTACAGAATGACACAGGATTGGTTACATGTTTAATGTCAATATGCTCAAGTTTCATTTTTATTTTATTTTATTTTACTTATTTATCTTATTCTTTTTCTTGGGCTTTCATAAGGATGGAAGTAGGGATGGGAATCGAAAACTGGTTCTTGTTGAGAAACGGTTCCCAGTGTTTCAATTCCTTGGAATCGTTTGTCAATTTTGCAAATGATTTGCTTATCGATTCCAGTGGGTGTGAATGACATCACCACGCACGTGGCGTAGCTTATGCAAGCCACGCACGTTGCATAGCAATTCCAATGCAGCCAATAGTCTGGTTACACTAAAAAAAGATGACAACAGGGCAACTTGCAAAGTGTATATTTCATCAAAGGGAGGAAAAACTATCAACATGCAGAAACATTTGCGCTCACAGCAAGTAATAACTATCAATCAATGTCACGTTTTCGATCTGCTCCTAACTAACAAACACTGCCTATCATGTTAGCACCATTGCGCCAAATGAGAATCGATAAAGGAATCGATAAAGAACCGAATCATTAAACAGAATCAAAAATGGATTTGGAATTGTAAAAATCTCATCAATTCCCATCCCTAGATGGAAGTGAGCAAGCTTTAGCTCAAAGCTATAGCCAATAAAGGTGTGAGATTT
Organism: Arrhamphus sclerolepis; assembly: GCA_037176975.1. Classification (NCBI taxonomy): domain Eukaryota; kingdom Metazoa; phylum Chordata; class Actinopteri; order Beloniformes; family Hemiramphidae; genus Arrhamphus; species Arrhamphus sclerolepis. The sequence continues at coordinate 6,607,836 of JBAMYA010000015.1, read as the reverse complement.
TTAACACTAAGCACTTATCCTTTCTCTCCCTGTAAATATTGTATAAAACCCCTCAATCTTGTTTAAAAGGCTGCAGAGGAAGCTCAGTCTGGAACTTTCCAGCTTGTAGAGGTCAGTTTATCCTTCATTCGTCTTCACTTGGAACAGAAACATTTTGGCCAGAAGTCTTTCTCTGAAGTCAACTTGAAAATAGCCTTTAAATGACATGTCTTGTCCCAGTAGCTGCACTCACTGTACTTGTTCTCCATGAACAACTGTCATGTGTGACCGGAGAAGACTAAAGGTAGATAAGAATTTATTGCTCTGTATTTGTTTTAACAGGCTTCTCTTGTTTTTTCAAAACTGAACCATTAGGAACTTTAACGTCAATAAACCTGTCATAGTGGCAAACAATTGCTGTAACAAAAAGTGACACTAAATATCCACCTTGCTACATCTAGAAGGCGTATGCAACTGCAGACGGCTGGGTTTCATTAGTGGTGGGTGTGAAGTGGCTCTGGCGGATTGGGGTGTGGGAACAGACATACATTAGACGCAATCCTTTTTCACACCAAGGTTGCGTCATATCTGTGCAAACTACTCAACTTGCTGCTTTTCCCCTTTGGTAATTCACACGGATCAAATGGGTGGGACAGAACCACATCAGTGAATTATTACACACCGAATGCCGGCACCACAGAATCGTCTGAGTGGCAGGAATGTCGTTGGTGATGCTGGCTCACCCTTACACACGGAAACCCTCCACCTCCCCATCTACCTCCCACTGAGGAACAGGGGCTCCACTAAAACTCTCCTGCTGTTCCGGACAAATTAGGCAGAATATCTGCACAGAAAGTCCGGCCTTGAAAGTGCTCTATGTGAGAGACTATTGATCTGCAGCTTTGATTTGGACCAGTGTGGAAAAGGCCATGTGAAGCAAAGGAAACCCCTCAACAGTGAAACTATTCTGCATGACTGCACAGAGTCAGCTGGAATAAAAGCTTTGCATCAGTTTCTTTAAGGCCATGTCCCTCATAAAGTCTTTAAAGGCATATTTATTCATTTAAATTGAAAAGGTGTTGTGTGAAGCTGTTCGTGAATCATCTCAATACTTCTTGCATTCCACATGTTTGTGTCTAACAGACTCCCAGTCCGGAATCACAGATGAATTCTGGTGGGGTGCTAGGCTAACATCTGGGCTAATCACAATGAGGGCCATATAGGTGTTCATTTGCACCATCGAAAACTATATATATTTTATCTTGCTACAGTTATTTACTGCTCTTGTGTCTACATTTACATGACTGCAGGAACACAGTGTGTTGCATCATGTTACTTGGACGTACAGCGTTCATTTAAACCGATATTTGATCAGGTTTGAGTTGAGATGGCTGCACGTAAAAGACTAACTTGCCATAAGTACTTAACACAGTCCTACTTCAAAAACAAACAAACAAAATAATGTCCTTTTAAATTCATCTTAAAATGTGTCATATATTGAACTGAAATACTAAATTTACTGAGAAGACTTTGAAGTGCTGATATCTTAACTTGTTTCCTACATTTCCAGCTTCACTCGAGTGCTCCAAATCTTCATGGTGTTTTTCACCAGCCGCTGAATTTTTACTGTACCGACCAAACAACATCATCTTTCAGTCAACTCACCCACACGTCTGAAAAACGTTCTTTCTTTGGCTATAACACCAGGGAACTCTGTGATGTGAATTAAGCATGCACTGAAACTACAACGCTTTAAAGAACACTTCATATCTGGACTATATTCCTGTTTGGGTACAATTCTGACCTTCTCCTGAACACAAATTATATTCATTTGCCTAAATGTGAGGAGCTAAATTAAATCTGTCTGAGGATGCACAACCAAAACAATCACTCAAGCAGAGATGAAAAATAACTTCACAGGATATAATGACCAATTAGCATTTTGCACAGACGATTTGTCTAAATTGTTATTTACTTATGAAGGCAGAGGAATCAGTGAGGGAGAAATCAGTTCACTTTGTTTCACCATCAAACACAGTTCCTCGTCTGCTGGTCTTTTTCCTGTAGTAACGGTTTGCTTGTCAAATTGCAGCTATTTACGGAAGCCTTAAACAGTCATACATGCATACATTTTATTTCTCCCGTTTTCCCATGATAACGAGATAACTCCACCGTTTTCTCGTGATAGCATGAAAGCTTGGTGAAAAATGCACTTGTTTGCATGGATCTACGTGTGCAGACTTGTATTTTCTTGAGATCTCAAATTAATTATCTCGTTAGCACAGGAAAACGGAGGAAAAAATACTTCGTTATCACAAGAAAACGACGGAATTATGTCGTTATCATGGGAAAATGATGTCGTTATCACGAAAAAGCTATTCTATGGAAGCCCTAAAGGGCCATACATGCATACATTTTTACTTCCACCGTTTTCTCGTGATAACAAGATAATTAGTTTGAGATCTAAAGAAAACTAAGAAAAAAGGTCTCTGCACACTTAGATCCATTCAAACAAGTGTATTTTTCACCAAGCTTTCAGTCTATTGACCTTAATCAGGGCATTGCCATGCCTTTGAGATCTCAAATTAATTATCTCGCTATCACGGGAAAACGGAGGAAAAAATAACTCGTTATCACAAGAAAATGGTTCAGTTATGTCGTTATCATGGGAAAACAGGAGAAATAAAATGTATGCATGTATGACCGTTTAGGGCTTCCGAACTATTCACAAACAAATACAATATCCTTCCTTCCAGTCCGAGTAAACAAATAATTTATTGGTCTGCTCCGACAGCACAGAACAGGAACAATTCAGTTCCCTCTTTATTTGTACCTGGGGGGGGGGGCTACAAAGCCAGCGAGCATTTCCACTTTCCTCATCTGCACATTAAATACTTCAGTCTCCACTACACATAAACACATTCAAACTGTGACCTTTATCAAATGGTGTCAATATTTGAGCAGCTTAATAACACAAAGGTGAGGCTCTTAGTTGTCTTTAAAAAAGCAGGCAGGAAGCTTGATGTCAAAGCAGAGCACATTTGTGTCACGTCAGAGCAAGACTTCCTATATCATTTGTTTCCCAGATGTCATCCCGAAGAGGGATTTAGCTATGACATTTATTGACCTGAATACGTCAGCGGGGACACAACCGAAAGAGCCGTTAACTGTAACATGAGTGTTTTTTTTTTTTGTTTTTTTTTTTTAGGGACCAAAAAAGTATTTAAGACTTTCTGTGACAGCACCATCTGCAAATTACCAATGTCCAAAGAAAGTAGAATTTTAAAAGCAACTCGTAAAACTCACACAAAGCAGGTTTCAGAAGCCAAAAATAGGTCATCAACCTCTCAAGTTCCAGCACATTGCAAACAGTTTTGAAAAGCATGATGGATGGAAATGCAGGAAATCAGAAGTGCTTTTGTGTGATGGCACAAACATGCTATTATTCCAGTCTATACTTTTGAAGAAGGAATTACTTGATGCATTCAGAGGTGCAAAACTAGTTTATAGCTGGTTTGTTGACATTTTTTGAGAGCTTTCAAATATGGAATTGGACACCTGCTCCCATAAAGACAGTGAAAACGTCAGAGAACAGCATGTTTTTGCTTTTTCTTAAGCAAATCTAATTAATAGCTGATACATGAAAATCTGATATGAAAGCAAAAATCTCTGTTGATGGCATCAGTGGGAGGAAGTGTCCTTTCATTCATAGGATGTAGAGTGTGCTTTTAAACCTGAGAAACAAAGCGCTTATCTGAGTTTAATTTGATAAAGGAATGAAGTCAACCCATCAGGGCTGTGCTTATCATCAGCAAAGCTTAATGTGTTTTCTTTTCTTCATTAAAAGCGAATTTGGATGCAAAATTAAAACCTGCCACTTGATTGAGGGCAAATTTAATCAGCGAAATGAGCGAAACACACAAAGAGAACAGGTGATCTTTATATTTCTAGAGCTGCAACGTACAGCCGTTCAGACAGTGATGACTTGTAGTGTTAAACTGCCCAGTCTGGGGATCTTTGAATCAGTACAGCGGGGCTGCTAAAACAGCAATCACATTTTCCTAAAACGTAGTGGCAGCTGATGAGGTGATATGTGTGAGAGATATGCAGTATGATAGAGATGAGGATCTATATTTAATCGTCAGCATTCAGATGAAAGCCTGAGGCACTCCACAGGTCAGGCTGGACTCCAGATTTCTGGAATCATGACTTAAACATGGAAATCCTTTGGAATGTGAGCTATCCCTTTTCACCTGAGGCTCACCTGCTGTCTAGCTGTGTTGTGAACACGCACAGGCGCACTCACTCATGCGCTTACACATAGAAAACCCTGACATAACAAGTCTACCGAGAAAAAATATTCAAAGCAGCAATAAGTCTTGGGACCTACCAAGCCGCCTCCTCTTTAGTTTCAGCTCAAGCTCCTTGCCAGATGGGAGCCTGAGGAGTACAGAACCCCCTCCCTCAGCTGACTGAGGGGGGCATAGTCCACCTGTAGAGGACTGGCAGTCACAGCAGATCTGGGGAGGACGTACACAGGAGTAGAAGAGCATGAAAAACTTCTCCAGGAGTGAAAAACAAGTCCTGGTTGCTGAAAAAGTAATGACCCCTCAGGTAAAAAATTAAAATGAAATAAAATAATTTAAAAAAAAAAAATGGAAGGACAGAGCCGAAAAACAAGCAGAGGTGGCTCTGTGAGTGCGGTTTCTGTGGGAATCAGAGTGCTTGTGTGAAAGGAAGGAGGGGAATTGAGGAGGAGGAGACTCCACGCTTGCTCACTCGCTGCCCTGAGCTGCTCCTCACTGAGAGGAATAATCTCAGGCAGCTGGTTTTTCAGGTCATTCCACTGGGCCCTTAGGCGTGCCACAGCTTCTGATCAAAAAGTAAGAATCCTCTCCAGAGCCCTTGTGACCGCTCTCTTAATCTCACAATGTGGACTATTTTTTTTTTCCTCAGTAGACAGAATTATCTCCAGCTGTGAGCGTAAGCGCTGGACATGAACAGTCCTGTCAAAAAGGAACCACGCCCTCTTTTTAGTTCTGACATTTTGCATATCAGGACATAATGAAACACATAAATCATCTGGTCCCTGCCAGGTCTTAAAAATGAGATAAATAGAACTTCAGATGAATGATAACACATGACATATTACACACACACAATATTTATCTATAGGATGTTTTAAATGTGTTATAGAAATACACTTGACTTGATTTGGCATGTAGAAGAAGCTGTAGCTGCAATAACTTGAAGTAATTGTTTTCTGCATGTCTCTCTTTGTCTCTCACGTTGTTGGGAAGGTGATTTGGCTGATTTCTTTGGGTTTGTGGGCATTCATTGATACACAGCTCTCTTAAGGTCCCAGAACGGTATTTCATTCAGCTCAAAGTCTGGACTTTAGACAATTGCAACATGTTGAATCTTTTCTTTTTCAGCAATTCTGTTGTAAAACTGCTGGCGTACCTGCAATAATCGTCCTACTGGATGAAACAATTTCGGTCGAGCTTTAGCTGTCTGACAGATGGCCTCACGTTTTACATGCAGAGAAGCCTGTGGTTGGTGCCCAGGTCCTGTGGCTGCAGAACAGGCCCAAATCATCATCCCTCCACCACCATGCTTGGCAGCTTTTTGAGGTGTTTGACCTCATGTGCTCTCATCTATTCTTTCTAAACACTGTCCACTATAGCTGAACTTCTGCATGTTGACCACATCTATTCAAAGTCTTGCGGTTCATTCAGATTAGACTTTACAAACCACTTTCTCTGTTTCTTTCAGCAGTGCACAGTCGGACCTTGGGACGATATCCACACTTGGAAAGACGGAGAACTGTCTTGTTACAAAGATTACATACAAGTGAGTAAGTACTTGTGAGTAAAATGTCTCATCACAGAATGATGAGATGGTCTTCCAGCTCTTCCAGACTGATGGTTAGTCTCAGTTCCTTCTCTGAAGTTCTAGCTGATGTTTTGCCTAGTTTGTATTGAGGTAGTCACACTTGATGATTAGTTAATTAAGTAAAGTAACTTCTTTCGACTTTTTCCCTTTGAGGCATCACCACAGAAGATCATTGTACCCCACATATCGATATTGACCCCTTAATGGCCGGACTTTTGCTCTGTTTTATTTTTATTCATTACAGTTTAAAGCATCACCTGGTTTTTCATCATGATAATAAAAATAGTTAAATCGTTACAATCCATGCAGAATAATAATGCTACATACATGCTAATTTTGTTTCTGATGAACCATGTGGTTTCAGCGTTGTTGAAGACCTCTTCATCTTTGCAACACCCTTTGCGTACGTGGTTGAAAATTAACAATTTGAACAGCGTGTACAAAGGCTGGTGGGCGTGTTTTAGTGCTTTCTTTTAGTTCCAAACACCCAGCAAGATAAGTCTAAAAGTCGTTTCCTGAACAAAAGTCACTTTTACTGGCAATAAGTTATCCATCGTTTCTACTTTCACAAGTGCACAAGCTCCTGTGGCTCATGCTTGATGATCTGCTCCCAAAACCGTACCAGCAGGACACCAGGATCCAGCCTCAGATTTCCTCCAGGGGCTAGGTGGTGCCCACAACAATAAAGCAAGTTAGTGTTCTGCCTTTGTGCAAAAAAAAAAAAAAGGTATTACAGAACTTCATTTGAGCAGAAATGCATTGTTCTGCAACAACCAATGTGCTGGGAGCACTGGGGATTGCCTGCATGTGTGTACAGCGCTGCCACCCCCAAGTTGAGCTGCAGTGGCAGACCATTGCATAAAGATGGAGGTCAGGTTTCATATAGAAGAATAGATCTTACAAAACAACGTACCTTCATTGTACGGTGTACGGTGTACGGTGTAAACACTCTGTCTGCCACGGCTGTTGGAATGCAAAAACGGCACCATGGATCTACCTGTAGAGAAAGTCAGTAACATAATACTCCTCTGGGATCATGAATGTGACCATTCCTTTCGACCAGAAAACTGATCTAATATCATAAATACATGAGAAACTTTTTAAAGAGACAATCTATAAAAGAAATAAAAACAAAAAAAAACCCTTCCCGTTCATCATCTACCCATGCCAAGTCATGATTACGGAAACTGACTTTAGCAGCTGAGATGAAGCTGTGTAATTCTGGAAATCACCTTTGAATGAATGTGGAGCTCTCGGGCCCATTAACGCTTGAAAAGAGCCAAATTAGCCTGGTCCAGGCCTCATAGTGGGTGCACACAAACATCATCACGTTACACAGTGAGGGTCATTGTGGAGAGGAATTCCCCGTTCCCCACGTCATGATGAGAGGAGCTTTTTGTAGCTTTGAGAGCACAAGGTGGTACAGAGCGTGCCTCATCTCACAGCTGTTGTGCAGTCCTTTTTTTTTTACCTGAAAGGCGCCCTTTGTTTTACCTTTTATACCATTAAGATTACTAGCCAGGACACAGGTGACACATAACCTTAGATCATATTGCTGCTTTTAACTGGTAAGTAGATGCTTTTCATTAGTCAAAGCAAACCTGCAGCTGTGGAACATCTCTTTTGTGCGGTCACAGTTTTGGTTCAGTCGTTTTACTCTTCTTGCAACAATGTCGGACATGGATGAGAGGAATCTATTGTTACTGCCCTCGCGAGCTCTCGTCTTGTCTTCTCCTCTGCAGCCGTAAAAATTCAATGGGCTGCTGAAACATGGCTCTTGTTGCCACATACTCACCACACTTCCCTGCTATAAATTTCACATCTAGTGTTGCTCACATAGAGAATCATTGACTCAACCTTGCAGGCTCTGCCTCTAGACTGACCAGACAGGATATTAACTAGTGCTGGGTCCTTGGGGAAAATATGAGCTGCCATGTGCAAGCGACAGCACACTGCCCCGTTGCAAAATAAGATTTAATTACAAGCCTTTATATTGATAAAGGCTATGCTATGTGCTTTATAGCTTTGTGTGGAACTCAGGTTTATACCAAAGTCATAAGATTTTAATTACATCCCCAAATCACAGTCCTTTGACTTTCATTGCTTCGCAGACATTATAAACCCGACATTTCATTTTCTCTTTATTTTATTTGTTAGTCTTCCTCCTGGTGTTTTTCAGGTCTTTGTCAGGTCACCGACAATGCGTTTGAGTTAAGTTGGACCCATTATTCCTGCGAATAGCTATGTCTCAACATATTTAAAGGGGACCTATTATGCAAGAATCACTTTTAAGTGTCCTTTTGTTTTTCCATTTGGGTCTCTCCTGCTCCTGTAAATACTTCAAGCATGAAAACAAATCATCCATCCATTTTCAGTGGAATGATTTTGGTGTCAGGAATCATGAGCCGTTTGGATATCTCCCCCAGTTTGATGTCAGTGCAGGGAAGAAGCGCCCTGGCACCACCCCTCACCTATCAATCCCTCCCAGAGCTCCCACCCACTAGATTAGTAGAAGATCTGCCATTTTTGTTAGCTGGTTTTACGAGCAAGCGCCCTGGCTACAAGCAAAGGCGGGTAACACGTGAAGTGTTGTGTTGTTGGCTGCAAACAACAATACAAGTCCTTACGCCTTCTTCCAGCCAAAGACAACTGAATAACTGTATAGCTCCATTTCATTTTTGATGTTTATGCTCCAGCAACAATCTTGTTGTCTGTGCAAACCACTTCAAGGCAGACTGCTTTGAGAAGCTCAGTAGGATCAGCCAGCAGACTTCTTCTGACGGAGGGATCTGTACCTACTGTCCATGGCAAATCAGCAGATGAGGGAGACGGAAGACGTTTCAGATAATAAGTTTTGCGTTTCTATCGCAGTTAAGCATGAACGGGCTTGATTGTGCGTTATCATACAGCACGGGCTAACACTAGCGTTGCTGCTGGCCCTGCATCTGCTTATGGTGGTTTCCTCCTTTCCGGGTCGCGGGTAATGGTGCACAGCCGGTTGAGTCATTTTGTGGCTTGGTGGTTTCAGGGGGTGGTTCTTGTTTAAGTGTCGTCTATAGTTGAATTAAATGTTATCCTCAGTGGAGGCTACCATCAAGTAAATGCCCGTAGTCTAGGTTAACGTTAGCTGCTGTGGCCTCACTTTATAAAGTTACCCAAAATAAATGTACATTTCTTGTGGAACTCATAGGAGCCGAACAGGTCCCGGCCGCTACGGGGTCTTGCATTGTAAAGCGAGGCTGCAACATTTCAGCAGGCATTGCTTTTGGAGGTTATTGAGCTGTGGAATAGCTCGGTCAGCTTTGTGCTGCATTTGCGGTTTGGGGTGAGGGAGGACTGCGCTGGGTAGATGTGGGGCTGGTGGTTGCATTTGTGCTGGGTGGTAAAACACGAACGAGCTCCTTGGCTCCAGAGCAGGGTCCAGACTACAATATCACTGATGATGAGTGTCTTCTACTGCTTCTTCTCAATTATTTGTTAACCCCCTGAGATCACATCACTTTTTTTTAATCATGGCTGCGCGGAAATACATTACCCAGAGTGCTCTGGTCATGGAATAGGCCTAGGTGGGGTGTGGCCAGCAACAGCTTATTTGCATTAAAGGGACAGAGCCCTTAAAAAAGCAAATTCTGAAAGGGATTCAAAATGGCAAGAATAAAGCTGGTGAGATCTCTTGATGTGAAAGATTTTGTGCAAAGATGTTCATGAACATGTTTTGTATAGCACTTAGACCTATTCTAAAAGGGGATATAATAGGTCCCCTTTAAGGCTTGGCTACATTTTTTCTTTCAAAGTAGTCCACACATTCTCTTGTGGGAACAGATCTGGACTGCAGGCAGGTCAGTCCAGCACCCATACCTTCTTCATCAGCTGCACCTGGATGGATGGATGGATGGATGGATGGATGGATGACCAGAGAGCTATTTTCATCTTTGGCCTGATGTTTAGTTCAACTATGTCTCCCATGAGTGATTGAGCCAAGCAGCTGTTTCTCTAAAAAGATGGCATTGTTTCAGCAATGCAGAGGCTATAACCTCTATGGTAGCAGCTCTGGAAGGCTGCACTTATTTGGTAATAAATGTTACTATTACTTTTAGCGCTATATTAGCCATATTCAGGTTAAAACAGTACAAAGCAGCTTTTCATGTTAAAATATCAGTTTCAAGAACGATGAACATGGCGCTGATGTTACAGCGGACATTGTGGCAGAGGCAGCAAAGAGACAAAACAAGATTAAATCATGATCTTATTTCAATCCCATGCCTATAGGGAGACCCTGTTTTTTTTATAGCTAAAATAATCTGATATTGATTTGTTGGCCTATATTCTGTGTGTACGTGCAGTTAGGTTTGAAAATGTGGATTTAAAAGTTCAGACTAACACGGTTCAGAGTATTTACATTCACAATTTCAAAATTACCCCAAGATCCTTTCTTAAATATACACCAATACCAGTGTTGGTGATGGTATGGACGTCTCCCCTGAAGTATTGAATCATCTAAGCAACAACACTGGACATGAATGTTAAGAATAAGTCTTTATGTATTTTTCTGTGTGAAACAAATGACCATTATACTACACAAATAGAAGCGGATACTGTCAGAGACAGAGACCATGTCCGAGAAATAAGTACAGAACATGTAATATACATATACTGGTATTATAGAACTGTAAATTATTGCTTGTTTTGCTACTTTGTTTTCTGGATTTCTACAATACTAGACACAATATTCAGATTTCAACAAAAACAGTACAATAGTGACAGTATTAACGGTATTACTGGGCTTTTTAGTAGACAGAAATAAAAGAAACATTCAGACTGAGTCCATGTTGAACACAACACCATGAAAGTTGGTTTTGATCAAGCATCTTCAGGTCTTATTGTTACACAATTTTGTCTTTTTTTTTTTTTGAAGTTTCCATTACAAGAGTGCCAAGAGAAGCGGTAACAAACTGCAAAATGGGACTGACCTCAGCAACGGAAAACAAACAAACAAAAAAAAGAGAGAAAACACTTGGCATATTTACATAGATATACATTTTCTTCTCAACTGTGACCAAAGTGCACCAGTTGGAAACACGATGACCGACACAATCCCTCCTGCTCTGCTGCTTCATCAATCATCTGCTGTCTGCTCGAACAACCGCGACCGAGTTACCGATGTGCCGACATTTTCAAACAACCGCTCAGCTCTCTCAGCACATACGACGAATGTTTCTCGAGGACACGAACACAAAGACAAAGATGTTGTTGTTTTTTTTTCTTTTTTTTTTTTTCTGTTTTTGTTTCTGCTCCAACATCCTTCTTCATTTGAAACCTCCAACTGTACTGCATGTAAACACCTTTTCAGAAGTACACTCCCACAGATCCAAAAGGCCTGAAAGGTTCACACTAGCAAAGAGGAAGTGGAGTGCTTCACTTACTGCAGTATGCTGGTGAAAAGGCTAACCAGGTGTTTAGCTCCAGATACAAACACACATAAAGGAAACTGAAGAATGTGCTTCCTACTTTGTCTCAAAGAAGACTTTTATGTGAAGGAAACAAAGAAAACACTGGCAATAAAGTGCTCGCATGCACACAGACTTGTCATACGCTTAATATTGTTATATAGCCAAAAAAAAAAAAGGAAAAAAAAAATGACCCAAAAAAGGTATTTATAAATTTCATGCCTGAACAGGATGAAACAGGTATAGAAAATGGATGCTGTCTAGCAAAATAAATAAGATTTAGACTCACTTCTGACAGCCATAAGCCCTGTTACAAGCATTTGTTCATGGTGCTTCTGAAGAACTGACATATTTAGTTACATAAGTAGGTGAAAAATATACATTAGGATAAGTTCAGGCATTCACTAAATAATATACTGCAAAAAAAAAAGAAAAGAAAAAGATGATGAATGAGAAACAACAGCAATTTGGTTGGAAAAAAAAAACTCTGTCCTCTCAGATTAATAATCCACATCAGTGTCTGACAATGAAAAATAATCTCATGTTTTGGTAAAAATGAGAGGCGAGCGAATGCTTTGGTTGGTATATGAGTTGGTATCTCATGAGGCAAGTTTAATTTCCCTTTTCTCAGTGAAATGCTTTCAGGTAAGCTGCAGTATCTAAAAGAAATATTTCCACCTATTTACAGCAAGAAAAACAGCGCGGTATTGTGGTGCGCAGCAGGAGACGGTCAACAGCACCGCAATTGCTTCGGGACATCAAGAGATTCTCAGTGCAAAACAAGCAGTAGTGGGTTTCAAAGGAAACCTGACACATTGAAAGTGGCTTTGATCAAATAAAATAAAAAAAAAATAAAAAAAAGTAATCAAGACGAGAAAGATGTGAAGTACAATAAACAAATAATCAGAAAAAGAAATGATCCCAAACCTCTTTACAAAATGAGGGGGGCGATGAACGCGTTCGATCCATCACATCTCCACAAAAGCGGCAAATGGAGCTGAAGACTGATCTTCTTTTTTTTTTTTTTAAAAAAGAAACCTGCTCAGTTTTTTTTTCATCTTCAAGGACGTCACTTTGAACTCCGCGTGGGAATATGCGCTCATGTCAATAGCGTCACATAATTCTTCTGCCATCACAGACAACAACTGGAAAAAAACAAAAACAATCAAGAAACAAAAAAAAAACAAACAACTAAGCTCCTCATCATCTACTTTAACTAACTAGGCATGCAAAAAATGTTGGGGTATCAAATACACAGTAAGGATATACAACTAGTAGCTTAGCAAAAAACACCTCTCCAAAAAAAAAATCAAACAAAAAAAAGAAATAAAGAAAGTCAACCACCACAACTTTGTTAGTCACATATGGCGCTTTGTGCTGTGATGTTAAACAAGTTCCTTTTTCTTCATACAGCGTTTGTGTTTTTTTGAATTACATTATATACATGCAAACAAGAGCAGGAACATCACGCACAATCCTGATGCAAGCTGAAGCAGCCAGATAATGAAAAAGAAGGGAAAAAAGCCATATATGTACTGTAAATATATATATATAGATATATGTAGATATAGATATATGTATATATAAATACATACATACATGTATGTATATGCAAATAACTTGAAAACAATTAAAAACAGGAAAAATTATTATACACATAACTATGATACAAAGGGAGAGGTGAAGAAGCTAACTGACAGCGAGCTACTGAGCAGGACTAGCGATGTGTGTGATAAGTGACAGGTGCCTGCGATGGGACAGGTATTATGACCCCTCTTGCTGAAGTTGAAAAGGGTTGGTGGGGGGCAGGCACACGTGCACGCTGCTCCCCACGCTGTCCGCAGAATGTGATGAGTGTGTATATGTGATTCTCATCCATTCCCTTCAAGCCGCCTCATTCCATCGCCACGTTCCCCACAAACACCGTCTTCGAGCAATGTTTGTTTTTGCTTGTTGTTGAACTGAAATGAGGGGCATCGACGCTCTCTGGAAGTGCAGAGACGAGAGAGAGAAAGAGAGGGCAGGTGTGTTGCGGATTTAAAGGGCGGTCGGGGGCCGCACTGGTGTCAGGTGGCGGAGGGGGGGGGGGCTCTCTAGTTGGAGACCTTCGGGGGCCCATCAGGACGTCTGGTCTGGACAATCTGCTGCTTTGGCCGCGCCGCTTCATCCTCCTCCGTCTCGCTCTCGCATACGTGGACGACCACGCTTGGGGTGGACTCTGTCCCTGCGTGGAGTTCATACTTTTCACCTGAAGGGGGCAGAAACAATAATAAAAAGGAAAGGCAAGAGTTACTTAAGTATTTAAAATTCTGACGGCATAAAATAATTGTTTTTCGACTGCTTCAGATCAGGCCAGCGCTCGAATTAAGGAAAAAAACAAAGCGACATTTCCAGAAAGAGTCCTGCTACTTGTCCAAATGCCAGACTCGGACAGGGAACACACACTTGCTAGATTGTATCATAGTTGCCATGGAGATGAAATCAGGCTGCTGCCAGATGGGAGGAAATTGGTCTGGTAGCTTTTCACTGTGGTGCCAAACAGAGAGATGGACGGTGAATGGAGGCCTGCTGTTACCACAGGGAGTTGACAGAGGGAGGCAGCGCGCTGTGCTGCAGCCCAACCCTAATCTGATTTCAGATGGCAGGATGTGAGGCAGCCAACAAACCCATTTCCTGATGCCTCGTGTTTCTATGGTAACAGGAGAAAGTGGTCCTCTGAGGTGAATTTGTGTGCGTGTGTGTGTGTGTGTGTCCATGTTTGTGAGAATGTGGAAAGTTTCATCATGTTTTTGTGGATAACAACAAAAAAAAAAGATATCGATGTTTTGCTGATGAAGTGGAAAACATTATTACTAAGTCTGTATTCAGCTAAACTGTACCCACATATGGAACCATGGGAAGATGCTGTAGGCGTGACACAACTGTTTTACAGGTTTTTTTTTTTAAAGGTTACTGCAACCTCACAGCACGACAGAAAGAAGCAGAGCAGAATTGTTGTTGAGGAGCTGCTCAGAATGTTTTTGTTTTTTTTTACAATTTCCCAAGTCTAACTGTGCTGACCTGACTTAACCTCGATCATCCGTTTAAACTTTTATGGCAGAGTGAAACAGATCCACATAAAAAGCATTACATGTAGGTAGCAACTTTAAAAAAACAAACAAAAACACAGCAATACTTTTATCACCATTTACTGTGGAAAGTACAGGACTTGCTGCGCCTGATTAGGTTTGATTGGACAGTAAGTGTTTGATGGTTGGATTTGCTGATTAGTTGACACAGATTTGTCAAATCCATATGCGCGCACACATGCACCTTAAACAAATATTGGAGCTGATGCGTATTTCCTTGGAGACGAGCCGTAACTATGAATTAAGAGCCTTTGAAACAGGCAGATGGTGTCTGGAACTATAAAGTGCTTTAATTGGCTTTTAGTTACTGTGTTTTGTTATCAATACTTTTATTTTATTGTTTCCTGTCTAACAACATGTCACTGCAGCAGTAGGAAGTGCTGATTTCACACCGAAGTCTATTTTAGAGTGCAGTGATGACAGTCTTAAAAACCTCAGTTAAATTAGACCTGACGCTGCTTCACATCGATTAAAAGTTAAGAATTAAAAAGGAAAAGTGATGATAAAAAGTGATTTCCTTTCTACACCCCCCCCTGAGGTGCGTGAAATGATTTCCTGTTTGTATTCGGTCACTATTGAGGGACGAGTGACTCAAATCTGATGTCCGGAAGAATAAGTAACATGTTCAGAAGGTTTGCTGCAGTGGATACTGACCCGGTCCTAGTTTGGCAACAGCACACAGCAAGTCATAGTTGATGACGGGTGTAGCGTCTTCGCTCTGGCTCCAGCCCACTGGAGGTGAGGCTGGTGGCGAGATCAGAAACTGTTTGACTGGCTGGGGAGGCGCCAGGTACGACTTGTCGATGTCCTCATCGCCGTTCTGGATCTGTGGAAGAGGAGATGAGCACCGTTAAATGTTGAGATGTAACTTAGATCCATGGATCTGTATAACGGTGTAATTACTCACTTAGATGGACACTTTTAACGTCAACATATTTACATATATAAAGGTATATGAAAGAAACACATTTTGAACTCTTCTTTACTAACGAGATAAATGTCAGAGTCCATTTGCGTTATGTAAGTGTGCTAATTTGGCACAGGAAAAGCTCTATTTTCAGTCTTCTAGTGTTAAATTTCAGGCTCATTCCCATTAAAGGATTTTGGAATTTTGATCGCTGCCAATTGCTGTAATTATGATACCTACGTGTGGCCTTTGTCTGCGCTCTGAAATCCTTAATCCTCTTACGTCAACGTACAAAGAGTTGCTGCAGGGGTCACGGCTGGTGATGCATTTGTGAAAACAGAGGTGTCAATCTGACGCAAGATTACACATATTTTCCCAGGAAGCAGGACTGTGATCTCGTCTGTAGTAAAAATGAGCTAAATGTTGTTGTTTTGTTTTTTTTATTTTAGTAAATCAGATACAATTCTTTGAATTTGCTGCAAAATATCATGTGTGAGTATGCTGTAGGAGCGGCAGGATTCTTTTTCAAGATATCAGATCAGAAAATGTCATCAGTTTTGAAAGCATGCCCCCGTTCCCTTCCTGCAACACACCACTTTGTTTTTTTCTTGCCCTCCCCTCCCCCCCAGGCAAAATTCAGGCACACACATATTTATAGTCACAATGGAGGAGAAAGCACAAATGTGTTCCTGTGCTGAATGTAGTGACTGATGGCTTCTGACAGGAGGTTTTGTGGTTTCAGGAGGCAGTCAGGTGTGGCTCAGAGGAAACTTCAAGGAGTTGGGAGGAGAGTCGGTGCCGGCCTCCTTCCGTGCTTCTGTGCTCACGTTTTCTTTGTGTATTTGTGTTGCCTGACAATGCGGTATAATGGTATGTAATGATCCTCAAATCTTCCTCACCCCATGATGTTGCTCAGAAACTCACTTGAGCAAAGTAGAGTTTTAGCTTCTTGCCGTTGAACTCGGATTCGTGCAACTCGATGCGAGCGCGTGCGGCTGCCTCTGGGGTGCTGAAGTTGATCCGGATTCTCCTGAAGCTTTTGAACATCTGGAAAGTCGTCTGTTCATCGTAGATCCGAAACAGCGCTTCAAACCTCTCCTACAGAAGATTAAAAAAAAAAAAGAACAAAAAACAAACAAGGCGGTGAAAAGACTGATCGATGACTAAAGAGGAAGTGATTCATATTTGTTCCTGTAGATTCTGTCAACAATTAGCCGTTGACTTTTCTTTGTTTTCACTTATCTGTTAAACCATTTCAACAGAACACAGGGGAGTGGCTGCTTTTGAAATGTGCTAAAATGTCAAATAAAGAGTGATAACGAACATAATTTGTCCTTACAGGAATAATCTATATCTACTGTAAATGTTTGGGCAAATGTTTTTTTTATATATAGTGAAATGAATGACAGATAAATGACTTTATTACAAAATTACAAGGGAAATTCTCCTTTCATCTTTCCTTTGTGTTCTCCCTATTTCATCCTTAATAGGTCTGAGAGCCCTTGTCTCTGCTCATTCCCCTTTTCTTCCATAAGGTGTCACACTGTCTTTATATATCACATAAAGCACTTCTCAAGTTTTTTTTATCTATTTTTTTTTTTTTTTAAACTCAGCTCTTCCTTTTGGGCACCAAGCTGGCCTCCTCAGCTGCGAACTCAATCAAGCAGCCCAGCAGGAGGGCAGAACGGAGATGGCCACCAGGAGAGCTGAATTCTGAGCAATCAGGAGTGCTATTCCTTGTTTCCTTGCCGACCATCTCACAGCAGCGCACGAAGCTTCACTGAAAAACAAGTCTTCTTTCCAAGAAACAAGAGGGATGATGGACTGCATGTACCAGTCTGACACAAGAAAAAGCTTGTCATGAACGCTGAACATCTGATACCGCTGCAGTGGGTCCAGTGTCCTGAGAGTCACACGCTTGCAATAAGTGGCATGAAAGCCAATTGGTAACCACTCCTCACAAATCAGCCTCTAATTCTGTTACTAAACTTTCATCCGAGCGGATTTTCCTCTCCGTTCCTGGCAGGAAGAGATGGAAAATAAAATACTCTCACAGCATTTCTATTGCTTGGCTGACACAGCAGCTCTCACCAGGATGGAAAGAGTACATGTTACCTGCAGGAGCACAGGCAGCATGTGGACATTTGCCTTAGTACATTAGTGACAGCTTACTGACTGCAGACAGGTGGGTAGATGGGAGAGTGTTGGATTCTGTCAGCCTTGTGTCCTTTTGATAAATTAAAAAAAAAAAAAAAAACCAACACAGGAAATCTGCAAAGCTACATGTAACACAAACAGATCTCTGTATTTCTCATGTATAGCAGTTAATATCACATCTGAATCCAAAATTCATGAAATAACACATGTCACATCATTTTACCATTCATTCTTGTTTAATCAGTTGTTTGGTCAGTTCCACTCATCTGTTTAATGTTTAATATGATATTCTGCTCACTCCAATTCAAGGCAATAAAAAACTGAATATCTTGATTAAAAAAAAAAAAAAGCTGAATCCTAACTGATACTTTGCTTCCCTCCGCCTCCATTTGACAATGAAATATGTTTGTGTTTAACATGTATCTTGCAAATAAGACCATTTTTTCATCCTCACAAAGACCAAAAGGGTGGACCACATCAGTCCAGTTCTGAGGTCTTTACACTGGCTGCCTGTCCATCAGAGGACAGACTTTAAAGTTCTGA
>JBAMYA010000015.1:6561975-6584107 GCA_037176975.1 Arrhamphus sclerolepis | reverse complement strand
GTTTTGATAGTCAAGAAACTGTCTATTTAGTTACTTTTTCAAACACCAAATAAATTTCTCCTCAACATAATCACATTTATTATATCATATAAATATAATTATTATAAGCTAGATCAATTTGAAAATGATTAGGTTTCATCAAATTGTATTCAGTTCTAATTTAACTGGATTATAATTGGATTTAATTGGAACACATTTTATTTTAAGTTGATTATAACAAACTGAATATAACTAGAGTGTATTATATTAGTCGCGTATTGAACAGCAAGCAGAGGGCATCGAATGCTGCTTCAGTGTACACAAGATGCAGCTCAGGTATGAAGCTGGAAGGTGGGACAGCGTTAAAGCAGTTATTTGAATTCGTAGGTGAAGCGTAAGAAAACCTTCACGATGATATGTGAGTGAAACTGTCTACAGGTGTCAGAGTTACACATCCAAAAAACACAGTTTGTTAATATTTCTGCCAAAGCGGACACTCCCAGGACAATTAACAATTCACAGAGTACGTGCTATATATTTATCCCTGGAAGTAGTGGGTAAGTTTTTAATGGCGGTTATGTTGCAACGTAACAGCATGGTTACCCAACACTGCGTCCTAAGAGAACTGAAACAAACCACCATTGGCCAGTTATCTGACCCGAGAATGGATGATTGCTTCCTTTCTCGGATGTTAGCGGCTGCTGGTGGGTGTATTTACGTGCATACAGAGCTTAACAAATTAAAATTGCGAGTTGTAATTGGAATCCGTCTGAAAAAGCTGTAAAGCTCGACGCAGCTGCGGAAAAAAAACACATTGCAGAGACAGGTGGTAACTCTGTTAGAGCTAACGTAGCTTTTTTTTTTTACTTTACGTAATTAATCAACATTTTTGAGAGAGCTTGAAAATATAATTGCGTGGTACTGGTATTTCACATCAGCCTGAAGTTTACTGGCAAATCTTCCTGATTGCAGTATATTTGTGATTAGCTAGAAAATATAAACAAAGCACTTGTTTGGCCTAGCTGTGGAGCCCACTTAAATCCTCATTCAAACTGTGAATTTTCCATGAGCCTTAGCCAGCTACTATGACTCAAATGTCAGCAGACGCCATGAGTAAAACTGATAAGGTTTGGAGCTGCACACACTGCGGCTACTTCCTTAACCCAAATTGATGTTTTGACATGAATGCATGTGTGGGAAAGCTGAGAGATTGTGTTCCATACCAGCACGCACTGTTTGTTTTTAACCCCATAATGCTGATGATGCTGATTAGTGTGCGAAACAAGTGAGCGAACATCCTGAGGTAATGAGAGGAGGAAGACAAGAGGAAACAACAAAGAGGAGAGGCTGTGTTGAGTTACACGTGGCTGAAAAGAGGACTGCTCATCTGCCACTGCAATGTTCCTCGCACTGACTTACTCACTTTACTGTCTATGTGCCTGAATATGTGAGAGGAAATAGGTGAGTCAGGATTTGTCATTGCATTTCCAATAGTGTTGAAAAGGGCTGAAAATTTCAGCTCAATTTCCAGAAACTTTCCAAAAATCTTCTATGGGAATTTTTCCATTTTGAAATGAAACTGTGTAAAAAGCACTGCTCTGTAGAATAAATGGTTGTAAAGAACTAGTTAGCATCATGGTAGCACCCTCTTTAACTGGCGGTGAAACGCTGCCATCTTAAATCCAATGTCCCTGATTTACTAGCAAGCTACTGACGTAACACATTTTATATTTGTTAAAAAAAAATAAATAAATAAAACACCACAGATCTGCCCAAGTGGTTTCACCAAACCTCATTTAAACTTAGATGCTTTTTTTGAGCTCCGATCTGACTCTGATACATTCAATTCAATTCTAAATACTGTTAATCCCTCAAGGGAAATTCAGTTGTTGCTGTAGTCATCATGATTTAAGTCTCTTCAAAGGTTCACTGTAGAAGGTTATAGCAAAAACTGAATATTTACAATAAAAGGGCAAGAAAAAAAAAACTATAGAAAACATCTACATTCTGCAACCGTTCAGTTATAGTTATAGACAACATGCTTCATCTGAACAGAATAAAACAAGTAGGGCTATTTCAATAGCAAAAACAAAACAAACAAAAAAACCTTAAAGATTTGCATTTGAATTAACATTTTTGATTGGTAGTAAATTACGTCAGTATCAGCACCGGACACTGATATTAATCATGCGGTAGTATAGGGCAGAAATGTGTTATTTTCCCTATTTCCATTAATTTCCCATGTTATTGGCTAACTAGCAGTTTTAAAAAGTTCCAGTTCACATTTATTCCCACTAA
Organism: Arrhamphus sclerolepis; assembly: GCA_037176975.1. Lineage (NCBI taxonomy): Eukaryota > Metazoa > Chordata > Actinopteri > Beloniformes > Hemiramphidae > Arrhamphus > Arrhamphus sclerolepis. The sequence goes on along the minus strand of JBAMYA010000015.1, from coordinate 6,581,830 downwards.
TTCCCACTGTCAGCTTCCTAAATTCATGAAAGTTGTAGAACCTCTAACTTCCACAGCTACAGCACAACTGTACTTGCCAGTGGGGATGAACTGGTTTGAACCACACAACATGTTTTTCGCTGCTGTATGTGGAGTAAAGGGAAACATGAGGACAACAGGTGAGAGAGAAGAAGCAAATGGTTTTTCCCCCATTTAACATGAGGCCATAAAAATAATAAGATTTCTCTTGTGAAGAGCTTCAACTGAATAGAAAAAAAAGTGAGGAAAACACCACATGATTACATCAAACAGTTAGTGAATTTTGATGTGTTTAGGCTGGAGTTCAGGCAGAGGGAGGTGTGAAGTAACAGCTCTCAAGTAGCAAGGCAGCTTGGTTTAATTGAATCCGCAAGCGTGGTCATCATTACTGACCACATGTTTCTCACTGTTACCTTTACATAACACCCAAGGATGGATTCCCTTCCCCTCCGTCCCTCTGCCTCTGCAGAGCAGAGCCAGCATGAAGCAACGTGCAATGTAGAGTGTGTAACATTATTTTCCTTATTGTCTAAATTCACACGTTTCACAGTAAAAGCACCGATGAGCAAAGTATAAGCGTACAGAAGTGTTTACGCTCAAAAGATTACTTGCAACGTGACAACCATTTGAAGCTGGGGAAATCTATATGTCCTCGCTCATGTCAAAGCTGTTTTATTTCTTCTGGCAAGAAGACAGCTGCAGTTTACGATATATCCGTGGCATCACAAGAGAAAGAAAGGCCGAAGGTCAACCCTTGCAATAATAATAATTAAAAACAAGACTGTATGTTTGCTAGTGAACTGTAGCCACTCGTGTGGCTGAAGGGTTTCCTTCAGCTAACTGTCTCTTGGGTGATGAGGCACTAAAGTTCCTGAGGGTAATGGAAAGGCTTTCATCACAGCGGCGACATGGCCACAGGCATGATGCACGAGGTAGCAAGCACAGAGCCTGCTAGTTGACTAGTCCTGACACAATCATCTGAACAAAATACCAGTCAGCTAATATGATGTTTTATGAGCGAATGTCAACACAGCTCCTTCCGGGGTGAATTCAAGCAGCAGGACAACAAACAGTATTGATTGACAGGGCAGTGCTGAGGGGAATGGGAGAGATGAGAATCGACGAGACTTAAGAATCAACCACTTTATACACTATATATCTGCTGCAGACCTCTTCCAGGGTAATGAGCCAGTCAAGCAGGTGAATTAGTTATGTGACTTAAGTGTTTCCCCATCTTATGTAAAGGCTGGTTTAGGTTTCTTTAATGTGCAAGGATCGCTGACAGTCAGCAGAGCCGCAGCTTCATCCTGTTCTGTCTGCATGGTAAATACATTCTTGGCAAATTATATAACAATTGTGCAGTTTTGTGCCACTGCGTCACTGTGTAGTTCAAAGACCTATAGAGGGTTCAAATGTGCACTATGTTTGTTCACTGTCACTGGTGAGAGTGAGAAATCAAGTCATGTGAAACAGCTACATGCCACATCTCGACTTTAATCCCTACATCATGTGCATAAACATACTGTGAGCACACACACACACACACAGACGCACACAAAAAAATCAGCTCAAATTTAACTCCAAAGTAGAAGCTTTTGCATGATGAAAATCAACAGCTTAATGGACAATGACACAGAATACAATGTGGAGATCTAATCAAAAAGCAGAAAACGGATTCAGTACAGAGATAAAAATCAGTAAGATAACATCAAACATTTATTTTATTGTTCATAAATTGCTGGATATACAAAGGACAACAGCATGTAAACTCACTGACTGAATCACAATTCACTATTTTGACCTGGTGTCTCGTTTAAGCCGGGACAGTATTTCAGTCACGTTGGCTCTCGATACCCCAATCCATGACAATAATCCACAGTCTTGTTCAACTCTATGTTGAATTACAGCATTTGGTGTTGTGCATCAACATGAAGAGATTAACTGACTGCGATGTCAAGAACATTTTTTTTTTGTTCTCTTTCTCTTTTTCCACTTGGTGAATCATTCTGTTTCCTCTAGGACACGTGCGCGGCTGAAGCACAGTCTAATCCAGACCCTTGTGCCTGCACTGGATTTGGGTGAAAAACTGACAAACTAGGTCAGGGAGTCTCAGTGATTCAGGCGCAATATTACACTAAAAATAAATTGTGCTGGAATATTTAAGACATATTATTCCTTCATCTCGTGGGCCATCATTTTCAATTACTGTCCTGCATAAAGGGCCAGACTGCAACCAGTCTAACGGTTGCACCAGGAAGGCAGATTGTTGAGATAAAGAAAATCTCATCTCTCTAAGCATGTTTGTTTGTGGATACGTTTCCTTATCACATTGCATATTTCTTTTCCAAAACAGAGCAAACTTTCCACTGCAGTTAAGTCAGTGTAGAGTTACAACTAACACTTGAAGATGTACGATGCTGAAACTGCACAATGCTTTTCTGCTTCAAGACAATTAAATAAAACATGAAACTAAAGTAAAATTAATACTTCAGACATTAGGTTGCCTCTGTGGCTTTTTCAGCTTTTTAGCCTAGATCTCATGGTGTCAAAAAACAAACAAAGAAACAAAAAATTTGACTTGCTTGTTGGATTGGAAAGTACCAGAAAACTGGGGATCAAATTTCCAGAAACATTCCAGAACTTTTCACGGGAAGTTAATCAGGGTAATTTTGTAAATGTTGCAGTTTGGAAGCCAATGGTTCACAAGATGAGAATATAAAATCTGGAAATTACTGCAATGCCATTGCACTGATTTATATATTATATATTCTATTTACCACTGATGCTGGACAAACGACTTGGTGAACAGATAAGCATTCATTAACCGGTGTACTAAATCAAACTACAACCTATGTTTTTGTAAAACATACAAAAAACCAAAACTATCAAGCAGCAGGCAGAAGAACCGGCCTCTTACTTTCAATGGCTATGTTCCAAATATAGTATTTTCATTTGCACTTGACACAGTGTGTTATGTACACGGTGTTCTGACCAGTGTGTGAAAGAGTGCTGTTCCAATTCTTTTATTGGAAATGATAATATAACTTTCTTGTTAAGCTGCTTCACCTAAATTACCACCAAGATTTGACTTTTGTCCACCAGAAATAATAATTTTTAAAAAAGGAGCCCACTTTTCCCTGTCTTGTGTCTTCTTGTACTGTGCTGCACCGCAACAGAATTCCAGAATTTTGCAATTTTCATTTGTTGCCAAAAATTACATCTTAAGGAAAGACTGTTTATCAGTACTTTCTAAACACTAATTCATGTGTAGAGCGAGCAGCCACCTTCTGACCATGTCCCCTTTCAGGATTGACATCTTTTTCTGGCATTGTTTTCTCAGTTTAATGCTTTATTCAATTTAATGCCCATAAATAGATAAATAAACCAGATTCTGCAAAGCTGGGGAAACTCTGAGGCTGTGTGTGTGTGTGTGTGTGTATATGCACGCAAAGCAGACTTTTAGGATACCAGCAAATAATCAGTGTTAGAAAACAACAAAAACGGTCCGTGATGAATTGCGTCGTCTGCATTGTGAAGGCTGCATAAGCACTGGGCAGGTCTGTGAATACTGCAAGTGTTATTACACTGCAATCAATACTTTGAGCAAGGAGCTGTATTGACAGGACCCCGACGCTCCGGCGCTACACTGCCACTCCCTAGGGGCCAATGTGTCGATGGCAGGGAGCTTGAAATCACTTCATAGCATGTGGGGACACATTAATCCTTTTACCAGCAATCTGGTCATTACGGTATAATTATTGAGGTAGGAGCAGTTTTCTCCTCGGTATCACTCAGGCCTGAATGAAACACACACACACCGTCACACATTCTCCTAAACATGCAAGTGTGCCTGCACAGGTCCCACGCAGATCCATGCACTTTAAGCACAACGATAATCCAAATAGTTCCCACCATTACATTACATAAGGTCTGTAAGAGATGCCCCATAAGCAGCTTTTAACTTGGGCTATAGCAGAGACTGATTAGCTCCTTTTCTTTGCTCACTACCACTCTGTCTCATCCTAGTTCCCTCTCTTGCATTTTAGCCTCCATCTCTAATCCTCTCTAATGGCAACACTTCGAGTCATGGTTGAGAAGTTAAGTAACACTTTTCTGAACTGGAACATATAGACAGTGACAGAAAGTATCTGAGTACATTTGCTCATTAGGTATACTTAAATATTTCTTCTCTTAACTATAGCTTGAGAGACAAAAAGTTTCTGATTGCATTGAAAAAATACAAAGAAAAAGACCCTTTCCAAGAGCCTAAGATGATATCTACAAATAACTATAAAAGCCAAACCTCAATGTTATTTAGCTTTAAAGGATAAATGACTCCAAAAAGGAAAATTGTCATTATTTTAACCATTTCAATGCTACATTTTATATAAACAGCAGCTGAAATGACTCCAGCTTGCAGGGTTTAGCACTCTGTACCCCAACAGACTAACATTAATGCTGCTTGTCTTCAGCTATTTGTTTTGGACTTGAGAGCTAATAAGCACATTTGATGAGGGTAAGACTGTCCTTAAATAACAACAATAACAACGTGCAGCCATTGTATGCTGGTATTTCCTGTTCATCCATCTTAGTGGATAAATTGTGCAAGGTCTTTTTGTTTTGCGTCTAAACCTATCCCCCTTTTTTTTTGGCCACATGGTAACTAGACTCCCCACCCAGGAGACTGTCCTTTGTTCTACGTCACCATAACGGACGAGGCTCCAACCTTTACCTGAAACCCGAGCCAGAGCGCCTCTCTAGGGTTTCAAGTCGATATGAAATGCCCATGTCCACCTGCCTAGCGGCCGTACCGAGGGGAGCAGGCACACCTGAGCCCAACACTCAGGACCGGGATCACTTAACCCTGCCAAGATGCAGATCTGGTTTCCTAGCAGCACAGAACATGATACTGTCACCATCTACTGTCACTGTCTACATATCTACATATCTGCCGCTGCACTTCTGCCTTAGCCGTCATCCAGCAGCTGGTCAGTGTGCATCATACCGAGGTTTTTAAATATGAGCGTGGTATCACATTAACATTTAGACAGGAATTTTGGCTGATTAATATAAACTGAGAGCTCTAGCAGTGTTAGATATTTAAGATTTAATGAAAGAAGACCACTGGCTAAATGGCCAATGTACAGTAAAGGGAGTGAGCATTTCTTTCTTTTTTTTTCTCTCAAATTCTTTAACTATTTGAACAAATTAATAAACATTCTGCAAATTTTTAGGTGTTCCTAAAATAACATTAAACCTCCAAGTCTCCAGCCGAAACACTTTGCTTAGCCTAATTGCGTGCTCAAAATAACCTTCTGAAGAAGCACTTCAGTTTTTCTGAATGTCAAAAAAGCAGATTAGTCAACAAAAAGTTGTTTTTTTTTCACAACCAGAATGATTTCTGGAACATTACAACCTGGGAACAGACTTATGTGACACAAGTTAAGGATAAGCAGCGTCAGATTGACGGCAGGATAGACGGAAAGTGACCTAGGCGGATGGAAACTTCTTTTGACGTCCTCTTCAAGGAGTTGCTGTGTTTGCTGACTGACATGTTCGTCTGTAGGACTGCGAGTCTGCTGACTCACTGTTGTGGTTGAAGTGAGCGACTATGGAGTGTGTGAATGTGTCAGTGTTACTACAGTTGTCTGTGGGAAAGCGGGCACGAGTTGAAAATTGCTGTCTTTTGTAGTCTGCGATGCAGCCTACGTAGTGTTTATGGCAGGTTGTCATGAAGTCCAAATTCTGTTTTGTCTCAAGAGCTTGATGTGTTAAATGATTCACAGTATTAAAAAAAAAATAAAACCCTCCCACATTTTGTTCAGCAGACTGAAGCCAGAGAAGCCCTTATCAGGAGAAAGAGAAGGTTAACTGCTTCGTGACATTTTTATAAGAATATGAAGAACCAAATAAACAGGATAATTAAATAGGTTAGGTGTAAATGCCAGCATCAAATCAACATGCAAGGTAGCTGCAAAGGCTTGCATCACTCTCATAAACTCGCTGCTTGCCAACATGCAGTGACCTTCATCATATGACCTCTGCTATCATGTGCTGATGCTGTTAGATTTTCCAGGTAATGATAGTGTTGTGATAAGCATACACTCATTACAGCGTCTGCTGTTAATCTGCAGTTTTGGCCTAACTGAGTCTTACTGCAACAACAACAACCCTATTTTCTCCAAAATGCAAGTGAGCACTTTGTAATAACAGCCTAATATCCCACAAGACCTGCCATTACTGATAGAACTACCTGTCTTGACTGCAGTCTCTCTGTTTCTGTTTGACTCACTGATGTAACCAGTACAGACTGAGCAAAGGTGCAAGCAAAGCATTTGAATAGAGTCAAAACACTGACTTCATAACACCATGGCCATTTACAGAACATCTCCTCTAAATAAAATCCTACTATTTGCTTCTTTTTATGTCCCCCATTCAGATACCACTGCCTAATGTTTCCACAAAAACATCTTTTAAATAGTAGCAACCCTCATACATATTAGTTCACACATAGTCCTTTGCTAAAAAACAAGATTCTCATCATCATGATTTAAGCATTTTAATAAAAACAGAGACCTCAGAAGGGCCCAGATCTTGCTGAATGGTAATAAAAACAAGAGCAAGCTGACAGGGTGGTGAGCTCAATCAGAGGCCACTCCCCACGTGCCCTGCTTTAATCTGCCATCTCCCTCTGCGATCCTCATCGTCATGTGAAACAAAGATTAACAGTGTTCTTTGTTTGAAAGTCAGCTCTTTGTCTGCTTTTTTAATTGCAAGTAAAGTCTTTTTTTTCCCCCCTGTTTGGATGAGTCTGCAAGAAGTGGGAAGATATGTCATGTTTGATGAGAAGCATTAGTGAATGCTGTCATTCAATTGTTCTGTGAAGTCACTTTTGGTATGACAACTGATGAGAATACATCATGATGAAATGAATGACTGATCCTAAAGAAAACACACAGGAGGAGTTAAGAGTCTATGTGTCACAGTTAGTTTCCACTCAACCACAATGAACTTTAATTTTTCTTTCACACAGACTCTCTGGAAAACCCCAAGAATGATGATCCCTATAATTGGAAAACAACTGCAGGGTGACACATTGGTGCTGTTCACCTTTGCTGGTCTGCAGTGGTTAGAAACGTTATGGGCGTTGGGAGCAAACGCAGCAGCTGCCTGGCTCATTGAGGGGGGGAAGGGGGCATCACAAGTCAGTGGTCAGCTTGCATTGTTTGAGTGCTCATATGTGCAGGATATTTTCAAACACATCAAATAACAAGCACATGCAGGTCATCCCAAAAAGCAACACGGCAGACATCCAGGATTAGTGATAAGCATGCAGATGCTGTTAAAATAAACAAACAAAACTGACTAGGACTTCCACAATTTCATTCTGTGATCACAGTGCACAGCAGCACTAATGGGCTTATAGAGGTTCTATGATCATTTTAGACATATTTCTTTTCTGTCTTTTTGGTGATAAATAAATCAGACACGCGGCCAGTAGGTGGGGGAACATATTCTGATAGTAAATTTCAAATGGGTTCAGAGGGAGAGTTGATGGTTATTATGGCAGCTATGTGGCCTGACAGTCCCCCCTGCAAGTTGCCATGGATTAGAGCCAAAAGCAGGGTCCTGCGATTCACTTAAGACACATTTATGTTAAACTGTTTTCCTGCTCTGCAACCGACAAGCAGTATATCAATATATTCTAAGAGCTTTAGTTAAACAATGTTTGGAATAAGTCTGTTCTGAGTTTATAGTGACCTACAGGTACTCCAACCTTTTTACATGCATTTTCATTCCCTCAGGCATCAATGAATTTCTTGAAGATGGGAATGTAAAGATATGTTTTCTCTAAATTGTTTCCTTGAAGTGTTATAGTTTCAGTCTAACCAGGTGGACCTGCATTGCTGCTGTGATGACAGGGCAGTGACAGATAGACTGTCCACCACTGCGTATAAAAACGACCCCATTTCTTCACCTGCATGTGTCTTGCATGGCCAATCATCATCATCATCATCACACCCTTCCATTCAACTTGCGTATCATCCCCCTTGCACCTGCCACAGAACGTTAAAACACTTCGTGCATTCAGCGCCATTTCCATGCTTTGCTCCATTTTAGCTTCGTCAAAACACCGTTTTCCTGTTTAGCAATTCATCCAGCATCCATGCAATTCATCCGCGCGGACCCGGACGCGCATCTCCAAGAGCTCCCATTGATAAAAATCCTCGTCTGGCAGGAGGCTGTGTTCAACGTCATATGCATGCACTTCCAAAGGACAGCATGCAGTCAGTCAGCAAACTGCTGCACAACCATACGACTGGTTAAAGACGTGATTTGTTGCAGTGCGCGTTTTTGAGGGTAAACCGTACCTGCATTTTGTCTGACGTAAACACCTCGATGTCTACTTCGCAGGCGATGATGGTCACCATCTCCAGTTTCATATTTATCGATGGCATTACCTTGCGTGATTTGGAAGAAGAAGAGAAAAAAAAACGAAACTCAGAAGAAGAAAAAGAGTGCGTCTCTTGCTGTTCGCAGGGAGATGGTCTTCTCACACAGTTGCGGTTACGCACAGCCTGGTTCAGGTCGGTTTTCGGAGCTGAGAGAGCTGCGGCTGGACTCCTGTCTGCACCGAGACGCTGATCCGAGTGATGCTGCAGCAGCCGCACAAACTCGCTCCTCTACTGGCTTGCTCCTGCCCTCCCCCTGGCTCCACATTGACGTCATCACCATCCTCACGTTCGTCGTGTTTTACGCCACTACAGTGCTTGATGAACTGTGCTGGACGCACTGCAGAATTCGCTGTCCGGTTTATTCCGCTTCGTCTTGTATTTTGTTGTACTTTATTTTCACAGAGTTGCTGGAGAAAAAAGAAACCTTATCAGTTTAAGCGCAAAGGCTTCTGTTCACCACCACTGACTGTGAACGTGGTGTGGATACACTTACAGGAACGTAATCAGACTATAACTGGTATGCATCATAACAACTGTGCTGATTATTGATGTGTGTGTGTGTGTATATGATTAAAATATTAAAAAATATTTATTTAAAAAAATAAATTTCATTACAATTGATATGCTATGACATTTTCATCAAAAGTTTACACAGTTTTCTGAGTTTTTCCAAATGCAATATTTGTGAAACGTGCCAAAACAATCCAGAAAAAAGCGCACTTTTCAACCATGTTTCAGAGCTCTATTAAGAGCAGCTGGGTGGTGGGGGTGGGGAGTGGTGGCAGACTCCACCCCCTCTTTTCTCTGGGCTGTGCCTCCTTTTAACTTGGCTGCAGCCTTATAAGGTGAATAAAACGTGGCCAAAAATGGATCCCTGTGGAACACCAGAGGTCAAAAGGGCTGAAGCAGAGGAGAGTTAATTACTCATAATCCAGCCACAACCATTCCACTGGGTTCAAGCTTATCGAAGCACATTTTGTAAGAGTTCCCTTCTTTTTCTTCTTCTTTTCCTTTTGGCTGTTCCCTTCGGCACAGCTCCCCTGTTTTGGAGCTCACTGCTCCAAAACAGAGCAATTCTCCGCTGACCCCCATGTTAAAAGTGCCAATTTTCCTCCAGAATTAAACATATTTACAGGCTGGTACAAAAATAGTTTTTTTTTCAGCTGTGGTTTCATATTACCTCCATGACAACTGTATGGGGGGAATTTTTTGTACCACATCAGATAAATTTCTATTAAGCAATGAAGCTGACCAATCTGATGGCTGAGAGCCAGCCAGTGGTTCTCCCAATGGCAACATGGCAGTTCAAGGAAAAATGGGCTTCAAAACCACTGTACAAATCTGTGGATCACAGGATCAGATGGTTTATCCTTTGTTATTATACAGCTGATCGGTACATCTGGGTTAGAAAATGCTGGCTATCGATAAATATTGTGTAGCTTGATAATTCTGCTCAGATCTGTGTTTTTAAAGTCACAGAATACATCCACAGTAATCATTAGTTCATCAGATCTGCAGACACCATTCCAGTTTATAAATGAAGCAGTTGCTGTTTATTGTGGATGAACAAAGGTGGAAACATTTGCCAACAATGACATAGTTGCACCAATCAGTCGCTGAGCCTGTATCATGTGACCATCATCAGAAAATAACTCACAGTCAGGTAGGTGGTACTAACACACTTTATATTTCCAAACTACCAACCAAACCCATTATTAGCTATTAAACAGATATAGTCTGTATTTAATAGCACTGTAACTGTGTACCTGCGTCGGAGAAAGTCCATTATGAGCTATTGTAACAACAGTACGTCACATTGGGCTATCTATGTGCAGTGAACATGGATAGCCATTTATAGCCGTTTACAGTACTGTAATATGAATGATATCTTTACCGACTCAAACACTTGTGTGGACGTGGATTGATCTGGTTTTCAATTAGCATCTTGTAACTAATACAGACTACTGTTGTCGTGGCTACAGCACCCTGCAAACATGAACTGCGCAGAAAAAGAAAAAAAATGACCTCGGCTGCTGTTGTTGGTAGGCTACACTGCCTGATATCTGTTGCAGCCCGTCTTAGGTCGCAGGATGGCTCCATCTTTCTTTTCTACCTCTCACGATTGTGCATCTTATGTCTGAGACAGCTGAAATTGCAGAATGTGAACCCGGCCTTAAAATTTTGTTCCATAGCCGTATTGCTCTCCACAATTTTTAAATCCTTTTTTGACATGTTCATCCAAAAAAAAAAAAAAAAAAAATCACCCCCGAAAGAAAAGCAAAAGTAAAGTTATATTTAATGTAATATGAGAGTTAAATGTTTTTTATTACGTCACCATGTCACTAGCTTTAATTACTTATCTGCTATCAGCGCTGTGTAAAAACATTCTTTGCTTCATGCCTTTACTGCACATCTTTTTGTTTTCTTTTTCAGTGAAGACAGGATTACATAACCATGCGTGTCAGCTGCATGATCTGGCGCAGGAGTAATAGACAAACAACTTGACTTAATTGCAGTCACGCTAATGTGTTGAGTGTCGAAAGCTGTTAGCATCTGTCCTGACGGCTCTAATGCCCAAATTAGGCATCTATAAATTTTTCCATCTGGAATGACTCAGACATGAAAACTCTGAAAGAACTTCTTTGCGAGTTGAGCTCGTCTATTGCTGACCTGTTGATTGGAGATTAACTGTACTGTGGCTCTTGACCATTCACAGTGAAGCAGCTGATGAAGCCGACTGTGCCACTGCCACCACAACCCCTTTCGCTTCATTACGATGATAATCTGAGTTTCCAATGCGGTCGAGGACCGATCATTTCAAAAATTCCCACAGCCATTATGTCATTGCATAACAAGCCGTGTCTTCTTTCCATCACTCATATCATCCCTCTCTCTCTCCTGCCCTTTATTTCACAATAATAATAATAATTGCTCCAACAACCAAGACAGCTAAGTCCCCATGAGCCATTAATATTTAGGCTCTAAGCAGTGAGGGCTATTTATGTCTGAGTGTGTCAGCCATTGTCCACACTGAGCAGACGGAGAACATGAGAAAGATATGTGTGGATGACTGTGACATTCTTATAGCAGACAGCAGTCAGTCAGTCATTCAGTCTGGAAAAATCCACTTATATACGCCACAGCCATGTCTTATGTTAGACATTAATGCGTTTGCATAAGTCTGAACAGCGCTGTCAGATGCTCCATCTGCTCTGAGTGAATCTGCTTCATTTCTCCAAGTCACGGCCTTGAGAATAGGCAGTACAGAAGATGTTACTTGACAGATTTAGATATTATTTCCAAGTCACTCCCACAGCTCATTAATCACACACTCAGATATAATAAAGAAATGTGACCGTGTCTCCTTTACGTTTAAATACACAATTTTCTGAAAGCCATGTAGCCTTAGCTCGCCAAAGGTTGTGATCATTTATTTATGCCATGTTGGAAAATTCTCTTTTCACTTACCCATGTTTACATAGTCTTGGATCAACAGAGGAGAGCAGAGATTCCTGTCCCGCTCAAGAGAGCTTCAGCAGAGCAGATGCTTGCTGATGCCTTGTGATTTGGACCATCATCAGAGCCATCCTGCATGTAGTTAAACTGACATTTAGTCTGGGCTGATTTCATCTGGTGAAACAAAATATAGCTTGACCTATTCCAGCAAGGATTCACGGCTGCACAGTACAACAGCAATTTCAATCCATTTTATATCTCAGCAAGACCCTCTGCAGTTATTACAGCTCACACAGAAATATTATTGTTTAATAAATCTGAAGTGGATGTGTTTTAGAGAGAAATCTGCCACACAAAAGAATACATATTTGTGGAATATGATCAATTTGCAGGCCAGTCCTTTAAAAAACAAAAAACAAACCAAACCTTGCCATCCACATACCATGATGTACTGCAAGAATACTTCATTGCTTTCAGATATCAAAGCATTGTGTCGATGAAACCTCTGATCACTTCTGCGGCGCATGATAAGTAGAATGGATCATCCTGAATGATGAAGCACTTTTCTTCTGCTCTGGCCTCATTCTGCAAGCTCTGCTCCACCTCATCCTCCTCCTTCTCTGCTTCATTCTCAATTCATTTCTCCTCATTCACAATTCTCTGTTAGATCTCAGTCAACACCTCCCAAACATGAGAACAGCAGCAGCTCATTTTTCAGTCACTGGCAAAAGATGCTGCAACCTTGTAAGACTTGTTACTAAAAGAACCTTGGGTGCTGTATTGTCAAAGCATACTTTTACTACAAATAAGAAGAGATCTTGTCTATTTGGTTAAATTTGCACACCTAAATAAGCTCTCAAACTGAAATCTGCACAATGGACTGCAGTGCACTGCACACAATACAATATTTGCATCCTTGATAAATTAAATGAGAAGACTGATAGCTTTCTTATGTGGTCTGTAGCTCCAGTACTGTGGGAAAAAGCACAGCCTGGCTCTGTCCAAAGGAAGTAAAATATTCTTATAGCCCCTCAAAAGTGCATTTCCTAAAATAGAATCCCCTCAAGTATAATCCATTTGCTTAAGCTGCAGCTAACTTACTGGTGATGCAGTAAAAGCCAGAAAACAATTGTATGCTTTAAAGAGCCTGCTACTGACATACCAATGTATGAATATATATCAAACATGAAAATGCAAAGAAAGTGGTCAGATTTCTGAAAAATGCTGGCAGTTGCCTTTTTTTTCTTGTACTTAGTGTAAGCCCTGCGTATTTATGTGTGGGGGAAAAAAAATGAATATACAGGCAGTGTGAGTCATCAGATAAAGCACACTGTCAACGGAATGATAAAAATTCACTTATTGCAGAGTCTTTGACATGCATGATGCATTTTTAAGAGATGAAAAGAAAAGAAGGCAGGGAGGAGCTGCTTGGGTGAGACTCTGGTATTCTGTCTCACTGATGAGCAGAATTTGTATTCTGTAGAGGAGCTCTGCAGAGGGGTAGGAGAGAGGGAAATCAGGGCAGTGGATCATCGCGGTACAGTGATTTACGCATGCTCAGAACACACATGCATGTTAATGCACACACACACACACACACAGTGGAGAGAACAATGCACAAAAAAAACAACAAAAAAAACAACCAACAACTGCAGATTACTTATTCAAAACAGCAATTCACTCAGAGCAGAAAAAAAAAATAGAAATATGACACATAAGTATCTATTTCACATAGATCTGATCCACATTTGTGTCTATGTGTAATTTTACAAAATGACAATGTAACAAAACAAAAAAAAAAAAAAAGGAACAAAAACAGACCAAGTACAGGATCAGGTGACTGTTAGCCTGCAGATAAGCTGCAGCTACATTATCCCCCATGATCCCCCACATGCCCGCATCCATACACACCCATATGCAGTCAAACAAACACACACATACACTCCATCCCTTCACTGCCAACTTCTCGTTACAACAGGCTACTTCACTTGGCCCAACCGAACCAAGCCTTGGTTCCAGTGCCAATGCAGCTGCTGTAATCTAGGCCAAGCTATTTATATAGCAAGCAGTCAAGTAGAAGCACAGGGAGCCAGGGGGAGACAGAGGGATGGGAGGATAAAAGAATGGCTGCAGGGCAAAGAATCAGATCTAAAGAGTATGGGTAAGAAAGAGCAGGGGTGAACAGAGATGCACCGAGGCAGGACTCGTGGAGACAGAACAAACATCGTGAGCAGATGACTGAAAACAGAACGCATGAATACTTTGTCTTTTTCAGCTGATGACTGAAGACTCAAACACAGGTGGCCTGGATCTACACCTGTACAAAGCCACAAACTTGTTTTTTTATCTCGTGTTTGGGACTCCGAAGTTGAATCACTTGGAAGCGAAAAACTCTTGACAGTTTTACATGACTTCTGGCATTCAAACTTTAATTAAACGTGATAGACAGTTCCCACTGGAGAACCTTCCATCCTTTTAATTAAAATGATGACATCACAGACTTATAGTACATGCAGTAATCAGGATTAGGTGACATGTCAGTCAAAATCTAATGACAACTCTGGGAATATTAGCTTCCCTCATGTTTCTTGTAATAACTAAAAAGCTCCTAGGATTTTCACCATTTAACATCATTATTAAATATTAAGTCATAAAGACTTCAACCTGAAATTGATTTTAAGAAAATGGCATACCAATCCTGTATTGATAAGTTATAAACTAACTTTAGACATAGTCTGTCTTTAATGGCATACATAATCCATCCCATCCTCCCAAAATTGTTTTGTAAATATTGTGGTGAAGAAAAAGGAAAGCAAGACCATGTGAAAGTTTGGACAACAAGATATTTGACCTCCTTTACCCCTTTTCACATCAAGCAGGTGCTTGGCTGATGTTCTTGCCAACTGGCTCAAACTTACAACCTTCTAAGAAGTCATTTGATTTTCCACAAGCAGAAAGCCATCAAGGCATCATGTTAAGATTCGCTCTACAGTTCTGTTACAACAAAGGGTGTTTGTCCTTTAAACATTCCAAAGTGCTTTTAATTTCAGCTTAGGAGCACAGTGTAGAGATAATGTTGGTTGTTAATGTCTGCACAGTTTTTGTTTCATTTAGTTGTGTTCAACGTTATAGCAGTGTGTTTAATACGAAAAAACAAAGAAAAAAAAAGCTCAAAATCCTAATAATAGCTTTTATTTCAAAGACAAACGCAGTGAGAAAACTGCACATTCTGATCCAAATCAAAACATGTAAAAAAAAAGAAAAAAGAAAAAAAAAATTTGTTACTGTTTATTGTTTACTTCATGAATTTAGGCTGTTCAGAATATCGTTGTGTGAAGTTCAATTAGTGAGATCCTTCATTCTGTGAAAAAAACAAAAACAAATGTGAAGCAGGTGATTCTTATTTAAGGATTTGTTCAGAAGTGCAGAAAATGATAGACTACTCAGCTAAAATGATCTCAAATGCTTTAAAATGGAAGCCAAAACCAGAAAGACATGGAAGAGAACAGAAAACTACCATTCAAATCGATGTAAGAATAGCCAAAATGATGAAGAAAATTGCCTGTAACACCTGTAACAAAAATGGACATGGAAATGGAGCAACATTATGTTGACTGATGAAAGTGGGTCTAGGGGCCATGGACAGTCAGATGTATGGAGTTAGAACAGTCTCAACAGCCACAAATGCACAGGACAAGATTCACATATGTACTTATGATTCACACACAAATATAACTTGATTTACAAACGGCTTCTGGTCTGTGGACTTTGCAGCATCTGTGAGTGAATTTTGAGACTCCTCTGTCGTGCCTCCAACTCACAAATGCAACAGTGCTCTCCGGTGATGCTGCTGCTGTCTTGGGTGGCCTCCCCGGGTGCGCCAGCAATCCCCAGGGCTCCACCCGGGTCGGGGGTTCACCAGGTACGGAACCTGTGGACCTCCAACCGGGGGTGATCGCCAGCAAAGAAGTGTGTACATGGACACGATGATGTAGGTTTCTGGAGCTCCTCTGCTCCACTACTCCTCAGCTCGCTGGCAGCCATGACTTGCTTGTCAGACTCAGAAAGACGTCGTTCTCAAACATGTCTGACCAATGGGAAAGCATCCGCCCACCGCGGGATGTTTGTGTAACAAAAACAAAAAACTTAAAAAGCTTTTAATTTTGCATTTGAACAGTCCTTTTCTTTGATTAAAAATATTACTTTTTTGATTGAAGCAACTTTTTAGAATTGAATAATAAAGACAGAAATGTCCTACCCATAATATGGCCCAAATACAAAAAAAGATTACTTCAGTCAAAAAAAGTATTTTCAATTAAAAAACACTTCACTTCAACCAAAGAAAACATTTTCAATCAAATAAAAACAGTGTTCAAATATTTTTTTTGCATTCAAACACTTTTTTCTTTGATTGAAAATGTTTTCTTTTTGATTGAAGCTAAATTTTTTATGATTGAAAATATATTTTTTGATTGAAGCAACCTTTTTTCTGAATGAATAATAAAGACACAAATCTACCTTAATTCAAACAGACTGAATTTTGTATGCAGATAGCTTGTTTGAATGGTTTAATGTGACTGGATCGTGAGTAAATGTTTCCCACGTGTGGTGCGTTCTTATGATTGGCTGAAAGAAGGACGATATCTGATTGGTTGCAGATCATTGGTGTTAGAAAAAATGCATTTGTGAGTTGGAGGCATGGCAGGAGAGTCTCAAAATTCACTCACAGATTCAGCGAAGTCCACAAACCAGAAGCTGTTTGTAAATCAAGTTATATTTGTGTGTGAATCAGAAATACATGTGTGAATCTTGTCCTGTGCATTTGTGAATCCTCCCGTGCATTTGTAAATCATCCCATGCATTTGTGAATCTTGTCCTGTGCATTTGCGAATCGTGCTGTGCATTTGTGACTGTTGAGACTGTTCTTACTCCATATAAGAGTGACAAAAGTGGAGACTGTGTTTAAGTGATTTGGATCTCAACTCAGACCCCTTGAAAATCTGATTCGAGGCATACCCATTCATTTATCTGACAGACATGTTCAGTGTTTTAATGTTGACCCTTCAGTGTCCCAGAAATTATTGCAATGAACAATATTATTTCCATCTTGAGATCAAAGAAGACAGATGGGAGGATAAATGCAGACCAACCAGAAATGACTGGTAGATGACTCAATAGACACTATATAAAGACTTGTTTTCTTTTTCTCTTCGCTCTTCTTCAGGGGGCTCTTTGCAGATTTGGCAGTGTGGTGTCATGATGGCCAAAATTTTTTCATCATGCAAATCTATCTGGGTATCTTTAATGATAAGGTATCATATTTGAATATTTGTCACAGTATTTATTGACTTGTTCAGCATAATTGTGATGGAGCTAAACCCTAACACCTGGATTATTACTTTTCACCATGATATCTTATCCTACTTTTTATATTCAGCAATAGGTATGTTGTTCCGGTCCACTGACTTTGTGTTTTAGGCATGCATTCTCTTCAAACATGAGGCATATCGTTCAACAACTGAACACCCTGCACATACATGCTCAGTTTATTAATAATTAATTAATTCTTTGCAAATAGAATATAGAATCACACAAAGGTTCTACATGTCTCAACAGTCTTTGGTATCCACAGTAAGTCTGCAAAGCAAAGCAAGGCAAAGCAGAGTTTGTTTATCATCCTTGTTTATGCTGTATATTTCTAAGTGGCTTTAACTGTATAAGCAGTGACAGAGGTACTGCGACCTCCTTCGATCCATAAATTACACCTGTTAGTTGACTCCCCCGTCATTTGTGAGTATACTCATGCTTAAAGGTTAACAAAAGAGAAACAGGATAAGCTCTGCTGCTGCTACAACAGATCAATGTCAAGCAAATAACCTTTTCTACCTTATTTCCTGACTTGTATTGATCTGTCTCGCCTTCCTCTGTCTGGCTCTTGCACTTTATTCCTTCACGCGTCACCTCTGCGTTCATCCCTGTACTGTCCCTGGATATGCTTTTAAAGAATTTTATTATGCTTTTTATGCAAAAAAGCAAAACAAAACAAACGTTGTCCCCTTTATTGAAAAGGGGATACCAAAGAGAAAAATATATTTTCTTTTTGGGCAGAGAATTCAGTTCCAACTTACTCAAAAAAAGTCTTAACACTGTGTTTGGGCCTCCCCTGTCTGAAGATATTTCATTCAGTAGCCCTTTAACCTTGCATGGCACTGTGACATTAGTGCTATCATACAATTTGAATATCCTTATCTCTAACCAGCTTCAGATTTTGCTGTATTTATACATGGTGTACATAAAGTTATAGGGAAAATTCTTAGTGGCCACACCTTAAGGCAGAAAAAAAATACCATCATCAAATTTCAATTATCTTATACATTTGAACTATTGATTGTTTTTATAAACTATTATTTAGCTCTCAGACCCATCTGGACCTGTTACCTAGATACCAGGATGGGATGTTGTTGTGACAGCTGAGGATAACTTTATGTCACTTTATCACATATCAAGATTAAATTGAGGCTAACTCACATAGCTAGTTCACTTTTGCGTGTTTTGCAAAGTGATCATCATGGGCGAGGTGACTAAGAAAATAATGACAGAGGATGCAAGATGTGTAAATCCATGTTTGTGTCTTCACAGAAGCTTGTATAGGTTGAAAGGTTGAATGTTGCTGCTGTATTTCAGTCAAATGTTGAAACAGTCATGTCATTATGACTTTGGGCCAACTTACGCTGTAAAGCATATTTCATTTTATCATTTCATTTTATCATTAAAGTCAAAATGTTGAGAGAGCATGGGGCTTTATCGCAGTGCTTGGCATGATGTTAATTTTATTTAAAAAGATGCCAAATAGAAGTCGTATTCTATCAGGGATTGATGCTGTGTAAATTTAATTCCTTCAGAGTTTGACTGTCCGAACCAAACACGGCTCAACCACACGTAGACACACCCTGCAATGGTCATTCTCCTCTTAACCCACACACACCAGCTCAATGCCAGTGCCTTTTTTCCACATCCATTTGGCAAAAGTGCTTTGAAAAAAACAACAACAGTAAATTCTTCCTGATCAACATTGTTACAGTGACTCTTACTGCCCATCTCTCCTTTAACCACAGTCAGAAGATCTTATATGAGTGAAACTGCCCCCCACACCATCACCACCACCACCCAGTTTCATTTCAACTCTCACTTCAGTCTGTGTAATGCCTTTCATGAATTTGATGTAAGATGATTGTATTTCAGTTGTGTCCACGCTGGCTCATTTGTCAGATTTAGAGACCAAGAACTCACGAGTTGGTTTTAAATAAATCTCTTCAAAACGCTTATATTTCTGACAAGCTGGGCTTGAGACTGGACTGCTCAGAAACATTAAGATTACACATATTTCCAGCTTTTAGAAATGTAAAATGCCAACGCATTTTTGGCAGACTGAGCTGGAAATATAACAAAAAAAAAGCTCTCTCAGTAGTTACGAGGAGTATCGAGTACAAAAGGTCTATTAATGAAGAGCTCCTTCTGGTGTCACACAGGAATCAGTGTTACTGGTGCTGGGCTGTAAGAGTTACTTCAGTAATGTCATAAGATACTGGTGACGTGATATGTCACAAAGACCACCAATGTTGCCATTCTTTACAGTGAAATACAAGTTGAGACAGTTTTTTTTTTTTTTTTTTTTTTTGCTCAAATGGATAGTTTTACTCGGCATTATTTGTGATCTACTGTCAAAACATACATGCTTCAATGATGCCATATGATTTGCTTGAAAAATTGACCCACTTACAAAGAATTTCTTTATAATTCTGGCAAATCACATTTATGGGTGTTGTTTTCTTCTAAAAAAAAAAAAAAAAAAAAATAAAATAAAAAATTGACATTTAAAACTTGTGATTTTGTGAGAAGTTGTAATTTTTATGACAAAGCCATGG
>JBAMYA010000015.1:6521619-6557243 GCA_037176975.1 Arrhamphus sclerolepis | reverse complement strand
GAGCTGGGACCAACGTGACAAAGGCTACCATCAGTAACACACTACGCCACCAGGGACTCAAATCCTGCAGTGCCAGATGTGTCCCCTGCTTAAGCCAGTACATGTCCAGGCCCGTCTGAAGTTTGCTGGCGAGTATTTGGATGATGCAGAAGAGGACTGGGAGAATGTCACATGGTCGGATGAAACCAAAATAGAACTTTCTGGTAAAAACTCTACTTGTCGTGTTTAGAGGAGAAAGGATGCTGAGTTGCATCCAAAGAACACCATACCAGTTGTGAAGCATGGTGGTGGAAACATCATACTTTGGGGCTGTTTTTCTGCAAAGGGACAAGGACAACTGATCCGTGTAAAGGAAAGAATGAATGGGGCCATGTATGGTGACGTTTAGAGTGAAAACCTCCTTCCATCAGCAAGGGCATTGAAGATGAAACGTGGCTGGGTCTTTCAGCATGACAATGACCCCAAACACACCACCCGCACAACAAAGGAGTGGCTTCGTAAGAAGCATTTCAAGGTCCTGGAGTAGCCTAGCCAGTCTCCAGATCTCAACACCATTGAAAATCTTTGGAGGGAGTTGAAAATCCATGTTGCCCAGCAACAGCCCCAAAACATCACTGCTCTAGAGGGGATCCGCATGGAGGAATGGGCCAAGATATCAGCAACAGTGTCTGAAGACTTACAGAAAACGTTTGACATCTGGCATTGCCAACAAAGGGGATATAACAAAGTATTGACATGAACTTTTGTCATTGAACAAATACTTATTACCCACTGTCATTTGCAAATGAATTCTTTAAAAATCAGTCAATATGATTTTCTGGATTTTTTTTTCTCATTTTGTCTCTCATAGTTGAAGTATACCTATGATGAAAATTACAGGCCTCTCTCATCCTTTTAAGTGGGAGAACTTGCACAATTGGTGGCTGACTAAATACTTTTTTGCCCCACTGTAATAGTAAGAGGTATTGGATAATTTTCCCAATGAGGAAAAATGGTATCAGTCCATCTGTAGTGAAAAGTAGCTTACATCCAAGAAAACATAAAATAAACATAAAGCATAATTTCCTTTCAGTGTTTAGAGCATTCACTTCAACTCAGTTGCTCCTTATGTTCACAATGTGCTCTGCAGACTCCAGAACATTCAGTTTTCTTCATCAGTTTGGATGGTTTTGATGCTGCTCCCCCAACAGATGACTGCGGATAAGATTGAACCCCCCACAACAGACTACTTCTCCCATGATGGAAATACACAATCATCCTTTGGCTTGTTCACATCCAAGATAAGATGATTGTTGGTTTGTTACAGCAGCTGTATGATGGCATCTTCAACTCCATGACATTAAACAAGCTGCAGTGGGTCCTGGAAGGTGCTTGGTTACTTTGGTGGACCAACTGCAGTCTCTCCAGGACTTTCATGGTGTGTGGTGTTAGGGCAACAGGTCTATAGTCATTAAGGGATGATGGAAGAGACCGTTTTGACACTGGAACAAGGTAGAAAAACCTTCTCTGAAAATTCAGAGTTAACTTCTTTATTCATACATGTGTACTCAGTGCAATCCATCCTGGAAGTTGTTTGGGTAAAGTCGACAAAATTTCCAGCCTCTTTAATGCAGACGTGATGTCTCTTGTGTTTTCAGTGTACAAATTTATAATGCATATTATTATGAAAAGTGCTCACTGTAAGCTGAGCATCATTTGAAAAACTTGACATTATCAAGTTGCTTCTTTCATCCAACTACCAGAGAAATTTAATGACAAAAAAAGCAGAAAACATTACACAAAGCAAGAAATGTGCTCTGCACTGTGATCACCAAAAAAACCCTCCCCCTCCCCCAACCAATCCAATCCGATTACATAATGATTAAATGTGAGGTGAATTGCACAAAACATAGGTCATTCGACATTTTAAC
This sequence comes from Arrhamphus sclerolepis, assembly GCA_037176975.1. Taxonomy (NCBI): domain Eukaryota; kingdom Metazoa; phylum Chordata; class Actinopteri; order Beloniformes; family Hemiramphidae; genus Arrhamphus; species Arrhamphus sclerolepis. Next base: position 6,555,333 of record JBAMYA010000015.1, on the reverse strand, counting down.
GGCAGACATATTGACATAAAGCACCTGTGTTCCTGATGACATTATTGATGTCTACTCAAGTGTTGCATTAAGCCATTATGATGTGACAGTGAGTCAGCACGCACAATACAAGGAGTCTGAAACTGAAGGTGGTAAATGGAATTAATCTGCGTTTTTCCATTGCAGATCAAAGTAGAAATGAAGTCCGGGCAGCAGATGAGGCTGCAGGTACAGCACAGACCATCCAAGGTTGTAATGTACTGTAGATGTTTTGACAAACAGTCCCGATCCATCCCACCGAATCAACTACAGAGAAAAGCTTGTGCTTCTGTATCTTTGATATTTCTACTTCCCACACTGTGTTGTTGCTTTTATCCATATTAGAATTAAGTGCAAATCAATTTTGACTGATACAAATGACTAAAGAAAACTAGTAAGATTTGTGTGAGCTCAGCTAGCAAGATCTGTCTTCCTTCCAGCCTTCCTTCATTTCTATCTGCCTTGCTGTGCTCTTCTCTGACATCTTGTTGTTTAACTCAACTCATTAAGTCTGGTATCCTTACTCTGGTAGCATCACTACTCCTACCCATGGTCTGAACTGTAATAGAGTGGATGAAATGTATTTATCCACTTATAATATTTAGTATTTCCTCTATTTATGCTCTGCAAAAAATTTACCTGTAGACATATTTTCAGTGTTGTAATGAATACAATGCACTATACGAAAGAATTACTGCAGCATCAGTAGGAGGTAAAATCTGGAATACCCATTAAGATAGAATGACTAATGCAGCTGAAATTGTCATTGCAAACAAAAACACTGTCATCTCTTCAAATACTTGAGTGCTGCAGCAGCTCAATGAAACCATATTGCTCTGTCTGCAGCTCTCAACTTGCACCAAATTGCTTTTTGCTTTCTTTTCTAAAATAAAGGCAAAACAATCATGGTGGGACAGTCAGTGTACGAGAATAATATCCAGGCTGCAGCCAGAGTAAGAGGCCAGGGGCATTTACTCACTCTCCACAGCATTATATCTGACCTTCAGTCTGCCAACCACCGGCTCCCTCATGTTCATCCCTGAGGACCAATACCCAAAAATAGGCCGTCGTCTGACACGCGCAAACATATCCTCGCCACACGCATGCACAATGTATATACATGCATTATACCGTGTGTGGACATAAATCACACACTTTTCACATCCTCTATAAAGCTATCTTTAGTCCCTGATGTTTCAGCAGCCCTCTGCAGTGGAGTTGTCTTACTTCATTGTCCTATATGAGTCACACTATTGAATACTCTGTTGGAGGGAAGGTGTCAACCAGAGCAGTTCAACTTTTTACACACTTACAGCATTCCATCAACACCCCACCGTAAATGCATCACTGAAATTTTTGCATTAAATATCTAGAGACTGAGGTATCTAGTCTTTGAGACTACATTAGACATTATTTTACTTCATTATGCTGACAATAAGTTAAGGCAGATACAGGAAAATGTTCAAAATGGTGATATGTAATATCAACATTAACTTGTTCTAACAAGAAAAAAAACAACGTCTTCATTTATGATTTGCTTTTCATCAGCCTTTGATCAGACTTATAAGTTTAGATGAACATTCTGCTGCTCACATACGGCAATTTATTTATACGAAGATTTTGCATTATTCTTGTGAATCCCAGCTGAAGAAGAACAGAGGTTTTGCAAAACTAAGATTGACTTTCATGAAGTGTACCATAGCAAAGAAAGTATTTTTTTTTTCCTGAAGCTCAAATATACAACTGGTCCCAGTGCTGGAACATTTTCAAACAACATCTGGCCCCGCTGAAAATTGCAGTAAGCAACAGGAAAGTCCTCTGCATGCTAAGATGAACCCAGGTTTTACAGCAACCGATATTGTAAAATACTGACCCACCATTTAATTTTCTTAAGTTCATTTTATTGTTGTAGGCCTCAGTCATTACTTGCTTACAACAATTTAAGGAAATTAAATATGTTACCAAATTTCTTTGGGCCTGGGTTTGTCCCCAATGAAGCATGAAAGTAATACTTGTCTCTTTAGCAGCTAACTGTTTCACCACGTTCACTAACTAGACATTAACTCTGTGCGTCACCATTTGGTGCTGGGCAGGTTGTGTACTGTCAGTTTGTTAGACATTGTTTTCACACAACAGCTGCTCTCTGCAGCTGGAGTTAAGTTGGCACGGGGGGGGGTACTAAACTTGTGGGTTGTAAGACCAAAATAGTGAAGACCATATGCTCTGAAGAGTTGAGAGAGCGAGTAAGGTCAACTCATAACTCTCTCTGGGTTTGTAACTCATGTAGAAGAGTCCCATAGAAGGGCTGTATGAGAAGAAAGAACAGGAATTTGAAAAATAGTTTGGCTTTTGACTGTCTGAAAGCGAAATGAGAAAAAAGAAAAAAAAAAACATAGCTTAATGTTGTACATAGCTTGCAGCTGCTAGATTGTTCTGATTTTGGACTGAGAAAAGATCAGTCAGGCAGCAGAAGGAGCTGCAATGAAAGCTTTGCTCAGTGCTGATTAGGCACGATACATAGTGGGCACTATGCGGAACAACTTATAATGGCTTTTCTGACCTTTGTCTTTGCATGCACAGGAAACACCTTGCCTTGCTACTTTCCAGTAGCCTAGACACCTCTGTGTCTAACTCCCTCACTCCTTGTAAGCCTGTTTTTTTGTAGATACTGTACAGAACACAATATTTCCTGAACGAAGAGGACCCAGTGGCTGCAGTGTTACATAGAATGAATTGGCTCTTTGGCACACTATTATTACTATCATATTCATTTTAATACAATAGGAATGAATACCTATAAACATTTCTATGTTTTATCAATCGGTTAAAATGTTCCTGAGAAAAATAGTTTATACAAAAAAGAAAAAAAAAAAAAAATTAGGAACATCAGAGTAACTTTTGATCCTTTTGAAATATATTGCAAACAAAACGCGGTAGCTTCAGTGCAGTTATATAAAAAATTATCCCCTCTTTTAATCCTATTATACTTCAGAGTGTAAAACACAGATAAATCTAACTGTAGCGAACTGAGCAAACACAACATCAGACAAACAATATACATGTACACAGCATCTATAATGTACTGAATATGGCAATACTAAGCATTCCCATGATTCCATGACCGAAATATCCTGAAGCAGCACTATGACTTTATTAGACAGTTGTGAAGGATCTGACATCTGAACTTTCAATAGGACATTCTGAAACCCTCATTTGTTTATTTTCCAGCCATTCTGATGTAGATTGACGGGTGGGTTCTGATCACTGTCCTGTTGCATGACCCAAATCTGACCCAAAGCTCTAGCTGTTGGACAGATGGCCCCATATTTGTGTCCAGAACATGCCACTGGGCATGAATGCGAGAAGTCTTGTGGTTTTCAAACCTTGGTTGTGCCTCTTTTTTTTAATAGAGAAAAGCCTCCCCCCATTTAACCCTTCAAAACAAACCATGCTTGTTAAGTCTTCTCCTGATTGAGCTGTCATGGAGTTTAGCATTCAACATGGAGACGCCTCTAGCAAACCAATCTTTGAAAACAAAAACAATTGTAGCTCTATATATTTACAAGGCTTATCACTTGTAAATAATTGTTAGATTTTTTTAACCCTAAATTGTTTGTAAATGGTTTAATGACATTTTCTGAGATGATGGACTGCACAGTGCTCTTAGTATTTTGTTAGCACACACATTACTGCTCTAGACCAGCAAATTACCAGTATGTCTGCCTTTATAAAGGTCTACACACCTGGTAATGATCAGTTCATCTAAGGCTAGCGATTAGCAGCATTTGACTGCAACTCACCTTCTTAAATCCATTGGAAGATGAGCAGGGGTACTTAGTATTGTCCACATGATTGCCACACCACACAATCTACTCTCTGGTAATAGGTCAATGTCCTGCTTGTATTATAGTCATGCCCATCAACAAGAAGTAATGTAATGTTTGCTTCACTTACTAGTCACACCAACCAATCCAATAAGTATGACAAATGGACAAATGATAAAATTAGTGACAATGTCTCTGCAAAGTAGATATAATCTGATACCATTTTCTCTCTTCTGATAAAGTTCAGAAATCAGAACCTGTGAGTATCAGTCAGACCTTATCTCAGAGGTCCAAATGTCCGTCTTAAAATTGACTGTTTGCACTGATTTTACCTTACATGAAGTATGTTCAGTCATACAGTTTAGAGAGAGCAGTTTCAGAAACACATTTTCAACCAAGACAACTTTACTGTGACTCCAAATTAAGGCAAGGCAGTATCAAATAACTTCCTCTACTATGTTTTTAGAGTAATAATGAAGAATTACATCAGATGGTGCAGAGGCGTAAATACTTGCAGACATTGAAACTCTTATTTTTGGCAGAATCTGTGGCCCATTTCAAATGGAGCAACTCTGCAGCAAAGGCAACAAAAGCAGACACAACTTCTAAGTTGTTTGATATAAGTCTGTTGTGGTGAGTGCAATCATCTGCAGTCATCTGTTGGGGGAGCAGCAGCAGACCCAGAGACTTAAAGCTGAACAAGCTAATAAAGAAGGTTGGCTCTGTTCTGGGAAATGTTCTGGAACTGATTGTGCAAATAATGATACTTCATAAAATGGAAAAAATAAATAAATAATAATAAAAAAAAAACATGGACAACCCTCAGCATCTTGAGTGTCTTCAGTGATTTGCTTCTTCAGATCTGCAGCAACACAGACCACTTGAGGACCACTACCACCAACTATAATGACTCTTTGAGGAGACTTAAGTTACGACAGCTACTGCAACAATTAATTTCCCTTCAAGGATGAATAAAGTATTTTTGAACTGAATTAACATTAAACTGAACTTGAATGACAACACCAAATTAAAAAAAGCCTTGTGGAGGTAAACTACTACCCACTTCTCAGCTAAAGATATATTGTCTATGGTTTAAAAAACCTAATCAGAACTCTTGAAAAAAGATATGCCATTCCCTCTTGTATGTATTTTAGCCTTATAGAATATCACAGCACAGAATAAATCACTATAGATGGGATGGAGGTGACACATGAGGCACCATAATAACTGATTTGTGCTCAAGTAGGACAACTGAGTCACACTTCATTGATGATGACTTTCAACTGATGAATCACTGCCTACAAACACCACATTTTCCTGTTTACCACATAGGCCGATGTGGTAATGCTTCAACACACGTTCGGAATCAAATGCAGCGAATTAACACTGAATTTCGCAAATCACATCACAGTTGTAATGTGTGTCAGAAATATTAAATTAGATACTTCCCCCAAATCATTGAGCCCTACTAAATGGGTCACAGAACACAACACCTGTAGAATGAAAGCCAAAGTATTTTTGCTATTTCAATGGACAGTTCATGTAAAAGCAGTTTAAGGTGAGGTTAGGGTTAAAGTACCAGGGTACAGCACTGTTTTGACCATGAGAATTATTCTATAAAGACTAACGAGCCAACCTCAGCCAAGCTTCCACAAGAAACAGTAAAATAAATGATAACTTTAAAGTTTTTTTTCTCCGATTCAGCTTAAAACTGGTCAAGGAATGAAAACGTGGAGATACAAGCGAACGTATGCCACTAGGTTTAACTGACCTTTCACTCCTGTAAAAGAGAGCAGTGGGCTTTTGCAGGGTGCGAAGAGCTTGTCATAAATATAAGGGCACATATCTCTCTCACCCCTGCTTGCTCCCCACAAAGAGTGTGATTACAGAAACAGCCCATCCTCCTGCTCGTATGCCCATGAGAAGAGACACAGAAGGTAATATCTGTGTGCAGAGAAAGCCGAGAGCCCAAAAGACACAAAAATGTAGGTTGCATTGTTCTTTGCAGGGGATATAGAAAGGAAAATCATCAGATGTCAAGTTCTTAGTAGGTAGAAAAATGTTGTTTTTTTTTCCATCTTCCAGGTTACTGGATGAATGTGTATGTGAAGGTAAGAGTATAAAACAGCAGCTATAGAAGTCAATAGCATCCTCATAAAACCCATGTTAGATATGTGAAAAAAAACCTGCTTTTTATTTTAAACCTCATCTCTCCATTTCTGTCCTCATTTTCAAAGTAAAAAAAAAAAACAACACAAGTGAAAACTTCTATTTCTGGCGTGGCATGTTTTATTGAAACATATGGAGAACGCTCTATTGACATGTTCTGACTGAAGTGTGCGTGGGTGGCATTTCCACTTAAAAGCCAGAGCGTGAATCGTAATGAAGTGAGGAGGCAAAACGAATGAAGAGAAGGGGGCGGACTCCGCCGCTCTGAGCAATGGGTGTACAAACAGCAACCTCACAAAGCAGGAGTGATTCATTTAAGTGGATTTTGTGCATGCACCAAATTTAGCATCTCTGCTTTGCATTTCTATACATAGAGAGGATCAGTCAAGAAGAAGAGAGACAGAGAGGAAAGAAACTTGGCAAGCAAGTTTGTGAACGGCGATCAGAAGAGGTGAGAAAATTGTTATGCAGAACAATAGTTGGATGGCCTTGAGAGGCTGATGGAGTAAAGAAAGAGATGGATGGACCTGACAGAAAGAGTAACAGACTAGAAGGACAATGGGGGAGATGTAAAGATGCCAGGTGGAAAGATTGCAGGGATCGCAGGACAGCATAATTAGATTAGTGGGCAGAAAATTACAATTTTTTCTTTGTATCCTCCCCCAGCAGAGAGGATCCAATGATCCTGGGAATCTGATCAAGCTGCGAGAATTTCTCAATATTTAACGGCGTTAACAACCAGGCCTTAACAACAAATGTGTGTATATAACCACAACTCAGTTTTTTTTTCCACATGTACTGTATGCGCATGGGCTGTTGGAAATCCAGTGAATAAGCATAATTGGCCATGAATATCATCCTGCATGAGGTGATAACAGAATGATATGCGCAGACACATGGATTAAAGATGAGTGTTGTTCATGATTCTCTGAAAGTCATGTTGTAATCTGCTGACCTGCATTCACATCCCTCACTAAATAAATAACAGCTGCATCATGTGTGTGTGTGTGAGTGCTTTTGCAGTTGAGCAATCAGCAGCGCAGCTTGAGACTGGGACTGGGCTTCAACAGACAGGAGTGGGTGCTATGGATGACACCACGCATGTGTTGCTGGGTTTTGAATCTTGGACAGCCTGACACACCAAACAAGTTGACTCAAATGTGAATAAACTTATGTCCCTCCCTCCTCACACTCTCTCTCACACACACATAAATATGACTCTGAGAGTGAGTTTGCAGCATCTCACCCTTTGTGCATCTTGTTTGAAGACAGCATCATGTACGCTGCATGCAAAGAGAGCCGTGGGGAGGTCACTCAGGTCCATCATCTCCACTGCGATCCCGTCTTGATCACTCTCCCCAAACACCATGTCCTCTTCCTCCTCCTCATCCTCCTCAGGATCACTGCTGTAGGCCTCTGAGCTGTTGCTCCACCCTTTGGAGCTCTCACGCAGCATTGTGAATTCTTTAAAGGTAGTTGATGAGACGGACGAGGACACCAGAGGCTGGAAACTGAGGACAGGGGTATTAAGTAATTGAAAATTGGGAGATGAGGAAAATCTGAGGATCTGCAGAAACACTGCTGTGGGAGGATACAGTGAAAGTAAAAAGGGGCAAAATCTAGAGTGACTACTGTGATAAATTTAAAAAAAAAAAAAAAAAAAGGGAAATTAAAAGTAGAACAATGACAGGAAAATTAATTCCATCAAAACAGAATTTCACCACTGGAAAAGCATACAACCAATCAGAGAAAAAAAGCATGCAGTGCAGTCTAAGTGACAACCTCATTGCTATCACCAAAAGATAGCGTGCAGTGGCACAGGAATGCTGGTGAATAACTGTTATCAGTTTTAGAGTAAAAACCTGTTGATCTAATGTGTTATGAATAATTCTGCAGACATCTTGGTTGTTTTTCAAAGTGGCTCTCGAATGCTCCTGTATGAGTCATCACGTGAAACCTGCCCCATTGAGGTTGCGCTACGTTCTGTGAATAGCTGTGAATGGGAAGGGTTCCTGACTAGCTTCATGACATAGAATTATTGAAACGTAAATGGGCACGGCAGAATAGAGTAATCCAGACAGTCAGAACACATGTTTCAAATGGAAATTTCAACATATTACTGTAGTCACTTCACTGTTCCCGGTTAATTATAGGATGACTTCTAAAATCCTTGCTCTCGTTCATAAAGCACCTTATGAATCTGTCATGCGATACATCTCAGACTTTCTCAATGTCTACAAACAAAGACCTCTCAGATCATGATGTGAAGGTCTTACAGCTGAACCAAGGATGAGATCTAAGTCTGCTGAGGTGGTTTTCGGTTTCTGTGATCTCTTAAACAAGCTGCCCAAACACCTGAGCCTGTCACCAATGTGTTGAAATGCTTAATTACTGTATTCTTGTGTAATTTTGTCTGTGTGTAAGCATACTGTTGTATGACTTCTTCCATAGCATACTTCACATTTCTACTAGTACTACCAGATCCAGCTGATTTTAAGCCCAACACATACACACACACAAACACATGCAGTGTGTTGTTTCTATCTTCTGCTGTTGTGGTTTACATTAAGGGTGTTGCATGTGCCTGGTTTAATACTGATCTTACGATTAACCTTGGTACAGTAATACAGCTAACTGAGGTGTGATATTGATTCTGAAAGTCATTGCTGGACTGTTAGCATGTGTATGAGGAGTAAAGTTAATATACAATATGAATATAACTGCCATTGGAATATGCATGCATTTCTTATAATAAATACTCAGAATTTCTTACCATAAACTTGAAAAAATCACTTTGAACATTGTAAAGGATATTCAAGTGACTTCAAGCATCATGCCAATTAAGTCTAGTCATATAATCATTGCACACACCCCTGATGCTATTGAATTATAACTGCAATATTATTACACCAATGTCAATTTCTCAGTAGATGAATAAGCCTCACTTTGACTCTAACAATTTCATAGGTTTTTAAAAGTAATCATCAAACTTTCATCAGCTACAAAACAGTGAAGGTTAAATTAAGTTTGACATCCAATATTCCAACTCAAAATGATGCTGGGAACACACACACAGACATACACACCCCAACTGCCAACTATATGGCTAATAAGGTTAGAGTGCCATCTAGTGGTACACATGGCGAAATGACGTTTATAATCAATATTTTAAGCATGTAAACGTTTTAAAATAAACCGGATGTCATATATTTGAAATAGCAATTAAGTCTATAACATTACATTAAACTCCGCGCATTCACAAGCATATAGTGAGACTGAAGACAACAATAACAGCAATATAGGACCGCCGCTGTCAAATGGCTGTCAATGACCCTGACTGAAAAATGACGTACAGCTCTCGCAGCATTACAGCACGAGCGCTAAACATTCCAAATTGCCTCGCGAAACCACTTTGCCTCCCGCGACGAATATTGTCTACGAACAAGACCACACCAGAAATGTACAAAAAAGTTCCGACTGACACACAAACACGGAAATAAGTTGCTGTTTTAATTCCCCTCTTTAATCAGTTCAAAGGCAAACATTTTCATGTAAATTGACACTCACCTCAGTTGCTGTCAGTGAAACGGAAACAAGCCATTATGAGCAGACGGTGAACTATGATTTTTTTAAGATGACTTTTTTCAGGGAAACAGATTTATATAGTAATTTTGGAGGTTTTTGTCATATATGTGGATGTTTGTTTTCACCGGATTATTAGGCAGCATCGGACGCAGCCTACCTCAGAGCAAGGACCCGCAGGTGGAACCAATCAAATGCGTCGGGCGGGTCGCGGCGACCAATCAGAACAAAAAGGGGCGGATGCTGCGCTTCAAGGTTGGTGGTGTAGAGCAGCAAAGTGGCACACAGCTGAAAACTGCTTTTCTTTATTTCTTTCTTTTTCCAAACTGTAACTGACAACAACGTCCCAGTGAGTCACGCAAGTCAATGTGAGAATATTTTCAGCCTCTCCTGCTGTGCAAAGATAATGAGGTTTTTAATGGACATGAATATTACTGGCTGGTTACATCTCCCAGGACACACCTGTTGCAACTGAGTATTTAGACGTTTTGTGTATCCAACTTACTATATTTCAGAGAAAAATATTACTATGTATTATTTTCCAGTAAATTTGGAAGGAAACAGATTTGTGCGTCACAACTTTGGGGTTCTGTCTCAAATCTTTTCCTTTTTTTTACCTTTGTGCAATGAGTTCCAGAACAGAGCCAGCCTTCTTTATAAGTTTGTTCGGTTTATCTAAGTCATACCATCATACCACCATGAGGTTTATGTTGTCATTCTATGCACCTTCCAGCATTCTGCATTATGGAGTAATGCATTTTATTGCACCATTCATTTCTGCGTCACTTAAGGCTGCTGAGAAATTACCTGATTTCATCTTTTCAGAGATGAGATAAAAGCTTTGAATTAAGTGGACTAATCAAAAAGGCTACGCCTGAAATGAATGATTATGCAAATACAGCTGAAAATGACTCCACAACTGGATGACAAATACTTTATGACAGCATTTTACATATCATTTACAATGGGAAGCTTTCCTGCTGCTATGAGAAGATAAAATTAAAAACACAACTGAATTTAGTTGATTTACATGGTGAAGCTAACAACACATTTCAGCAAATGACAAACAGTACTGACACAAACAACAATGTACAATGAGTCATCTAGCCCTTAAATAGCTCTGTTCTATTAACACTGAAGGAAAGCATTGTTGCATGTGGACAAGGTACCATTTATGCAGGACTTTGTAACGAAATGACAGTATTTTTTAAGTACATTCCGCAAGAAAGAAACAGTGCAGTAGAGAGACATTAACTAAATGTTGAAATTTCTAGATTTTGTTTGACAGCAGAAAGGATCAGAATAAAGAATCAACCAAAATAAATAGTTAACTCATTGAAGGCAAAAGAAAAATGTAAAATTGCACTTAAGGAAAACTGCTTTTTATCTAGTTTGGTATGAAACTTCTTCTATACAATCAGAACTGTAATGTCAAAATAGTTTTAATCCCCGCTGTTTTTAACTGCTTAAAACACTTCTTTTGAAAAGATCACAAATTCTGCTTCAAAGAAGCAACAACATGTTACAGTTACCTTTAAATAACCGATCTAACAACTTTTATCACATACAGCCAAATTGCAATCTATCCAGTGTAAAGCTTCTTTCCAAGGTACAGCCAAAGCAAAAAAATAAAAAATAAATATATTGCAATAAATTAAAACAATTGCACACAGTTTTTGGTCACATAAAGAAAGAGGTAATTCAATCATATCCTAAAAACAAGATACCCCAAGCAAGTGAAAACTGTTCATGAATAACAGCTGGTGGTAGATGCAGATAAATTATAACATCAGTAGTAAAATCCCTGACTCAGAAGTTTCATCATTACAAAACCATCAATGGAAGAACAGATCAGTGTACAGTATGATCCAGATAATGACCAATTAGGAACAAATTGCTTAATTATTGTGGAGTTATTGCTCATTATATGTATTAAAGATGACAGAGTACATGGCAAGAAGCTTCAAGTTGCAACACTCTGGGTGCTTTTCATTCTGTAAATTAGTCATCACTTCCATCACTCACTTTGCTTCATTATTAGCTCCTCCCATCCATATAATGAAGAACAGCATGGAAAAGCAGGAGGATGGAGAAGCTAAAACTTCCAGATGAGAGGTCTTTGGTTCCTTTACGTCAGTCTACAGTAACATCAAAATACTACGTGTGGAGGCATGGCCTCCATAAGACATTTGCCTATCAAGATAAGACTCCTACAGACACTGTATCTTTTGTCCTCCATGTGTGTTCCAGTGGAAGGCTCTGTTCCCTAATAGGAGTTAACAGAATTAGAAAACTGGACTGCAGATGGAAAGAAATTGAGGGAAGGACAAAAGCTCTGAGCAAGTTTAAGTAGGCTTGATGCACATAATCTCTTTTGTCAAAACACCTCCAGGCTTTCTGTTAACTTCTTGAATAAATACAGATGACATTTAAAAAGAAAAAAAGGAAGCTTCTCCTAATTGTGTTGTAGTTTAGCATTTTTCAAAAGAAAAGAATATGTAGGAATGTAGGGCAAAGGTTGAAGATTGGTGAGTGCTTATAAGAAAGGGACTAAAGATTCCCACGGCCTTTTCGGGTCCTTCAGTACTGTCAGATATGGAAGCTGTTGACAATTTTAGTCTGTCTTCAAGTCAAACTGGCCATCAGTGGCTCTGCAGCTGACTGGTGGTTGCTCCAAGTTGGCTGGTAGAGAAGCAGGAGCCACTCCATTGTTGTTTACAAGAGTCCCATAGGAAAAAGACCCATTAAAGTCTGGTTGAACGGCCAGGCCCTTGTCATGAATCGTTGGGACACCTGACCATTGAACAGGAAGAACAGAAACCAAATTTTACATGAGTTAAAAGACAGCACAGCCTAACTTATTCTTTATTGTATGTTTAAGAGTTGATTAGGCAGGTGTGTTAAGGTATTTTTTTTTTAAGTAAAAATCACAGAAACCATGTAAACTTTATACCAACCATTAGTCATATCCATAGTGACATATGGCTCAAACATCTTGGCTTTTTTCCTGTTTTTTGTAATGAGAAAGACTCCAAGGAAGCAGAGTGCTGATCTGCACAAAGCACAAAATAATCAGTATCAGTCCTCACTTAAAGGGAAATTTAAACAGCATTTACCAAACAGATTCTTTTTCTTGCACATTAACAATGGCTCAGTTGTATTCAAGTTTCCTAGCAATGCCAAAGGCTCTCTAGCCTCAGTTAATCTCATCATTTCTAGAAATGATTTTCCAACCGTGATGTGTCAAAGTGGCTTTTAGACGATCAGATGATCACTCACCCCAAGAGATACATGCAGATGTGAAGGGCGTCTGCATTATTAAACTCCAAGTAAAACACGGCACCTGAAAAACAAAGTAGAGGAAATCTTTAGTGACTTCTGTTGAGATTCCATAAATGTATATTTTTCAGCAAAGCTCCTATAGTACTGTTTATTTTCCGTAGCCCCATGTGATAGGTTGCAGATATGGGATAATCCTACTCGTACTCAAAATAAACCAACAAAGAACTCCAGAGGTAGATGGGAATAACTCACCAGCTACCACTGCAAAGAAGGTGGAGAGGATGTAGCTGACACTGGCAACCAGAGAGCAGTCATGCAGTTTGCAAGCTTGCGAGAGAAATCTGGAAGGAGAGAAGCACAAAAATCAATAAACTATTGATATCAAGATACCCCTTTGCTTTACACACAAATCAAACCTGGACGTTGCAACAATGAACAGAATTTCTTTTCCTGAGAGTGTGTATTTTGATTATCTCTAACAGGAGGGTCACTCACTTTGCCTGGAAGACCACCGATGCCACCATGCACACAAACATAACACTGAAGATCGGGTAGTCAAGCTGCATCGAGCCTTCAATGGTCAGAACCAACATGCCCGAAACTGCCTTCACAGTAATGACTGTGACTGAACCTATGCACCGTCAGTGCAGTTAAACCCAAAACAAACAAGACAGTTAATGCCATTGCACAAGAGCATTGGTGCTCTTTGAACAATGCATTTGAACAAAGGATGGTTATGTGTTGATTTTAAAGACTGCAAGACACTCACCCAGCAATGCGACCTGCAGCAGAATAACCACGAGGTAGTTTGCGTTTCGCTGTTTGTAGAAATATAACAGCAGGCAGAACGTGATGATCTCCAGGAGCTGTCAGTCAGGAAGACAACAATAAATGCCAAATTAATACCATATGATGTTAAAACACTATTCACGTGACATTTCAGTCATAGATGGAGATCAATATGTCCAATGTGGATCATGAAAACATAATTTGCTAGAAATCTGGGTGTGGTTCTGGATCTCAATTTTAACAGCCAAAAAACACAGTAGTGAAGTGAGCCTAAAGAGCATATCAAGGATTAAAGGACTGATCTCTCAGCAGGACTTAGGAAATCCTGTTCATGCTTTTATCTACAGTAGACTGGGCTACTGTAGCACTGTTCTCACTGCTTTCTTAAAAATATCTTACCAGATACAAGAGAACGGGCCATCCCACAATATGCTTCACGATGTTCTCTGCTTTGAGTTTCTCGTGAACATTTGGTCCAAATGATACAAAGAGGTAAGTTCCTCCTATAGTGAGTAAATAGCCCAGGAAGACCAGGCCGTAGTTCACTGAAACAACAAGAACCAGACAACTGATTTAAAGAAACTAGTACATGCATAGGGAAAACCGAATATATTTTTGTGCCATGTCAGTCAACAATACGCTTTGTCTTTAAGGCAGTTGAGGAAGCAGCAAGAAATTACATTCAATGACACAGGTTCTGTGTCATTTGCATGAGCATCTGTCCAACTGTGCATCTTCAGTCACACTCAAGAACTTACTTGCAAATTCCTTTGGTTTACATTTCTCACGCAGAAATATAAAGCCCAAAATTGAGCTTGCTGAGGGGGGAAAAAATGGTGCAAGATGTTAACTTTTCTTTTCTTTTCTTTTACAGTGAGATTATTTTGGAACATATTGCTTATGAAAGTAATATCATTAGTCCTGTAGGGTATTTTTATGTCTCTATCGCTGTTGCTAATATTTGGGAACATAAAGCAAATACTCACTTAAGATAGACACTGCATTAAGAGGTGCCACAAGAGCAAGAGGGGCGAAAGCATAAGAGGCAAAGTTAGCTCCCTCCCCAATGAAGGTGAATACAAAACCAAACCACCAGGTTTTAGTCCGGTAGAAGGAACGTTGGTCCTTTGTTCCTGCTATCTTGACATGGCTGTATTTCTGGAAGTGAAAAGCATGGAATTAAAACACAACAAAGACAAAAAGTACACCAAAAACTTGTAAAGGAGGCTTAAACCACATTGTTAAACATTTTGGCAAAAGCAGCATTGGAACTAAGAAGGTGTGAATGACAAAAAAAAGGACATATTACAATGATTTTTAATGATATAAACATTCTAATCCTAAGGACACCCTGACTAATGGACTCCAGATATTTGTTTACAGAATGCATATGTAAAAAGAGATGACACATGGAAAGTGCTTGGAGAAATGCTTGTTTGGTAGGTGTTTGTTGTAACAATGCTTCTTGGCAATATATCTTAAACTGTTACACTAGAATAAGAAAATACAGTACCTGAATGGTTAAGGAGATGCTGACAATTACATTTCCAAAGATCGCAAGTAAAGTCCCAATGAGATTGTCCTGAAAAAAGATGGTTAATTATTTCGGTTAAATAGTACAAAATATACAACTTCAGCTTTCAGTTTCACAAAGAAAGTCAAGGCTCACCGGGGATCTTTGCTTTAATTGTACCTTTCATTTTCAAACTTTTGAAAGATAAAGGACATCTGCGATAGATTCAACATCTTCAAATATTAAAAGATAGTGAGAAAAAAAGACAGAGAGAGAGAGGGACAAGGAAACTCCCGTCTTACCGTGTAGGACTCCCATGGAGCTCCGCTGTAACCCATAATGTTCCCCGAAAAGGCAGTTTACTTGTCATCAGCTGTAACCATGCGTCCACTTACTAGATGTATCATCTTATTACGCTTCTTTTGGTTTCAATTAAAATATCTATGGCTTTTGTTTGAAAATTTCTAATTCTAAAATAACGAAGGCAACATCTTCAGGACAGGACGCACCTTACTTCCGGATTGTTTTCTGTTGTTAGGCTGCGCGTCAAGCAAAAGACGCTTACGTACAGATGACGTTGCGTGTACGGCGATCAATGCCCAACTTGTCTCTTTTTTAAATACACAGTTTATTATTATTATTATTATTATTATTATTATTATTATTATTTTTATTATTATTATTATTATTATTATTATTATTATTATTATTATTATTATTACATAATGAGAAAAATACATTTTTTCCCTGTATGCTTCGTTTTCCTTTGTTCATTCCAGTGGCGGCAGTACTACATGAAAACAGTAGGTTGTGCTATTGAGCCACAATCAATGCTTGAGAAATTCAGCAAGATTCGTTGAAAGCACAAGGCTAGACAATTATTTGACTCGATTAGAATAATTATCATTACCAAGACACGATGGAAATATTAGAGAATATTTGTTTCAAACAGCATATTCATTTCAGCCAGACAACGTGTTCATTCCTTTGTTGACACAGGAAATTCCTTTCCATAATCACGTTCATGTCCTAACAGTGTTTGAATTTAGTATAGGTTTACCCTTCTCATCTACATAAAACTAACAATATCTCTGTCACAATGGTATCGTGTCCACAGAATAACCCTGATTAATATAGATGGTATGTTCTCTCTTCTCTTTATGTCATTGCAAAAGTGAAGGAGGGACAGGAGTCCACGTCAGAATTAGTATAACTATAACAGGATCAGTGGAAAAAACAAAGCTGTCAGTAGAGGGTGTGACCTTCTGTTTAAAACTATTTTCTTTCCCCTCCTATTTAAAAAGCAAAACAATCATGTGTGCGGCTGATGAGTCATTGTTTCCATGTTGTTTTCATCCATTAGTGGTAGAAAATGTTATATAATGCATGTTTCTTTTTCTTGTTTTTTTTTTTTCATATTATTGTAATATATCTTACATTAGATGAAGTTAAAATGACAAATAAGTTTTACACCGAAGTTTGGAAAAGCTGACTCTTCCCCAGTGTTGTTTGCAGACCAGCAGGGGGAGAGAAATGCTTCAGAAAAGCACAAGTTTTATGTGAGAAATACCTGTGTAAAAGCACTGCATCAATTTCATACGTGATCTGACGTATTAAATTATGTGATTGCATGTGAGCAATATGAGAGATTAATCTCTTTTTTCTTTCCTTTTGCAAACTTAATCTTTTTTTTTGCAATAGTCATACTGCAGTAACTTATTTTCTCCTTACACAGCCATACTTCCCTAAGAACATTTCATCAAGAGACACTTTTAAAAACTGATGTTTCTACTTCTTTTTAAGTTAGTTAGTTCTCGTTAGTTCTTCTTCACTCCCTTCGTGACAATAGTTGTAAAGATAATGGGTCCGTGGATGGAGTTCTGCATGTTCCTGTGGGCTGTTATTGCAGTTTGTTTGGATTCACATCCATGGTACATGAAAGCATTCTGAATGCCTCTGCACCTCCTCGCCTGTCACGCTTTAGGACCTTAAATGAGTTGCTGGAATGAGACATAGATATTTATTGCAGAGACACTGATTACAGAGCTCTGTGATGGTGTGTAAAAGAGGTTACACAGACAAGTGGTTCTTCCTCAGGGTGTTAACAGGTGCATTCACCTGTGTGCAGAGAAAACTTTTCCACTGTGTTGCTTCATCTGCGGTAGAAGTCATGATGACGCTTGTAATTAAATAGCAAGGAAAAAAAAAATTCTGAAACTGAATTTTCTAAAATTTATTTTGTAAATTAAAAAAAAATGTTTTACATATGTAAAGTTTAAAATAGTATATATTTAAAAAAATATTTTTACATACTGCTGTGATTACATTTACATGTTCAATTTAACTTGATGTAAGGGTCCCTTTAAAACACATATAATTTCAACAGAACAGCTTGCAACATTTTTAAAAACTGTGAGAAAAAAACATTATAAAACATTTTGTCAGTGCATAGATTTAATATTTGAAAACTGCAGTCATCCATAATGGGCACACAGAACACATACAATATTGTCAGCACAAAAACAGATTCAATTTCGTGTCATATTATCAGCATGTTTTTTTCTTTTTATTTCTTTTCTTTTTCAAATTTTCTATATAAAAGCTTGTTTATGATTGATTCAATGTTAAATTATTAATGAGTTTTTTTTAAGAACTAATTAAACATTCTAGTGCTCAAACATTATTAAGCATTAATAATTATAATTCCCCAACTCTCATAAAACAACCCAAATTATTCATTTTTTTCTTTTCTTTTTCTTCTTTTTTCTTTGTAAGTCTCACAATGGCACAAGTTAAGTCTAACATATATATATATATACTTTTAATTAGCTTTAAAAAGCTTAAGACCCCTTTAGGTCAAATCAAATCAAACCAAACCAAATCAAACTTTATTTATACAACACTTGTAGATGCAACGCGTTTACATAATAAAATCAACACTAACATACACGTCAGAGGTCTTCGCAAGTAAAGGTGCGTGTCTTTTAAGGCCATGCTGTTTAGTGGAAATACCTGTCCACGGAAACCTTATGTGACTGTGTGTGTGTGTGTGTGTGTGTGTGTGCAAAGTGAAAGTATTAACAGTGAAATAGGATTATACTGATGAATGAGTACATCTGCAGGCAAATTAAAATTTAAAGAGCATCTATGACTGTAGATGACAATTAACCATGCTAATTATTCACTGAAATTTTCTTATTTGATCACTTATTAGCATTATTATATTAAATGTTTGAAAAAGTCCAAACTCTATCTTTACAGATGCCAGTTGCAAATGTTGAAAGAACTGCTAATATTTAAGCGAGGTATATAAGTCCTCAGAGAGGTTAATTTCTCCAAATTCAAATCTAAAAATAAACAAATGAACAAATAAATATAAAAAGCAGAAAATATTAACACTTGAGAAAGAGCAAATTGTGATCATTTGACATATCGTTTTTGGAAAATAATAAATAAATACAGGTAAAAGAAATTCTCCATCAGAACTTTCAAATTTCCTGTCCTTTCTAGTTTTCCAAAATAGGACTCATAGATCTAAATCACTGGCTCTTTTTTGTTCCTTTTTTTTTTTTTTGCTTTTGTCCTTTATTGTTCTTCAAGGAAAAAAGGTTCTTTGGATATCTTTAAAGTTCATGAAATCTTAACACCTCTAGAATCAGTGCAAGCAAATCTTTAAAATGATTTTTGAATCCTAATTTGTGACGTTTTCTTTTTCTTTTGCAAACCAACGCATCATTCAATTTACTTTTCTAACCTTCAGCCACTTCTGTTAACATTGAAAGCAAATGTTTTTTTTCCCCCTAATACTGTATTGTAAAAGATGACAGACGGTATGTGATATATGCTTTGTGTTTTGTATCCGCACCGTCTCTTGTGGGTTGTGGTGCGTGGGCGCTGCCCACCATCTCTAAAGGAATGCACAAACGTTAGTGACAGTGTGTATTTAATAACTGCCAGGCCTTCTTTTAAAAACCAATAAGACCAGCGCTGTAATGACTGAAGAATGCAGGTACGTTAAAAAGGAAGAGGGAATGATGGAGATATATTCAACACAGAACCAAACTTTATGACAGGAAGTCACTTCTCCATGAGGTGATACACCATCTCGTTAAAGGAATGTTAACACGTTATAAAGAGGTGGTGGAAAAACAAGCTTTTCCTAAATCTTCTGCAGGTCTGGGCTTGTTGTGAACACCTGCGGCCCAAAGCGACAATGACAACATGACAAAGTGATCTGGATCGAATATTTTAGTGTCATTAGGCACAGCTTGTGACCGTGGGTGTGATGATCAGCTTTATAGGCTTTCCTCCAAAAAAAAAAAATCCAGTTTTGTTTGCTTTATGTGTCAGCGAACATATGAGTCAAATGAATTTTTGGGAGCCAGTTTTCATGAGGAAAAGAGAATATAGACATTCAAGAACTATTTTCTTTTATTGAGTTTCTACAAGGACTCATTCCTTTCTCCTTATGTGTATCTGGTTTCTCTGTTGGGCTCATCACTGGACAGGAAACTAAATTATTTTAGAATTTCTCTAGATGACCATGACCTTATACAACGACTGAGAAATTGTTCATCGAAGCAGAATAAGATTTCATTATTTTTTATAATCCCAGACACAGTTCCTCAAGTCTAATACAGAGGCAGAGATCAGTTTAAAGGAGTCTAATCTTGTTCCAGCCTTTACATAATAACATTTTTAATCTAGGTTATTATGCCTTTTAGCCAAACTAATTGCCGTAAACTCACTTTCAAACTTCCAAATAACAGACACATTTATGAAGAGAAAGGGAGCATGCAGGAAATGAAACAAAATAAAATTCTACATTCGCCCTGTCCCATGGGCCCCATGCATGCTCTGATCAGCTACAGATGATTTTATTAGCAGTTTATTGCTGAATTTCATCTTCCCAGTCAGAGTAACAGCAACAGTGAGAGAATTATTTCTTATTATTTATTTATTTATTAACTACAAGAAGGGTATGGAAATGATAAATGTCTGCTTGAACACCATGGAGTCAGTCAGTGTGTCAGCTAAACTATCTGGTATTCAAGTATAGAGGATGTTTGATACACATCTTGTTAGTCGTCAGTCAAATTGGATAAATTAAACAATAAATATATAGACATCATATAGTGAAAAAACAAGCAATTCAAGCACAATTTTGAGTAATTTGGGATCTGGTTATTTATGTTTTAGATGCAACAGCACATTTAGGTGGTGATTATTCCTTCCAAGGGAATGCTTTTTATACCTTTTTGTCACTACAGCACATGCTCATGTTCCACATATTCATTTCAGATGGTTATTTTTTATTTTTATTTTTTTGTCCTTTTGACACAGCCGTCTGCGTTTATCCAGCCTTGGGATGGGTGCTGTGAGTGGCCAAGGACACTTTGGCGCATAATGATGTGACAACCTTCCTCTCTGAGAGCACATGACTCCATCCATGACACCACAGCCATCAGCGCTGGTATTTTACATGAATGATTCTGGTATTTTATTTGCCAGCTTCTCTTTTTGATATTACTTATAAATGCTCCATTTAATATATATTGTCTTCATATTGTGATCTTGCTTTCTTCTTTTTCACTCTGTTGTCTCGTTTCATCAGAACACAGATAATGCATGTTACTTTGTCTGTCCAAATGCAGGATAAAGCCCTGTTGCACCATTTTCTAGGTAATATCCAGGGGGTAGTTTTATGCACACTCAGCCGCTCTTTTGCATTCTCTGTGTCCTTTTATCTTGATCACAATTTGCTGGCTTAATGTTTTAAGGTCTGCATGGGAACTTTGTGTTTTTTTTCTTTACCAAACACAAAGCTAAGCACAAATCTAATTACACTGTAACTGCAATTACTAATGCAAGAGTTTAATAGTGAATTAAAAAGCCAGAACAGCCACATCTGAATTATGAATCAGCGTCTGCGTAGCTCAGGGCTCAGACATAGATGCAGGACTTTTAAAGATTAATGCTGCTTAGTGTGTCATCATGATGCATGATGCAGCGACTGAGACCCTACGTGACAGTTTGGTAGTGCAAAATAGACTTCCTGATTGTTTTTTGTTGCTGTTGTTCATTTTTCTTCTGTTTTGCACGACAAATTGGCAAAAATGTTCCAGCTGCAATATGCATGAAGTATTCAACCTGCACAACTGACCACAGCAGCATTTGTGAACTGCATCATATAGACAATTAATGTTCAGCAATAACATAAAAGCTTATTTTGAAAGAACCCACATCCTGCAGAAACCATGATTCTCCTGTTGTTATAATGAAAATATGATAACACTTTGCCTCAACTACTGACCCTGATGTGCCTTATGTAGCACACTTCTGTAATAGATACGGTATGTGTTCCTGAGTAAACTGATAAAATTCCAGCTAAATTCTTCATTCCCTGTGACAGAGCATGCTTTAGTTCATTGTAAGAAATCACATATTAAAATAAACAACCCAAAAATGTCGAATGTAACTTTAATAGGAACTATTTTTAAAACTTATACTTCATTTTTAGTCAAATTCTTTAACAATTTTAAAGCTGTTCTTGCTTTTTAAGGAAACAATTTCAACATTCATTTCTCTGGTAACCATTTTTAAGACTCACTGGGAATAAAACATGATTCCACTAGAGTGTATGGCTATGTCCATTTACGAGTACGTGAGTATGACGTGTTCACACTCGGACTGAGGACCTGCATGCGCTGAACATGACAAATGCTGCTTTTTCTTGGCTGATAGAACAGTTTGATTTGAGACATCAGTGACTTTATTCCACTTTCTTCAGTCTGCACATAAAAGAAGAGAAAACTTTGAGGGAGTGAGTTCATGCCAGTGACAGGTTGACAGTTCTTGTCTGTCTGAAACCTGAGGAGGGAGAAGGGAGCTGAGCGAACAAAAGCCTGTGTTTAATTTTCTTCCCCCCCTCCGTTGTCTTTGGTTGTTCCTTCATATTTTCAGCACCCTGCAATCATTCCATCTTGTTAGCTTTGGGTTCAGGTTAGACTTGTTGCAGGAGATGGCAACTCCCGCCCTCCCTCCGGCACTCCACCAACACACACTCGCTGTCTCCTGTGCCCTCCTCATCTCCTCCTAACATCTTCCCCAGTCTTCCATTCACACCTCTGCCTTCATTTGCGTTTTTTTTTTTTAACAGTTGACAAGACTCCTTTGTCTGAAAGACACGACTGTTTCTCCCTGCTTTCTCAATTCTTTCTGCCCTTCCCTCCACCGCCTTCCTTCCCTGTTCTCCTTCCCCCCTCTTTGCACTAGCAGGTGACTTCTCTTTCAGGAAAGTCTTAAGTCAAACAATAGCAGGTGCATGTCTGCCGGATATCATTCAAAAAGGCTGTGTTTAGAGCAGCTCCAGTTGTCAGATTAAAGCAGCTATGTTTAATTCAAGGCTGTTGAATAATATAAACAGCGTTCTGTTGATCTCTTTTCTCTGTGCTGGCCTTGCTACAGGATGGGCAGTACACACCACCTTTCTGAACTTAATCTTTTTATTCCACCCCTTTCTGTTATATAAAACAGCCTACATTGGTCCATCTTCATCTGATTCGTTTGACATGTCTTTGCAATCTCATATTATGGTCAGTGCATTTTATGTTATATAATTGTAGCTGATACTCTCCTAAGAAATTGTTCTGAATCACCCAAATTTAGATTTATTTTAATTTTTTGTTGCGAGCACTAATTAGTACTAATACCCATACAAAAACATGGAGTTCTTTGGAGTCTATGGTTTAAGACCACGACTGACTTGCTTGATTGTTTGCGAACCCATATTACGATTTAATCATTGGTTGATTTTTCTATTTATCTATCAAGATCATGTGGTTGTTGTGACCAGATAGAAAAGCGGGGCTGAAAGACACACAGACCGGGACTCAAGTGAGGGTTGCACAAGTCTGTAGCCTCTGTACTGTACTTTGTCCCCACTTAAACTGGTGAATTTTCTAGCACCTTTCTGTTCTTCTTAAGATCAATATCTGCACAATGTCTGCAGCTTTCAATTTATGTGCACATCATGTACAAATTTAGCCTCTTGTGTCATATACTCATAATTACCAGTATACTAATATACTATATTAAGTAGATGTACTATATACTATATGTATATATCCTATTATAAGTACACTTTTGTGGCCCTATCTAACGGATGCCTACATTGTAATATCCATGCCTAATTCATGAGCGAGCAACGGAAAAATGTATTTTGCAACCACATCTAAAATGTTGTGAAAATGTTTTTAAACAAAGAATACCTCAATCTGAGCAAACAAAAAGCTTCTCTGTGCTAAGAATAAAAATTGAGACTCGCACTGTTTCACAAGTCTTCGCTCATGTTCAACTTGTAACATTTACTAGTGTGCCACCGAAAATAAAACATGGAAAATTGAAAAAAGTTGGTCGCAGAATTATCTCGCGCCTTTCAGGAATTTACACATAGAAACAGGTGCTTCATGATCTAGCAAGTGTGCGACCTTAGTGCATCATTTGGTGATCTGGCAGTAGTAGGATGATCAAAGGTGATCAATAACTCAGTAGCAATCGTGTTTTTTTGTTTTAGGTACACTAATAATCCTGTGCCTTGTTGAGTGAGAGTGCAGACAGCGACTAGCATGAGCAGAATGAGATTTATTAGAGATTAAAGATTTTCTAAACACAGAAACGACTTTTGCTTACTAAGATTATGGTGCTTGAGCAAAAACATATTTCAAAAATATTGAATATGTGTATATATGAATTCATAAATCGTTCAGAAGTTTGGGGTTAGTTTATTCAGGATTTAGGAATAAATTTCAAAGCCTGAATTCTTACTGCTTGTTGCATCTTTCCCCCTCTCTCTCCGTCTTATCGTGTCTACGTCCAAGAAAGGAAGCATGTTTATCCAGAAATGGTGTAATTTTGGCCTAAAATAATGTCTTCTGAAAAAGGTAGTTTGATTTATTCAACAACAGAGTTAATGTGGTCTATAATAGCTGCTTCATTGCAAATGTGTGAATGGAGTTTTGGTTTTGGTTTTTAATTCTAAGATTTCAGAAAGAATGGACATAAAAAATAAAATAAAATAAAATAATTACAGATACAACACCACCACCAACAGTGTATACACAGACATGGAATCTGCCCATGGGAAAAAAAAACAAAGAATAAATAAAATGAGATGTACCAGCACAGCACAGACTTGTACATAAATGTAAGTAGACAACATCAATTGAATTTTTAAAAAGGAGCGTTATTGAGGTCTATTTGTCCAAATAGGAATGTGACCTTTATTTTGTTTTGATGACCAAAACTGATCTAGAAATGAAGAGCATTTACTAGTCAAACTGTGATCTTTATTAACAGAGAGCCAGAAAAAAAGCAAATTAGTAATCAAGGTGTAAAGGACGACTGAAGAAGCAATTCAACCCCTATGGAAGTAAATAACGGCAGGTATGGACTATAGCATTTTACATTAAAAACACACTAATTCATCACTATGGCAGCAGACTTTGGCTGTGGATCAAACCAGAGGTCACAGGGATTGTAAATACGTCAATCTTCCTTGTTCCCTGTCTGCAACCAGGCGCACCCTGCTGTGGCCCTTGAGCACGGCATTGTGACTGTTCCAGGAGATTGAGGAGAAAAGGAGTGTACAGTTCCTCCAATTCGCCGACGAGTTGAGACACGTAGAGTGAAACTGGGCGCAAGATGAAGAAATCGAGAGGGAGGGGGAGAGAAAGACACAGATTGTGGAGAAGTATCACAGGTGAATGTGAAGAAATCATATTCTTCCTTCAGTGTAAGTCAACATAATTCTATTTTAATTTGTTTTATTCAAAAATTATGGATTGCGTTTTTTTTTTTTACCTCTTTAGTTGTAAATTACACCTTTAACACAATATAAAAGGAAACGAATCATGTTAAAATGAATAAAAGCAACATAAAATGAAAAATAAATAACTGTCTATACATATAGATAAAGGCAGTATTACGAATTGCTCATTATGTAAATAGGGAATGTGCATACAGAAAGGACATAAGAAAAAAAGTTTTGTCAAAGAGTTTCACCAGTGAACCCAGGCCAAGGTGGTCTGAACATGTTCCCTGCTTTATTTGAGATGATGAAGCAACAAGCCCTGGAAAGCTCTCCTCCTCCACTATCCCACGGGAATATCATCAGTCATCCCTACAAAAAAAAAAGGGGACAGAGAATATGATGGGTGGAAGAGGTTGAGGAGGAGATGTTGCTGTAAAAGGGCGGAAGAGAGATGTTTATTTTCAGGGAAAGGAAAGCAGGTGCAGACATGCATTTCCTGCTTCTTCTTTCTTTCACAGTGGCAGTCCCGCACACATGGATGCCGTTTCTGAGAAATACATACCTGCTTCACTTTTCAGCCTGCAAAGAAAAGTCTCTTTAATGTGCGTGTGAGCATGTTGCAGATGAACACACTTATCCAAATACTGATGCATCTGTATTGTGAATAATTCAGACTTCAGGGGAAACCTTCCTTTCTTTCAGAGGTTAAGAGCCCACTGTTGCACTTCCATCCAGGAGTGTCTTGTGTCATTGCAAGTAATGTGAGCTGTGCTGTATCTGCTGTGAAATCACATGGCATATGTGTATAGTATTTCTGCCTGCAGGAGATTTTAACCAGAACGTGAGACTCAGCAGTCTCCAGGGTGTGGAGGGCCTAAGGATACAGCGACACGACAAAATCACCTGCAGACGTTCATTTTCCATTAAAATAGACTAATGACTTCATGCTTCACTGATTCTCATTGACCTAATTTGTTCATAATGTTGCACAGATTGGTATACAGCCAACTATAACTGGCCATATTGTAATTATTATAGGCTCTGTGCATTACGGTAGTTTCCTGGGCAGAACATGAGGAAAAGTTAAATTTTCTGTACTGGTCAATGATGGATGACAGCGACGATGATGAACAATGACCGTGCTCATGAACGATTTAGTCCAACAGAACTTGTCTTTTTTGCACTGTGCCCTTACACAACCTGCAATAATAGTAAGTATTACCGGGGAAAGAAATTAAGATAGTTGCATTTCAGTCAGAGATGACATAATACTTTCCCCGAGTTTCTGGTCTTTATCTTGACTTTAGCTGGAAGACAAGTGGCTGTGGCTTCATTATTACATGCTTTATATTTTCCTTACAGATTATCTTATATACTTTTAAAAGAAGTGTGTTTGATTTATAAAAAACAAAACAAAACAGCAAATTCTTCACTCTAAATGATTAATAGGCACAAAAAGTCTACAGTTTAAATATAAGCGGCTGCGCCAAAGAAAAAAAGTGCTTGTTTTCGCTGTGAGCTTCCTTTCCTCCCATGTACCTATAAGAGCTCAACAAAATTACTACAGCTAATAAGATTAGCTCCACTCTGTCTATACCAGCACTCTCTGGCTTGCAGGAAAAGGTCATTTTTGTGGAGGACATCTTGTTTGACTCATGGTGGTCATATAGTCTCTTCAAAAACAAAGATCTGCAAGGTGCAGTTTACAGACACGACTGAACAGCACAAGAAAGCATAGATGAAGCATTTCCCCTAAAGGTAGTCTGTGGATGTTTAGTAAAATATACTTTCGCAGTAATTTTGATCACAATAAGCACCTTTTCATATACTTTAGCTCCATAATGTGACACCACTGTGTGGATGATGTTCCTCTCCCTGAAGCTTTGAGACTAGGATGTTCTAGTCTCAGGTTTAACTCTTTACGTTCCTCCTTCCATAATGTGTTCATATTACTATATAAACTATGTCAGCCTGTCAGTGGAAAACAAGCACTTCTATTTTGTTGCAAAAATGAAAAAGAAGAGAAAAAAAGGCAACTCGAAGTACCTCCTTACGTTTTCCGCAGGATTTGAGAGGGTAAATTGCTGTCAGATGCTGCTAATTGTCAACCTTTGGTCGAGTGAACCAGCAGCAGGTTTGCAAGATGTTTTGGTTGTTTGCTGGTCTGTTCAGGTTTCATCTCAATGCCAACAGGGAAAGACGTAAGCAACGGCCTTAGAGAAGGATTTGTTGCTGCACATCAATCTGGACAGGGTTATGAACAGAGCCAAATAGCAAACTTTTGCTATTAGGTTAATGGTATTTTTATTGTTAAAATCTTTAATCTGCAAACAGGATGACAGAATGTTGCATTATAGGTAATATTATGTTTTAGTGTAAAGTGCTTTCAAAGACAAGAGAATGCTTCATCAGTTTGACTCATAGTGCACTTGCTGTTGCGCACTATTGTGAGTTGCACCGATATAAGATTCATCAAACACTCACTCTAAGCAGGTTTTATCTACTTGTGGCCTGAGGAGGTCCAGAATGAAACCTGATATGTAAATGAGCTCAATGCTCGCTCTCTATGAGAGAGGGACCTCTGAAGTAGCCTATTTGTGCCCTAGTGCCTTGCTTTAACATTGCTCTAGTTTATTTTTCTTACCCTGATATTACAATATTCCCACAGCTTAAGCATGACTTTTAGTTCCCCAATATGATCTACATACTGGATATGCATAGGAAGGGTGTGTCTGTAATGTCTTACCACCAGAAATCTCAGTCTATTTGCCAATACTTAATAGTATAGCTCAATAGCCAAATCTTTTTCTTTTTTTTCCATCAGATTAAGTTTCAATTTGTCTGTTGAATGATCTGTCTGAACGTAGACAGCTGAGACGCAGTATTCTGTTTCTACCTCTTTTGTTCATTTGCCTTTTGCTCCGTATGTGTTTATGCTTGCATCCTTTTTTACAAGTGAGAGAACAATTTCCCAAATGTGTGTGTGAACAATATATGCGTGTGTCTTTCCATGCCATCTTTCAGATATTGTTCATACCAGTAATCTATAAAAAACACACACTGTAATTAGCAATACCTATGAACCTGTTTGACTATCAAATAAATACGTTTGGAAGAGATACAGAAAGTAGCTTGTGTTAGTCAAGTATTAAACTTAGGATTTACTTTCAGAATGCAACATATCTGCCAATTCTGGCACGAGATTATAACATCAGGTATCAAAAACATTTCCAAAACTAAACCCCATATTTTGGGTGTATTTGTTTTTTCTGTTTTTTTCCTGACTGTTTCTTCATCACTTTCATTTTTTTTTTTCATTCCAACCCCCCACCATTCTTAATTCTGGTGATGATGTCAGTTACCTTCCTGCCTCCTTCTGTTTGAGCCAGTAAGCCTGACCCCTTTTTCTTAAATCTCATCACAGTTCTGTCACTGTCACACCAAATGTTCTCACACGATTCTCCTCACCTCCACTTTTTCATGATGCCCGAGGAGCCTCATCTGAAATTCAGCAACCTGCAAACTCTACTCACCATCACTGCCACCAGTGTCTGGACTGTTTTTTTTTGTTGTTGTTGTTTTTTTCCAAGAGCATCTTCCTTTATTTTTGTTCACATCGAACTGCGATGATTCACTGGAGTTCAGATATGAGTTGCAAAAACATAAAAATCTAAAGCTCTGTTTCTATGTGCAAGACAGAAAAAAATGTTTTGCAATACAATCTTTCCTCATTAATAAAATTTATCCCATCATCTCATACAGAACTACTTTTTTTTCATTTTGTGCTCATTTGAATCAACACTAGGAAGCTAAGATTCTTTTCTTTAAGGTTTTCACAGTTAGGAGTTCAGATAAATGTGTTTTATTGAGCAATTTAGCACCGATTCACCTGTGCAGCTTCCACCAGCACCCGGCTGCAAAACTGCCAAAATTCTGAAATGGGTCTAAAGTGCTGCTGCTCTTCACTGGAAGTTCTGTGCTTGCCGTGGCATTGCCCACATGTCACTGTTTTGTATTCTTGCCGCATATCAAATCATTGCTGTCAAGTCATTTCTCACACCTTCAGTTTAACACTTAAGATTTAACACCCCCAACTCTCCTCCCCCCCGCTGTCAGGGTACTTACTTGGGGCAATGTGGAGTTTCTGGGAGTGCCTGCTGCTGCTTTGGTGGATGGAATACAAAAAAAGGGGGGCTAATGTGGGTGTGTGTTTGTGTGTGTGTGTGTGGCTTCAGAGCCTCTTCAGACTCTTGGAGCCTCTCTAGTCTAGATTAAACAAAGTGACAGGAGTGCTCTGCTGAAGAGGTCTCCTTATGCTTCTCAATATTGCCTCTGTGGAAGAGTCAGAACACCTGTTGGAGGTCAATAGATCACACAAACACGCACATTTGCAAGCTTGGCCAAAGCCTATCACACCTAAAGCTTGGTGGTGCAAGGAGAGCAGGCTTTTACATCAGCTACGGCCCAAATAAAAATGCGACCGGGGTAATAATAAACATGCAAAACAATATAAACGAGGATTGTATTAATACAACTGTTACACTATAGGTAGATGTTAAGGCTGTGAGGAGAATTTATACAAGAAATATTAGTAAAATATTTAATCCAGATCAGAAGTTATAATTTTACTGAGAATGTAAATGAAAAACACAATGATTAATAAACTGACTTTGCTTTTATTTCTTAGCACACAATATGAATCCAGGATATTTAGTGTTCATTGTTATCTTCACTTAGTCTGTTAATAAATATCGATTTTTTTGCATTTCAGCCCCCCTCCCCAGAAAAAAGGATTGAACTAGAAAGGTATTCTTCTTTTCAAAATTTTCCACACTTTTTTCATTGGGAACAAGTCAGCTATAGTGAAAGGACACGGCCTTGAACGCAGCGTAGGCCGCTCCACAATCAACAAGTTCTTTTCTGCATTAATTTTGCTGTAAAAGAATTGTAAATGACCTCGGCCAAGAGCACTGATACGACACTATACCATTACACAACCTGGCTGTTGGCCGGACTTTTCGCTCCTTATGGTCTTTTCATGTTTACCGTGTTTTTATCAAAGTATCATTAGATCACATCAAATATATACCATCAAAGGTTTTTCACCTTTTTTATAGCACTAATTGTATTTGTACCAAATTTTTTTGGAACGTGTTAATAGCCTGAAATTTCACAATGATAATAATAATAATAATAATAATGATAAAAATCAGGATACAAACAAGTGATATGAAATTAGAGAAATGACAAATATCGGAACTGTACACAGCTTTGTCAATGAAACTGTAAAAAAAAAACAAAGTGTGATTCACTTATGTGTTTTTTTTTCTCAGAGTAAAAGTCTCTCTGTGCCGCTGATGCTTATCGAGAAACTTAAGTTGATCGTAGTCATGATGTCTGGCTCCAGACCAATGCATCAGATGTGTGGAAATAACTTCTGAAATGGAACTATTGGGAAAACATTAGACTTAGAGTCTGTTCAAAGCAATGACAATCAGCTGAGATAGAAACCTCTGAACTATCTGATGTCAGAAACGTTGCAGACAGAGTGCAGAGGCAAGACTGGAAAATTAAAGAAGCAGTGGTGGTGGTGGTAAAGGCAAAGCGGTGCGGTTACGATAACAGGTGCGCACTACCTCCATCAGCTAGTTTCCCAGTGTTAGGAGCTAATTCAGAGAGGTGTGCCCCGGGCTCCTTGCATCTCTTTCGGCCCTTAGCACACATTCCTCCATGACAAACCAGGCATTAGAGATGAAGGAGAGATAGCAACAGACAAAGAGATGGACAGATATGTGTAGTATGTGGGAGTCAAAGAGAAAGATCAGCCAAAGAACAAAGGCATTAACTTTTACACTCATTGATTTCATCTGAATGTGTTAGTTGCATTTAGGGCTTTAATCAAGTTGAACTTCTTGTCAGTTGGTCGGCGCAGATAAAAACTGTAGGTCAGACGGTCCTAAGGTAAATGAGGAGAAGTAGAGGAAGTGAAAGGAAGAATGAGCAGGAGACGTCGTACATCGTACGAGGAGGGAAGCAACGACAGCGTTCCCTTCTCAGTGGCAGTCATGCATACAGCGAGTGCTGACAGCTGCTTGTTTGCCACCATGCATGTCTGCATGCGTGACTTCCAGTCGTTCCCACTCTGTTGGATCAGACCTGAGGTCTCTATTGGGCCGTTAGCGCCTGCACAAAATTAGACGTGAAAGTGTCACAACACAGAGATAACTTTATGTCAGTAAATCAGGAAAGCTTTTATATAAAATCCCCTTTTTTATCATTTCCTCTAAGCTTTTGACACTTACTATGATCAGCGAGACATATATTATTACTTGTTTGAGGAATGTTCCATACTTAAATAAAGCCCAGGTCTGTTGTTGAATGGCAAGGAGGGTAAACTAACTGTCACCACAACTTTGTTATAGATCAGTACAAGTCTACTATCAACTGTAGAGCAAACTGCTGTCAATAACACAAAAGAAGGAGAGTTTATAGCCTCTGTTTTCCTTTTTTGACACTATATGTTTACCGATCCTGTTTTATGCAAACAGAGGCCATGGATTCTTCTCCTTTTGGGTTTTTGACTGTAGTTTGTGCATCATTGGTAGTCAGCTTGTACACACTTTTAGCAAGATGACATCAACTGAGCAAAGATGTCTGCATGAACAGGTGAATAATAATCTGTATTAATCTGTTTGGACCGTGTCCACATTAAGTGGACTGACATTTTTGAGTGTTATCAAAAACTTAAGATAGCAAATTATTTTTGACATGGACCCTTGCCATCTTGCTTCAAAGATGCGTTCTGCTTTCGCTCAAAACTGCTTCGATTTAGCATAGAATGGCAAACCAGATCATCTCAGTTTATTTATTTTTTCTAATTTCTGAGGTATTCTCTTGGAACTCCAGTGGCACATTCATTCTGTGAGTAAATGTTCACTACACTTTAATTTTAATTTCTGGCACCCAGAAGCTTTCCTGTAAAATAAATAAATAAGTGTTTGTATTTTGTGAAAGGGAGCATTTATTTTTTCTTCTCTTTTCTTGTGCTCTCAGTTCTATACTTTTTAATATACACCATTAAATGTAAAATTAGATTTTCTGTTATGTGACTGTCTTTCCTTTCACCGTCATCAATATTTTTACTTTTCACATTCGAGGAAATATTTTCATAAAATCATATTATATGCTTTTGCTATTGTTCCAGCTGGACCAAATGTCAACCATTAAATGCATCTTACAGTCATACTTTGCTGAAGGTAAAAAAAAAACAAAATAAATCCCTCTCATTCAAGTGTTGATTTATGGAAAACATGCGGGAGACATATGAAGTTGTTGTAAGGCGAATGAATCAGAATCTTAAAGGATTTCTCTCTTGGTTAAAGAGGTTAAAGAGAAACACAATCTGGGAGATTGATCAAAAGAGGATTAAAGCTAGGATAAATGAGTTTGACGTTTCCATGTGTCAACGTATCAGCACTAATGAGGGATAGACAAAGAAAAGAAAGACTGGGTGGAGAAAGAAACTCAGATTGTCTGCACCCCCTGAAGGATATGATGATCCTTCTCCATTTTAATATCACTGTTTTTAGACCTCAGTTTGTACACTATATATTAATTGTTAGTTATTAGCTTAAATGACTATTTTACTTGCCTGTCTTCTTTTTTTTTTTTTTTTTAATCTTTTTGGGTCTCATATACTCCAGATGGTGTGCAATTAAAAAAAAAAAAAGTCTTCTGTCTCTTTCACTCCCTTCACTTTCAAAGCCAATTTGGCCTCAGGGAGTTTATGGGTATGCACGCTTAATAATGTGAATGGGTATGCGTGAGTGTGTGGGCAAGCTGCACAGCACGCACCCTTATTGTCACCACGCCAGATTTCCTCAGGTCCCGAGTGCCAGTATGTACTGACAAACAGATAAACAGCAACACGCAGTCACACTGCGCTTCATTTTGAGCAAAACCTCACTGGTGTGTGATAGCTGATATGTGGACCTCATTACCCTTTGGTTTCCCAGCAGCCATAGATGTGAGGTTTGGACTGCGAGGAAATGTTTGTTTTACAGCTAAGTCATTGTGAAAGAGAAGATTGAATCTTGTCTGCATAGTTTGTTTGCACTCATTTCCCCTGTCCACTCACCTGAATAAAGTCACACTTCAGCATGAAAAGTTATACATATGACTTTACATGACCTTACATCACAAAAGATTTTATGTAAAAAAAGAAAAGAAAAGAAAAGAAAAGAACATGTTGCTATAAATGAAGATTTCAAATTTTAGCCAACTTAAAAAAAAATTGTACCAAATTAGGATTTAGTGTTAATAAAATATCGTAGATCAGACTGTGGCGGCTGGTGAAGGACATATTTACTCTCACTTACACCTGCGCACAGGAAAAAGGACTTCTGCTGCAGTATTAAATTGCATATATAGCTGACTTAAAAAAAAAAAAAAAGGCTTTTGCCAAATTATGGGAGTCGCTGTTAACATATATGCAGACAGATGTTGTTGTTTTTTTAAACTGTACCAAATGTGACTATTGTTGTGCATTTCAGAGTGTCACAAACAGTAGTCAGGAACTCTAGCAAAAGTAATACTTTATGCTTCATTTTTAGATCATTTTTCAACTTACATCTTCTATTTCTTTATTTCTTTTTTCCTTTCCTTTCCTTTCCTTTCCTTTCCTTTCCTTTCCTTTCCTTTCCTTTCCTTTCCTTTCCTTTCCTTTC
>JBAMYA010000015.1:6489022-6521281 GCA_037176975.1 Arrhamphus sclerolepis | reverse complement strand
TTTCCTTTCCTTTCCTTTCCTTTCCTTTCCTTTCCTTTCCTTTCCTTTCCTTTCCTTTCCTTTCCTTTCCTTTCCTTCTTTCCTTCTTTCTTTCTTTCAAGCTTAGATAAAGCAAAATGTCGAACAATTAAAGATGCTGACTTTAAATGAGAAAAAAATCACAACGCATCCTTGAAAATTCAGGAAAGAAAAAATAAATATTGATGAAGTGATTTATGTAACTTCAAGCTGACTTGAAACCATTTGCTTAAGAAAAAAAGCTTTAAATTAGAAAGGAAAGAAACCAAAACCATATCATGGAAGCAAAAGGAGAGTGAAAAATGATACTGAATAACTATTAGCATGTTAAAACTGAGTCCCTTCCCTTTCCTGCCTTTCTCAGAGTCATTATCAAACATTTCACACCTCCGGTATCATCAATCTCACTCTTTTATCCAATAATGAGATGCAAGGAAAAAAAAGAAAAGAAAAAAAATCTCTGCCTTGGTTTGTCATGCAAAACGATCCCCCAGTTGCACATACGCTGGTGTGCATGCAGGTAAGTTTCACCCACCTGTCCTATCAGACACCTGTTGCAGAGCTCTCAGCCAATCAGAGCAGAGACACCAACCCTGTGCTGACATGAAATAAATTTGGGCCGCGTTTTAAAAGGAATCACTTCACTTGACTCATCACTGTGCCATTACCCTTGTAGTTGGACAGACACAGAAATAAGAACGTAGCAACAAGGAGTCGAACTTAAAGGAACATACTCTGACTGACTTGGATTGGAGACATGACCAAAGAGACTGAGTAAGTTAATTCATTGTTGTTATTATTCTTTAACACTGATGTGGCTCAAAATGTGCTCACTGGTTGTGCTTTTTTTTTGTTCCAAATTATACTTTGAGTCTACATTTCAGATTAGTTGGTATGATACAGTAGGCAGCTCTTGCCAGTCAAACAGATAGAAACCCCTCTAACCCTTTTTGCAATGGGACCCCCATGTGAAAAATCTGTTTTTGTAAAAGTGGGTGTTTTAAAGGGAAAATTGATATGGATGGTTGTAGCAAACGCACACACAGTTGTATGCGTGGTTGTAGCGGGTCTGTTTCGGCTTATTTTGTCATGAACCCAGGGGCCACAGAGCACAAAAGGAGACTGGGAAATAAGAATCTCCTCTGGAGGTGTTGGACGCAGACAGAGGGCAATGACAGCACGTAATGCATTGAATTTCATAATGGTGAAACCCAAGAGAGGAGCCCACCTTCACTGTAACTGTGTCTGAGTAGAACTGAATGAAATGTAGAGTATCTTGTAGAGTTTTGCTGTTGTTTGGATTCCAAATGCTGCACAGACAGGTGCATCAGCAGGTGTAGAAATTTGGTTTTTACAATTTTTGGCATTAAGAAGGAATATACTGGTATAAAAGGCTGTCAGAACAAATTAAATGCAATTTAGAGTGAAGTGCTGGGATTTCTCCATGTGACTCTGAATAGTTGTGGTTTTTCAGTCCTGTCAGCACTTTTGATTAACTGTTTATCCAGGCTAAACTTCAGCTATTTGTTCCTTAGCTCCTTCAGACTAACTCCGGGGGGGGGCTTAACCTGGCATGCCTGGTGTTTACAATCCAATCTGTCTCTGAGTCTTTCCAAACAAAACAGATCAGATCCCAGGAACCCTGGGCTGTAATTTTTCTATGAGTGACTTGGAAAACCACAGCTCATCTCAGCGACAGTTGTGGGTTTCTGTTTACGAAGTGAGAAAATCTTGTCATCTCTTAGGAGATCTTTGCAAATACGAGAGTTTATTCAGGATTCGGGAATGTAGTTCTTCCTCCTTTCACAATCCTTGAAACAACAGAGCACTGCTTGTATGCTTGTGCATGTTTATGTGTTTTTAAATCTTTCTAACGCCACTGCTCCTGAAGGATGTTACTCAGCTCTGTGGTTTTGCAATCGAAACCTTTCGTGCTAAAGGGCAAGTATGTGCGTTGCCCCGGGCTAATGCATAGTGTACTTTAACTCCTTTGAAAACCTTTAATTCACCAAATGATTACCTCTAATTTAAATATTTACATATATATATATATATTATATAATCAGACATGTTTGGCTTTCTTCAGTGTGTACTTTGATTTACAAATCCCTCTGTCAGACTGATAAATTGCTTTTTCTTTCTTTCTTTTCATAGGACTCTGGGACTGGTCTTTCAGAGTGAGAACTTCAGCTATAACAACTACACAAACTACATCATGGACTCCTGGTCCTACCTGGACAACCCCATCACTGACCCGAACCACTCCAAACCCAGACTCCACCCAGCGGACAGCCTGGCAGCCTTGACGATGCTTCATGAACAGTGCAGGGTAAGAAAAAAAGGAAAAGTAATTTATACTTTCAAAGCAATAAATTGACTGAACCTTTAACCTCAAGTTTAATTTATGTTGTTGATAACTTATTTCTTCCACTATTTCCAGAACCAGAAGGAACAGAAAGTGGTTCCCTGCAAGCCAACTCTCTGCAAGCCAACAGACAGGTGAGTCCATGAACATGCTGAACTGCTGAACACAGATGCCCAAACGCTGCAGCTGTCATGTGCTTTCAGCCATGGACGTATTTTATATACAGCGTAAACTGCACATAAATCCTTTGCAAAATCATCCAAAAACATAGAAGTGAAGTCTTCAGCTTCCTCCAAGCTGATATTTTGTTTTTCAAATTAAGTCTGGCAGTCTTTCTTTGTAATCACTTCTGCTGTGTTTCCAGAAACTAACTCCAAGTGGACATGTTTTTTTTTTATTACTCAGTGAAATTTATGAGATTTGTTATAAAAAAGATAAAGGCAGGCACTTAGGATTGTGACTGTCAGAGGGATATTGTCTCGATATCTTTTATTCTTTCTGTATTATCATTTGAGTTTGACGACAGGAGGTCAAACGGTTGTTTTTCCTCCTTCTGTCCGCCCTGTTGTTAGGTGGGTGAGTGAAGGCCATTGTAAGGGCACAGTGTTGTCCCCTCAAACACTTTCAATGAAGAAACTCAAACACACAGAGAGAGAAAGAAAAAGGCAGGATTAAGAAACAAACAGTTCCCACCCTGACTCAAACCCTGTTCTCCCACAAGTTGCTTTTGCAGTAGCTGTAGCTTGCACAGACTGTCATTAGGCTTCCGTGTTGTTTAAATTACGCCACAGTCGGTTATGTTAAGGTAATGAGTTTCCTTGCTCTGTCATGATGACTTCACAAACTTCATCCCACTTTCTAACCCCACAGGAGTCTCACCAACACCAGTGAGCTTGTTTCACTGGAGGCGTCTGCCAATGTTATGAAGATTCTGTCTGAAAATGTAGCCACTTCCCATCCCCAAGAGGTTCTGGCGTCCAAGCCGATCACGTCCCTGCCCAATTCTGTTCCCGTCAGCTCAGACACATACACCACCCTGACCAGTGTTGTTGCTGACACGTATGACAAGCAGGAGCTCAACAACATCATTGACCTGCTGCTTCCGAAGTGGCCAGAGACTACTGCTTTCCATGACCCCAGTGCTGAGGTAAGCATAATGTCTGGACAGCTGATCTGAACATCCTCCAGAGACAGACTGGGAGATACTCAGAGACACATTAGCTCCACTATTAAAAATGTCACTAATTCATATCCTCTGTATGGATTTCAGGCTCTTTCCTATAGCGACCCGTTCCCTGAAAGCCATTCCAGCCCTGTTTACTCAGCCTCTTACAGCAGCTCCTCACCGGAGAGAATCAGAAATGAGTTCCAGTTTTCCCTCGGAGCTCCCGCCGCTTCCCATCACAAGTCCAGCGAGCTACCCATGGTGTACCTGAACAAAGGCCAGTTCTACCCCATCACTCTTCAGGGAGTGGACAGCAGTGCCTGTCTCACTGCCACCAAAGTCAAGGTGAGTCATAGCATTAAAGGTTTATCTCCAGTGTTTTGTTTTTTTTTGTCTTGTTTTTTTTTTGTGATTGTGTCACTTAAAATGGCGACTATTGTTCTAATCTTTCCCTTAGGGCTTTTGCTTTTTTTCATGAACCAAATAGTAGATCAATTATTTGCGTGCCATCAAGCAAACTCCTCTCAAATATCTGTCCCTCCCTTGGAGGCAGCTCCCTTAATGACTAATTCCCGGACTAACACCCAGCGCTTGTATCGTTAAAATGACTGCGTGGTGTCCTCTATAATTTATTAATACCTGTGTTAGTCTGATGAGGTCAGAATCCAGCTCAGCTCAGTTGTTTTTATGGGTGGTTAAAAAAAAACAAACACCAAAAACAAGGTGGTGGGCGGGGCGCGGTGCCTTTTGCGGTCTTTTTCTTTGTCAAGTGAATAAAAGGATAAGAATATAGACAATGGAGACAGTTTTGGAGAAAGAAAAGATTTGTAGAGATGAATGAAACATTAATCCTTAAAGGAGAGTTGGGTCATTTGGGAAATGTCAGTGGATGTAAAGAGTTTCATGCAACCAGACAAATGAAGCTAATGCTGAGCTTTTATGACACTTTTCTTCATTATTTTCTCCACTACAGACGGTGGTGATGGCTGTGTTTGAGAATGACAAGACCCCAGAAATGCAGCTCCGCTTCTGGAATCACTGGCATGCACGCCAGCCGACTGCCAAGCAGAGGGTCATTGACATCGGTATGCTCTTCACATGCCAAAATCCACATACATGAAACCAATGTATAACTGACAAAGATTCCATGCAGATAAGATTTTCAAATGTTTTTTTTCTTTTTTTGCTTTCATTTTTCAAAAAGCCGACTACAAAGAAGTGTTCAGTGGCATCAGCAATGTTGAGGAGGTGGCCTTCAACGCGCTCTCTTTTGTGTGGAACCCCAATGAAGAGGCCAAGGTAAATACTTCGCATGTCACCAACTTACGCAGAGCAACAGATATATTTGTACCTAGTTTCTCTGCATTGCGAGTTTACCGAATTACAGGAAAAGATAGGTATGGTAGTAAAGAGGAGAGGAGGTGGAGAGAGAGGGAGTGGCACAGATGGGAGGGAGGAAGGAATCCAAGAAATGCATTTGCCCCAAAGGTCCATGTCACCACAGCAGACAACAGCCAGAATGGCTTATGCAAGCTTCCCTGTGGTCCAAATGTGTTTAGGTGTGGCCAAGAAACCTGCGGCAGGTGTAGGGTGGGGAAGAGTGAGGGGAGATGGAAAATGATAAACTGGAAGCAGTTGTTACTGCTCTTTTATCAAACTGACACTCACTTGAGAAATCAGCCACCAGCTTCACTGGTGTGCACACATCTCAAAACGTTGTACCTTTGTGATATAAAAATGTACAGATTACATGATTAAAGCCTCATTTTCCTGTTCTTCAGATATACATTGGAATCAACTCCCTGAGTACAGACTTCTCCTCTCAGAAAGGAGTGAAAGGCCTGCCTCTGAACCTGCAGATCGACACTTACGACTTCAGCTCGGGAGCCAACCAGCTCATACACAGAGCCGCCTGCCAGGTCAAGATTTTCTGTGATAAGGTACCTAATTTTGCTTAATTTGTCCTTTTTGTGCAAACAATAAAATCCTGATATCCGTGCAGACGGCATAGATTATGTAACCACAAGTCTGCGTGTCTACAGGGTGCAGAGAGGAAGATGCGAGATGAGGAGAGGAAGAGATCCAAGAGAAGGGGAAAGAACATTAATGATGCCAACAGTGAGTGAAATAAATGAGCTGCATCTTTTTTGGATGCCGTCACACATGATTCAAAAGTATAACACCGATCTTCTTCCCGCTTTGCTTCCAGCTAACAAGTTTCTAGGACTTAGCTCCAATGATTTCACTTTCTTCAAGACCCTGGATGACCACATCACCCAGCCAGTTCTCTTCATCCCTGAGACACACCTCACCAGCTTACAGCGCATGGTAGGTTCATCTCTGACCACACCGGCATTCGCTTTCCTCCCCTCTCCACACATTCATCCCTGTAGGCGATAGGACAGGCACGAGCAAAGCTGGAAGAAACTGTGGGAAAGTATGCGGTGGGAAAAGTGGGCTGGGACTCAGGGGCAACGATGAGAGAGAAAGTGAGGCTGAGATCAGATGAGCTAATTGGAGTCGAAACCAGACACAAGCACAAGCCGCTGCAGCTGCCGACACTGAGATTAAGTTGTCTTGCACAAAAACACACCACACTCACACAACGTGCCGCCCTCATGTACTCCATGTCTTTCAGTCAGCACACTTACACAAACAGAGCACTGAGAGTTCTGTTCGGACAGGCCAATTTTCCCACACTATGAAGTCTAGGGGCCATACGTGTGTGTGTGTGTGTGTGAAAGTGCACATGGGTGAAAGGCATACTGGATAATAAAAAATATTTCTGTGAGGTACAGATTTGTATTTAAGTATATTTTAGAGAGTAGAAGAGCAGAAGATTTACAATCAGGGGCTCATTCGCAGAGACAGAGCACAGCTTTGATTGGACAGTATGATTAGGTGTTGGATGGCTCTATCTGCATGTCCCCATCAGTGTCCACGCTTATGTGGCTCTCTTAGAAGTAGAGGTCATGGGAAATGCAGGTTTAAGGCGATGATAACATTCTTTTTTCTTTTTTTCTTGAGGTTTCACATAGACCTATGTGGGAGGGGGGATATTAAGCAACGTCTTTATCAGTTGTGTCTAATCAGATCTCTGGTCTTCTCTGTTTCCCTCTCTCACCAGACCACTTCCATGGACGACACGGAAAGGTAAGCAAATCACAGAGAAACATTCAGACATCCTCATCATGACGTGTACGTGGTTGCTTTAGTCTAACATGGATGTTTGTTCTGTGCTTCTAGGAGTTGTCTGAAACGATTGTATCCCGACAGAGATCAGAGCAGCTCCCCAACCAGCAAGCTAGCTCGCAGAGAAGACCCACAGAGAGGTATATAGAGAACCCAAGACACATCAGATTAAAAAAAAAAACAAACCTACAACAATCAACCATGATGTTAAATGTTTACTTTCGCCCCATCCTTTAGTTCTGCTGTATGTCAGGACAAGCGCCGAAGACGTGTTCGATGCACTCATGCTCAGCTCACCAACGCTATCAGGCCTACGGGAAGCTGTGAGTATCACATAATCGCAATATAGATCCTCATTCATGTGCTTCTGCTTAATCTGCAGGCTAAAATAGGGATCAACAAGCACCTCTGTGTAGTTTTCTTCCTGTTTCTCATCATAATCTCATATGCTTATCGCTTCTCAGATTTCAGAAAAGTACGGTATGCAAAAAGACACCATTGGGAAAATCTACAAAAAATGCAAGAGAGGGTGAGTGTCCTATTAATACTTCAGTGTGTCATTACCACTGTTATTGTACGACTGCCTTGACGCACGAAATAAATTAAAGAAGTGCATCTGACATAGATGATATACCTGAACTCACTGCTTAGTTTGCGGCTTTATTCTCATCCTCCCCGAAGCAAGCTGATGTTGACAGACAGGGTAGGTAGGTTAGCTGCCTTGGCCCTCTGGAATGTATCAATTGCACGCTCCTCCTAAAGAAAGATGATGGAAATCTGTCAAAGGTGCTTCATATGAGTCATCAGGGATTGTTCCTCTTATTGATGTTTTCATAACTGTATGACCTTGGAACAACAAGAAGTGGCATTCAAAGAGATTACTTTTTTTTTATTTGACTTTTTTTTGCCTCTGAGACTAGGTAAGGTCATCGACCAAGTTGGGAACTAAAACCCATAAAGTACATAAATAAATACATTTAGATGAGTTCAGAAAGTTGTCTTTCATCTTGTAACGAATTTGTCGTTTTTTTTCTATAAAATTTTTGGTGGTTTTTCGAAGACTTGCTTGGCTGTGTTTGAAAGAAAAAAACTTTCAAAAAGCTGACTGTTTTTCATCCAAAGAGACATTTTGGGCTTTTGTCGTAACCTAAAGTTGTCCGATCTGGGTAGTCTGGGCTTTTTTCTGCATGACAACAGGGAAAATCAGTGGACCTGTCTTGTGACCCTAAAGAAGCTGGAACACCTTTGGCTGATTTTACTGCCACTTCCTGGCAGCTATCACTGCAGGGGGTGCAGCTAAGCCGACTGGTTAGGTTGCATTCCCCCTGCAGCTCCCTCCCTCCTCTTTTGCTCTTGTGTTCAATCAGCCTTGTCCCTGCAGGCAGAATGCATGAGCTGGTTAGTTCAAGCATGAAAGCCTGACAGACTTAAAGGTTAGTTTTCACGATGAGGAGGAAGAAGATTGCCACTGACCCGATTTATTACCCCTACTGGTGCAGGAGATGCACCTCCTCAGACATTTTCCCGACATGTTGCGCTTAACCCAAAGCAGGAAACCCAATGACCTGTAATTCTAGGGGGAAAAACATGCGTTTATGGCCTTGCACTTAACTATTTTGGATATAATCAGGTTTTTTTCTCCCAGGGTACCTGATGTAACACTTTATTCTTGTATTTCCTGCAGGATCTTTGTCAACATGGACAACAACATCATTGAACACTACACCAACCAGTCAGCCTTCCTCATTGAGATATCCGAGGTGGTCACCGGCCAGTTCCAAGTAACTCTCGCTGAAGTATGAAAACAAATCTGTTGAAGGATGAGAAGAAACACAGCTGCCTCGCAAAAACCTTCCCTAAAAGCACTGCCCTAGAAACAATGAAGGCTGTGGATTTGCCAAAACCAGGAAATGAACTGGATGAAAGGGATATCTCCAGAGTTTCAGGTTTATGTAAATGTTTCTTGATGATAGAAATTCTTATGGTTTTCTATTTGAATTTAATATTGTAACGTAGATAGCCTGTAAATACATGTGTAAATAGATTTTAATATGAACTAACCATGTGCATGTCGCCATTCATTTTCCAGAAATTTGCTAGGAAATTCATTTTTTTTTCTTTCAGAGCTCTGTTCATGAATTGTGCACAGCATAAACATATATTTGTATATATAGATTTATTTTTTATTTGGGCTCGAGTGGCCTTTATTGGAAGTCAGGAAGTCAGGTCGCTTTAACCGAAAGGCTATGCAGCGGCTCGTATAGATTTATTTTCTAAGCATTTCTAAAGCATATCATTCTAGCTGCTTTCAGTGTGCTCATCATTTCTTCTGCAAATCCATCAGTGCATTTTCCAATCTGAAATCTGACATCTTTTTATTGTTTTTCCTATTTTATAATTTTTTTAAACTGCCAAAAGTATCTTCCTGTAGTTTCCTGTTCGTTTAAGGACTGAGGTTACCCATGGTCAGGTTGCATTCAGAACCAAACGTCATACATTTCTGTTCAAAGAAAAAAGAAAAAGAAAACCACAAGATTAAGTATTGGCCATTGTTTAGCTCAAAGCTTTAAACATTTCCTTACCATACGGTGTAATCACAGAGTTTTCTGGAAACAGTTCAGATTCCCATAAATCTTCAGTCTAGACAGACGGCTTTCTTAGTAAGTTTGTGTACGTGTGTGGAGGAGTTTGCAGAATTTTATTTCCTTTTACTTAACGCAGCATTTCAAAGTGTATTATACTTGTATTATTTCATTATTACACTTGTCTTGTCAGTTTCATTTTTTTCTCCCTTTTGTAAAAAAATAAAGAAAATACATAACATATTTTGTGTTTGTATCAGTTATTGCACACTCATCTCGATGAAAAACTGTTCCAATTTTCTCCTGTTTGTATTAGTCAAAGAACAAATAAAAGCTTTTATGATGAGAGATGCTCACTGAGTAGATGTGGATGATAAGAATTGCCAGTTGGAGGCGTACACTGGAAACGAAGAGACTCTTGTGAGACTCCAGATCAAACAAAAGCACCAAACTCATCTGCATCAGATGGTCCAGTCTTATTCCTGTAAATTATATTTTCTAAAACAGTTTGCGTGAGTGGTTTAAGCATTACTGAAGTGTTCTCTCTTATCTTCCCAATGCTTGCAGCATGTAAAGTGATGGTATAAATTGCACATCAAGGGCAATATGGGGCTCTCGCTCTCTGATACTCCAGTTTGTGGACTATAGAATCCAAGTTCAGAACATTCAATCTTCCAACTGCTGGAAGATCTCAAATGGGAAATGCATCTAAGGTTAGTAACACACATAAGAAAGTTCA
This sequence comes from Arrhamphus sclerolepis, assembly GCA_037176975.1. Lineage (NCBI taxonomy): Eukaryota > Metazoa > Chordata > Actinopteri > Beloniformes > Hemiramphidae > Arrhamphus > Arrhamphus sclerolepis. Next base: position 6,511,220 of record JBAMYA010000015.1, on the reverse strand, counting down.
CTTTCTTTTTTCTTTCTCTGTTTACATTTTTATTGACAAGGAGAAGTAGCAGGTCTCAGTCCTGGACGGAACACAGACATCCCTCAGCGAGTCAGAGAGAGAGGTAGACTCAAGAGAGGGAGAGCGAAGGAGAGGAGCGGGCAGACTGGGAAGCAATGACTGTGGGGAAGCAGCACTGAAAGAGGGAGGGGGTCAGACACAGTCTCAGAAACAAAGAGAGAAAATTAGAGGGAAGAATCAGGCGTCGAAACTGTGGATGCAAGGATAAATGAGAAGAAAAAGGGGCTTGTGAGTGCTGTGGAGGGGGCTGCACCATCTGTTGCCAAAGAGAGCAGCATGTTAGCCACTCAGGCAAGAGCAGGGAGGCAGCCAAGAGTCTGCAGTGAGATGCATACAACCCCTCATGAATGGTAAGTGTCCAGCTTCTTGGAGTGTATCCGTGTGCGTGGGTGTTTGCATTTACTCTTAATATGCATGTGTGACAAAACGTGTTTAGATGATCAATCTGCTATTCCTTTTCAACGCGTGAAAGGGTTTACTGGTAGATATTTTCTTAAATTTGCTCTTCCCTATTTTCGTGTCAAAACAAACAAAAAAAAAAAATAGAAATTCAAGCACCTGGCCTTTAAACGGTACGTGGACATCAGCTCCAACGCTGAATATTGAACAGATGAGTTTAGGATGTTTAAAGCTGCAACTTTGAAAATAAAAAAACATAAAGCAGCTTTGCTGTAACGTGACATGCGATCACAATGTACTTACAAAGAAGAAAACAAAAAAAAAACACGAGTACTCACTTTGATCACTCCCAGTAAAGATATGTGACAGCTTTGTCTGTCATTGTCTTTCTTTCTGAAAACAGTTGAGCACCAAAGCAGGAAGTCATTATCAATCAGCATGTTTTGTCACAACAGGAATGTGTTTATGAAGCTGGCTCTGACTTCCATCTCATCAACAGTTTAAAATGAAACCTATTCTACTCTTAAAATGTAGTTGTTTTTTTGTTTTGTTTTTTCCTGGCTGGCAGCCATTTCTTTTATTTTAGCTGCTGCATTTGTGTGCATTCTGAAACTGATACTTCAAAAATAAATGTCACTATCTCTGCAGCTGCTTTTTCAGGAGGAACTTTTTTTTTCCTTTAATCTTGTTTAGATTAAAAAGAATAGATTATGGGCGGATCGTTATCCTTTTGAGCCGTGGAGTGTAATCAACATGCACACGTGCACGCTCAAGTATCATTTCTATTCTGATGCTTCTTCTGTTTTTGTTTTCTTGTACATTTTTTGTATTACAGTTGGCATTTTGCACTAGGGTTGCAGACACAGAAATATCTAAAATACTATTTGCACACAACTGTACGTGTTGCTAGTAGTACTATCATCCAATACAACACATTTTTTCTGTAAAATTTATCATTTTGTTTGAGATTTTCATCTTTGACAGGGTTTTCTGATTCATGTGTTTATCATCCTTCAAGGTAAAATGAAATTTATTCATTGGCTTGTATCTTGGTAACCATTTGGGCTCGAACATTTTTTAAAAACGAACTACTCTGAGGTTCATGTGATGCTCATAAAATTTACTTACAATGCTACTGAAAAGCCATTTTGATTGCTCAATCCATTTAAATAATAATAAAATCCAGTTCTTTAGCATATGTTGTGATGTAATTGATTATTTAAATCTGAGTCTGAAATTTGGTACACATATACAAGGATGTTCATTCATAAAGTGGAGAGAATACCCAAAATCTAAATTGCTGTAATTAGCAAAAATAGGTGTTTAGTTGTAATTTGTGAGTTAAAGATGATAAAATGTTCTTACTTCTTTATAATTCCACATATTTAACATATTTGGTCAAGACAAATAGTTTTGTAACTACATTTCTATTCTCCCTGTGTTTGTTACATTTTCAAGTTCATAAAAAGGTTGGAAAACATACTCCTTGAAGGCGCCTCCTCCAGCTGTCATGAAATTCTCTCTGCAAACTTTAAAAAAAAAAAAAGTCAAGATAATCTTAGACTCAGCCTGAGCCAATATTTTCTGATTTAGAAGTTTAATTTTCACTGGCAGCGCCTGCCTTTTTTTTTCTTTTTGTAAAATTGCATCCTTTGATCAGCATCGTTGGAGTCATTCAGCTGTTGCTTTGCTGCAAAGCTACTTGCTGTGGAACCCGATGACCAGAGCTGGTGTTAAAACTGAATTTGTTAATTTCTCGCAGATGGTTTGACCTTCCCTCCCCGCCCCTCGTGATTTGTGCCGCCAGTTGCTCTTCAGGATGTGTCTGAGTGTTTGTATAGTACTTCATCTCTTCTCCCTGTTGCTAGTCCATCTGCTGTGACTGTGTCTCACACTAACTGTGTCCTCACAGGCTGTGCCTGCTCTGAGTAGCCCCACTGTTTTAGTGTGTTTGTCACTGGATCTGCTAAGATAACTGTGGCAGAGCTTTACTTTCCAACAAAGAACATTATTGACCACTGCAGTGATGGTGTCCTCCTACAGAAACATCTTGACCTTTCCACATTGGTTTGTAAACCACTGCTTCCATGTGTTAGATATAAATTGTTTAAGATTGTATGAACATAATGGTGCTCAAGAGACACTACGAGGATGTACTAACTTTTAAAAAAAAATCTCATTTATTTAAAGTGCTACGATTTTAGAGGTTGTTGAATAATAGTCAGCTGCTCCTGAAACTCCCCTTTCTGGAAGTGACAGTTTAACTTTTAAATAATATGAGGCATTATGATTTATTTATTTATGTATTTATTTATCACATCAAGAAATGGTCATCTTATGTCGTGGCTTTTTCAGAATATGTGCTACATTCTACACGCATTACATCTTAATTTCTCTTTATGATGTTTGTCCAACAAGGACACATATTGATTGTGTCTGCTTGACTCAGACAACATGTCCCTTTTTTTTCCTGAGGGCATTCTTTCCTTCATCTGAAGACAGCGAAGATGAACTCACTCTGCATTCAGACACTGGCCAGACACGATGGCTAATCCAGGAGAATTCCTTCAAGGTCATGCAGGGCCATGTCACCAGACATTTAGAAAACAGCTCCCTCCTGTGCACGCACAGATGAACACGAATATGTGAGTGTTTGCAAACACAGTCACAGAGTCTAGCAAGGTCTTTTAATTAAAACAGGGAGACGTATACACACTGTTGAGACTGGTCAGGTTATTGTATCCTAGCAACAGCGATAGACATCCACTGTTAGGTCTTTTTTCTGACCAGCGCAGGAGCAGCAAAGGCAGCCCTAATTCTGCTTTTTCCTCTTGTCTTTCTGCCACTTCACGTGTGTCTTGTATGTGTCTCTGGTTCTCAGTTTCCATCACTTTGACCTGGCGGGCACATCCTGAACGTCTGACTGAATCTTCCCCTCTTGCTCAGACAGTGATAAGGAGTATGCAGCTAAAAGAGAGGAGGATTTTGGTGAAAAGGTAAGAGATGCCCCCCCCTTGCTCTGACTCTCTTCTACAGTTTCAAATTATTTTTTTTATTATTTATATCCCCCCCAAAAAAGTTGAAATGCTTTGTTATTTGCAAATCACTTAGACTGGGACAGATTTTATTGCACCAGAACACAGAACACATATCAGATGTTAAAACAGAGACATTGTGCTATTTTCTCAGAAAAAATATCGCCCCCCAAAAATCTCATTTTGCATTTGCTGGCAACAACATGAAACTCTTGCAACTAATTTGTTTTTTTTATGATCACTGATCTAATTGAAAAAGCATCTGAGAGGCAGAGTCTGTTGCAAGTACAGCTGGCCAGCTGTGGAACAAGTGCATCTATATATTGTGAAATAGAATAATGTTCTCCCGTGTACACAATATAATATTTTCAAAAGATTTATATATGTGTGCATATACATGTTACAGTAATAACAATGCTCTGTCCCAACTATTTGACATATTTCTTTGCTGAATTTATAACTTATATTCATGAAATTTCCAAGCCATTGCATTCTAGAACTGAGTTTTGTAGCAGCTTGCAGACAGCACCATCTTGACAATTGTGATTTTTTTTTCTTTATTTTTCCCAGAATAGAGATACATATTTGTGTGGAGTTGCACCAAATCAATATCTGACCAACAAGCAGCCTGGCATTATTTTTTTTGGACCATTCTTGCATCACGCTAAGATTTACTTCCATGGAATACGAACAACTTACATGAGAGTTTTTAGGGAAAGGCAGGGTTTCAGCAAGAATGATGCACACTCCAGCGTCCATGGTGATGGGCATTGTTTTTTCTCCTTTGGGATTGGTCCTCGTCTTCACGGCTGCCATCACCCCCCAGTGGAGAGAGGGTCAGGCTCGCCTGAACATAGCAGGGACAGGATCTCTTCTTCGAATTGGTGGAAAAGGCCAAGGGATGGGCTCCAGGTCAGTAGATGCACTGCTCCTACTGCGCTCTGACGGCTTGTGGGAGAGCTGCCTGCAGGTGGAACACTCTGAGCTGAAGCAGTGCTGGCCCGTAGCTGGTTCATACCAGAAAGACCCACGGGTTCGTCTGGCACAAGGCTTGGTGCTCACCTCTTTGTTCCTGTGCGGTATTGGCATTGTTCTGGCTTGCATTGGGGTCCGCTGCTGGACAGATCTACCTCTGAGAGGGGTAGCAGCCTCAGGAGGACTCTTGGTGGTATTTGCTGGACTGCTGAGCCTGACTGCACTAGGGGTGTACACCCACAACCTCAGAAGACTTGGGATGGATCCAAGTCAAGGGATCAGTAACCCCCGGTTCCCCCAGCTCAGCTTGCATCCAGCTGGCTCGCTCTACTTTGGGTGGCTGGGTTCGTGTTTACAGGTGCTGGGGGGCAGTGCGTTGATGTTCAGCTTCAAACAGCCAAGATGCCCGACCTGTCCGTCCCGTCCAGATCAAAGCGTCTGTCCTGCCTGTCGCTCCTGTCCAGAAATTACCAGCAAAACAGACATGGATGTGTACGAGGTCAGCTGTTAGAACATGAAGCTCCGCCTGCAAAACTTCAGAGTTAAAAAAAACAACATTTAAATCTGTCAAATGATGAAGTCAAATGAAGTCAAAATCATTAAGTCCTTTTATGATTGAGTCTGATCCATCACACATCAGTTCTAACTGAGATTTGTAACAGACATTGACCTTGATGAACAAAGTTGTCATGTTGAAATGTCAGTTTGAATCCATTTGAGGGAATATTTGACCACTTTTAAGAAGTGTTGTCTTTTTTCTCGTGGTCTCCAGTCCCTGTTGGCAAAAAAAATAATATATTTATATGTATATACATTTACAGTAACTCTGGACCGTTGTTCTGGTTGTCTCTTGTAACAACTGTGAATTAGTTTAGCACCAACATCAACCGTGAAGCTACAGCAGACATCAAAGTGGCGACACTTCTAGTGTAAACTGGTTTTTCTCCAAATTTAGGAAACAGGATGCAGTATGTAATGTAACCAAATGTTTTAATGGTTTAATGTCTACTATATCTAAAAACGTAATGCACCACTACAGTATAAGAAGTGTCATGTGACCAGCTTCCATTTGTGCACAGTTGATTTCTTTTTTTGTTACGGTGACAAACTGCAAATTAACAGACAAGAGTGTCCTGGACAATGTCATAAAATAGACTTAACCTCCATGCCTACAGGGGGATATGCGGAGCTTGGCATTGCCAAAATTCCATTGTGCTGCTTTAAGAGTAGAAAAAGAAAGAAATTAAAGGGACTTAAGCACTTGCATTGCCTTTAACCTCTTCATGTAATGGAACATGACTGAAGTATTGTTTTGTGATGCCTTTCGCCTTCGTACTGTTAGCAAAAAACCTGACATTTTTGTGTCTGAGCAAGACTGTGAAAAGTTATTTGTGATAAATAATGAGTGTTACAGTTTTTTAGATGACGTTAGGGTGTTTTAGCTTTTGTTAGATCCACATTATAGGCTGAAACAGTAAAATTTTAAACACTGGATTTTATATAAGTACTTTACAATTACATTAGATAACATGAAATTCAAACAACAATTTTTTTTGAGAATCAGGAAAGGGTAAAACTCTTAATTAAAAAACAATAAAAATCAGTATTCAATAGCTTTACTTGTATTTTTGAAATTGAAATTGTGGGAATAGTATTTTTATTCACTTGTCTTGTTAAACTTTTGTATAACACATTTGTTATCATGAAGCATTTATTTGATGGTATTACTGTCACAATGAAAGATAATGATGGTTTAAATATTGTTAATTATTTGTTGTAAAGTTAATGTGTTCATACCAGTAGGTGCACTGTGCATTGAATAAAGCATTTTAATGACACTTTTCTCCATCGTGATTTGTACTTCTGCTTTTGAAGACATTAGTAGCAAAAAGAAGATTGTAAAAGAAGATCACAAGGAAGAACTTGTTTTGCTGAAATCAGACAAATATATTGCACATAAATCATATATGGAATATTTGTAAAGAGGCTGATATTGTTCCTGCAAACAGCATCATAGATACATCACTCCTGATGCACACTCTGAGTCTCTTTGGTGTGTTGGAAGGAAAATTCAGTTGGTTTTAACACCAACACTCTGCACACAAGGTCACTGCAGCAAGATTGAGTGATTTAGCAGAGACAGCCTCATCGCCTGGACAGACGTCACATCTGATTCCAGTCTGGTCAAAGCAATAGATGAACGAACGAACAATTCAGCTGCAGACAAAAACATTCATTAAGTGTGGGCTCCGTGCAGCCAATCAGGCCCAAAGCTGCAGAATAACTGAGTCAAGGTCGAGGAAACAACGGCCAGTACACGTACATGTACTCTTGCCCTGAAAATAAAAGAGGTCTGAAAAATATACGCACGTAATACTTTTTTTTTTTCAAGCAGGCACAGAAATGTTTCACAATTCATTCTCGAAGTGTGAAACATTTTACTGAGTACGTAAATGAGCTGAGCAAAGACAGATATATACAAACGCACAACTTTATCAGTGTTTGTCAGACTGATTTTTATCAACAACAGATTTCATTGATTTACACTCGACTCTTATCAAGCCAGTAAAGATTGCAGTTAAAATGGAGCAGGAGCATATCAGATGTGTCAGGTAGTGAGGCGTCCACACATAGGACTGTCAAACAGTTCTGGTTTGTAGTTCTTGTAGACACATCTGTGAAGAGGGCTGTCCTCAGAGACAAAGCCGCCATAACAGGATTTCTAAAGTGAACGTTCTGTGCAACATTGTTCACATGAACCTTTATTAAGGTACTGTCAACAGCAACAAAAACTTCTTTTATGGTTGATATTTACACATGAAATTACAAAACATGACTTACAATTACAGATTTTCACTGAATCCCGAGAGTCCTACTTTATAGTTTTCATCATACAAACAAGATGACCCCAGAAGTCCATAAATACTCTGAATTCAGACTCACACTTGGCAAATTTCTTCTTCTCTGTTGCAAATTCTGTGCTGATGTTTTTTTTTTCCAGATATACTTGATTAGAGCATTGATTTATTGGTAATTGCAGCTGATCTATTCAGCAGAAAACATGGTGGACATGAAACCCCTTTACACCGCAGCATGGCAAATATTTTCTTTTTGTTTAACTTAAATAAGCATCAAAAGTCTGAACTGGTGATATTGTTCCATCGGGGCTTTAAATGTAGAAGTAATGCTCAGCAGCTTCTCCGCTTTTCGCCATTTCAGTCAGCTGTTTGTTTATGGACTCTTCCAGAGATCCCAGAGAGAGTTCTAACACCGGGCTCGTCTCTGCGCTCGAGGAGCCCTGTGGGATTTCCAGATGAACATCAGACGGCTCTGCATCAACTAGCTGCTCACCATCACTCAGGCTGAGTCTGTATGCGCCAGCTGTTTCCTTAGCAACAGTTTCCATGGCAACCTCCTCAGTAGGCGTGTCCTGCACTGGTGCAACGTCCCCTTCTGTTCTGGAGGTTTTGAAAGCGGCCAGTTTCTCAATTTCTTGAACGAGTTCCTCGTTGTTCTCCTTCCACTGACGGTACTTTAAAGCCGTCACATCAGAGTCGTCCAGGAGTTTGTTGATCTGTTGCAGCTCCGCCTCTCTGGCCTGCAAATCAAGGCAATCATTGTTACCATGCGTTGACCTGTATTAAAGAAGCAACCTTTCTATCCACCTCACAAAACAAATCTGAAAAAGTTGGGGACATTATGCAAAAATGCTAATTTGCTTCTTTAGAGATAGCATGAATCCACAAAATTTCATGTTTTTCTTTCTTGTCAACGTTATTCAACTTTTTAATATGTCTATGTTTATAGCTCTTGAGGTTCCAACACACTCATGCAAGGTACCAAACAATTAAGTATTTAAGTTGTTATTTTTGTGCCAAACACAAACACATCTTAAGATGTGTTATATTCAGTTGAAGAAGGGTGCGGGGTTGGCAGCCCCCCTGAAATAAAAACGGTTAAAATAATCCCCCGTTCCATCCCTTATGCAATTTTATCAATGAATGCAGAAATTACTTCTTTATCACTGGAAATAGTACTACAATTTCAACATTTAGGGGGCTTTGCACATATTGAGTAAAACAGCGAGAGGGCATGCGTGAATAATATAATGACCCAACTTTTATTTATTTATTTATTTTAAATTGACTGTGTTGTGATTCATCATGTCCAAGTGGCGTGGACAGCTTGATCTGAGGGACTTCGGATTTAAGAGGGCAAACAGTAACCTTTCAGGTACGTCAAGAGTCAGAAATATCAATCACACCTTTTATAAGCCTACCAAGGTGTAATATGTTGACACAGCGATAAAAATATAGCTAATTATGTTAGTTTGTGTAGTTTAGCTTACATTTTTCTCTCTATCTAGCAAGCTGGCTGACTTAGGTTCATGTTAGTTTTGATTTAACCAGACTGATCGAGAGATAACGTTAGTTTGTCTGGGATTCTTCAGGCAACAAAAAGTGACGTTCAAGGCAGTTAGGCTGAAGTAAACGTCGCTAACATGAACGTTACGTTAATCATATTGAAAGGAGGAATCAGACAGTCTACTGCCAGCGCACACACACCGGTACTTAAGTGAACATTCATAATCTGATGACTGCTTTGGAAGTAAATCTAATCAAAGATTAATTTGGCCACCATAGATGACAGCCAGCAGCAAAACGGTGCTGGTGATACCAGAGGAGCTGAAGGGGAAATGAAGGTTTGGGTTGGGATTCAAACCCACAAAGTTTGTGCATGTATTTGTGTAATTTCTAAGATTCATATTATGTGAATTGTTTTAATGGTTTAATTAATTTGTTTTCGCATTCGAATTAAAATGGTTTTGACCTGACTTGAGAGGATTCAGATGTTTTTTTTTTATTTTAATAGATGAATTACCAAAAGATTTAAAAGTACCATGAGTATGAAGCTGCACTTTAACCCAGTAGAAAACTGTCCTCTGCATTTGACCCTAACACAGCTGGTCTCTCACCGTGTGCACTGTCATCAGCACAAAATGTCCAATAAACGATAAATTCCACCATCTGTTTTTACAACTCGACTACTGCTTATAGTAGGGATCAGTGACTGCATTTCTAATTTCCAAACTATCCACTCATTCTCTATAACTGGTTCTCATTCCAGTAGCCATACCTTATTCTTCTTCTTAAAGTCCTGGTGCACTGTGTACTGGTGCACCTTGAATGCCTCTGAGTCCAGAGATACTGACACAGTTTGCACAAGATTAATATAGTATAAACTTTCCTCATGTGGTTATATCAGCTAAATTGCTGAACAACAGGCTTCAGTGAAGTACTTTCTGAAGTACTCAGGGTCCCTGATGTCCAGATGGGGGCACTTAATGCTCTGAAATTGCTCCAAATACTTTGAATCACTGAATAAATGTGTATATTATGCATGTTACTGACAATGTGTGTTTGAGGAGTGTTGCTTTTAAGCATTTCAGTGAAGATCTGATCTGCCCGTTTGGAAATTGCTGTTGTACCAAATTTTATCTTCAACCACCTGTTGACACCACCTGTTTGATTTGGCATCTCCCCATCTCCACACACACACACACACACACACACACACTCTTCCATACTAGCACTAAAGCACCCACGTAACAGGTGTTTGTGCGTGATGTATTTCAGGCTTCAAATGCAAAAATGGATGCATCTAAACAAAAAGAATAAGAAAATGTAATATCTTTTGTTCTTACTGTTTCAGGTTTTTTTCCCCTTAAAAAGTGTATCAGTTTACAGATCATCAACAGTTCTTAAACAGTGATTAAATGCTTCAAACCCATGCCAAAATGAGCAAAATTCCCAGCCACCCTGAACTACAGTCATTCAAGAGTAAAAATTTGATCCTCTCACTAACACAGTCTATCAGTTGCTGAAGTCAGCGAGGGAATTTACTTCACCTGAGTCAATATTTAATCACATACTTTGTTCTCAGACAGGGAAGGGCAACTTGAGCCGTGTGTTAAATCCAACCAAAACAGCGTGAGCCCTCACCCCACCCCTCACCTTCAGAGTACTTTGCAGGGCCCGCAATGTGTGCGCCTTCTCATTGATGACAGGGTTCTTGTTGCGTCGAATGAAGGATTTCCTGAAGTGGTCGTGCGTAAACGGTTGCTCCTGGCCTATCAGAGAAACTCCTCCTTCCTTTAAGTTGTTTATCATCGTGCTCATCTCATCTTCTGGTCCACCTTCTCAGGGCAACGTAGAAACAGAAAGGGGAGCAAAGTGAGAGCAAATAAAGATGGAGGCTCACGCTGAAGACGGATGTAATTAAGCAGAGGCAGGGCAGTGGGGCTTGGATGACAATTTTATTCTCTCTTAGGTTGCTGTGCACAATGTATCTGTTGATGGATGTGTAAAATTAAGAAAACTGCCACTACTCACGTATTACTGACAGATCTGTCAGACATGATTAAAAAGATCATTCACCTTAATGAACATTAAACCCTGAACAGCAGAGAAAGCGAGACTAGGAGTCTGGAAAAGATTAAAAAAAAAAAAGGGTAATATGATCCATACCTGTTCCTTTGCTGCCCTCTATTGAAGAACTCGATAGTGGCACCTTGTTCGTCTTCTTGGGTCGAGGAAGTGTACTAGATTGCCCCTTCTGAGACACATAATGAGAAACTCAGTGAGACCAGCGCTGCCTTCAGTGGCACATGTATGAATCTGTTATTTCTAACTGTACCGACCTTGTTTTTCCTGCGTGGTGAAGGAGATGATTCACTCTCAGATTCAGTTTCACTGTAGCATTCTGTTCACGCATTAACAAAGGTGCTGAATTAATGACATTAACTGGAAAATGTATAACTTCCTTTTTTTTTTAATGGGCTTCTACGCAACCATAGTAACAGACTTGCTAAATACTTTGTTAACAGTTAACTTCTGTGGTGGAAAAAAAACCCAACAACACAACTTTCTTTTCTGTTTTTCTTCCTCTACTGACATTAACAGCACAAGTGTCTGCATGTGTCATCACAACAATTATGCAAAGTACATGCCCAAAAGGACTAAAATAATCTGGATGAAAGTCAAAATTAAAAGTTAAAGATTACTATTTACACACCTTCTTCACTATCTGGACCTTTGAGGAACTTCTTGTGCTTCTGTATGGCTGTAATCAGACAGTTAATCCACCTGGAGAACAAAAAAACGAAACAAAACATAATTTTCTAAGCAGTGAGGCATCATCAAATCTAATGAAATCAAACAAAATAAAATACAATAAAATGAAATTCCCAAAACCAAACTGTAGGGGTCAGTGTAGACCAACATCCATCATAGTATTAGTTAACACTTCTAATATACTGTTTATAAGTCAATAAACAATATTGTTTTCAAGCTGGAGCCTTAAAATACAACTTTCTTTTGCTTTCCAAGAGGGCAGCTTACTTGCTCATGTCGCTGACATTTTCAGCAGCGAAGAAGAAGTTCTGAAATTTGCGGTGGCACATTTGGAAAACACTGGAGGATGGAGAACAGAAAAATGTGGGTGGAAACATGAAAAAATAAAAAAGCAACATTAGATCATAAAGACGAACATAAAAATATTTTCACTTCCTTTCTAATTTATGGGAGGAATTTGGATTCCGGAAATGTTACACTTTGCACTATGTTTCTATTTGATTATGAAAACAGTAATTAAGCTTTTATTTTACATGAGGTCCTCCATTATTAACACTGTATAGCACGCTGGATGAAATTAAAACAGATCCTCCGCAGTGCAAAGGAGGTCTCGCTTTCAAACTAACACATCTAAAATCACTTTTCATTTTCACGCCATTCCTTGTAATAAACACAAAGGAAAAAAACAAAACAAAACAGCAACTCATTTTCCAGTTTGAAGTTTGAAAGTCCAGCACTAAACCCAGTCTTACTATTTTCTCTTGTGCTCTCCAGCGCTCTCTATGGCGTAGCTGGCGATATTGAGGAGACCCTCTGCCTTCTCATCCTGAAGCAACAAAGCAGCAAATGAATGCAAATAATCCAGGTTATGTTGTACTGATATTAGCAAAGGGTTAATAATCATTAATAAGAATATAACTAGCAGTTATCAAAGAAAAATATGCTTAATTTGTATTTAAGCAAAAGTTTTTTTGTTTTTTTAAATAATTTTTTTTTTCCCCACCTGCTGACTTATATACCAATAAAGACAAGGCCCCTTGAGGACAAACCAGAAGCGTTGCCACTTCTGGGCGATGAAGACACTGCTCTCCTTTCTTTTCTTCCACAGCCAGCCATCACAGTCGGGATGAGACAACTCACGGCAGGAAACGCGGCGCCGGCTCATGGCAGTAGACATTCCTGGAAAGGCACAAGATTAGGAAGGGCAGAGAGCAGCCCAAGAAAACTTATCTGCTGTTATTGCGGGGTTATTAAAGTTTATTTAATTCTCATGATGTGACCCTTTGTTATTCAGCAACTGCAGAACCAGAAGGCATTTACACATTCAACACCTGTATGGACTGCGGCCATTTTCAGCTCATGTTTATCAAACAGTTTCATTTTATTTTAAGAAGTAGTGTGCCACCACTAGCCTATATAAAGCACCAGCACGTCATGGTACAAACATCACGGTACAAACACCTTATGTATATATTTCTGTTAATGTTATTATTTTATATTCCCCAAAACCGTACCTTTCGTAGAGCTCTTTTTCGTATCCTTATTAGCCTGGAGAAAACAAAGAAAAAATAATCAGACAGAGGAGTTTCAAATGCTGTTTAGGTACACGAGACCGAGGTCAAACTGGGACATCTGATCGTAAATAGATTTATTCTCCTCTCACCGTATGTCCCACCATTTCAGGGCAGGAGCTGACGCTGCCTCTTTCCTGGTTGAACCTGCGAGGTGAGGGAGTCCTGGGCGAGGGTGAGCGGTCTCTCCTGAGGTTCGGTGACAATCTCAGACTTTCAGTGCTGTCAAACTCCCCTGAGGAGCACACATGAAGTTTCCTAAATGTACCTTCGTGCCCGAATTTCACTCAGACGAAGACTATTACAACACAAACACATGATGACACAAATTTGTGTGTGCGAGTCTCTGCCAGCAGTCAGTGACCTACATTTATCTTTTCTTTTAAACTAGAAATGTTATGAGCGTGCATCGATTTCAAATGCTGGAAACCCTTTATTAAAGGAGACACCAGTCCGGCAAGCTGAAGATTTAAAAAAAAAAAAGCGTGTAATTAAAATACACCCACTTTTATCAGCCAAAGCCTGCAATAATCACAGAGGTCTCAGGGGGATCCTACTTTGACTTAATGTAGCAAATGTAGTATTTTAATACCTTTACCTGGAAAATAATTCTCCTTTTTATATCAATGAACATTTTTAACACTCAAATCATGTCTGGATGGATGTTAGTTTGCAAGCTGGGAAGCTGGTGGTTTATTCTGCAGAATTCTGCTGTGACAGAATGACTGGCCGTCCTCCTCTTCATGCAGAGCAATGCCAACTGCAACCGTTTATCTGATGACAGCTGAAGTAGATGCACATTTGTAACAAAGCCCACCTGTCTCTGTAAAGCCAATTATAGTCGATCCTTCCTTCAAAACTGAAAAAGATACGATTAAAAACAGCTACTTCAAAGAGCAGATTCTTACCTGAGGCTGACAGAGGCGACAGCCTTCCTTGTTGGTTTTGATATGCAGTTAGAGTCAGACTCCCTTCTTGCTCTTTGCCAGAATTTAATTCTGATTCTTCCTGTCCCATGGGCTGCTGATTTACCTCCGGCCCATGGACAGCTCTCCTGTACAAAGAAATATGAGAGGAGCTTGCTGGTGTTGCATGTGGGCTCTGAATTGTTCTTTAAATTTCATTTGAGATGACAGTAAGGAAACATGCAACCACATCACACTCCTTTATTGTGTCATAAAGGAGCTCAAACAACTTGAAAGCCCAAATGATGACATGAAGGGAAAACTATGGTGAGAAAGGTCAGCAGTGAACTAAAACAAATTTGTATTTTTCTAAGGAGATAAAATATGGATTTATATACCATCAATCTCCGCATTTTTTTTTTTAAAAAGATGGGATCTATAGTGCATCAGGAGATGACAGAATAATCTACAACTACAGTGAGCCATCACCGCCCACTCCATCCATTTGTTAACTTGCTCATATTCCCTTGCATCTTCATCACTCCTTCCTCTCCCTCCTCTTTTTCTCTTCTCCTTCGGCTAAATCTTTCCCAAACTCCCACAGTACTTGTTTCGACATTGATCCTTTTCTCCCTTATTTCCAGTCATCTGTGGGTTGCAGATAATCCAGCTGTGATTTATGGCATTTGCAGAGTGACATCATCATGAACCCACTGGGTCTGGCCAGAATAAAAAGGTCAGGAGTTTGTAGGAGGTTCTGTTCTACTGAGCAGCATCTTGCTGTCCAAATGCTTTCTGCACGCTGACATGCATGCAAAGAATTATGTTTGAGCAGACTTGTATATTCCCATAGAATAGTTAACATTTAATAACAAGGAGAATGTGCAAAACTCCACACAGGGATGGTTGGTAAAAGTGTTGGACCCTGCAGATCTATAATCCTCACACTTTGGCTAATGAAGGACCAAATAATGAACTTTTTTGCATAAAACATATAAGTATGTTTATTCTTCTAATATAGTTTGGGATATGTATATATTATGTATACATGATATGATACCCATTTATCAGTGTGCCCTGTAGATATTCCCTATAATTGTCAATTTGTTTGTCCTTATATTTGTACATAGTATTCATTTTGCAGTTGACTGAGACCCACCCTGTTATAAACTGATTAGATTTTTTTTTTAAATTACAATTCTAAAGTAATGACTATCTTTTAAATAGGAGTGAATATCTGCTTCCAGCAGTGGAAGATAGTTTTAAGTTGGATACTGGATCCAGTTAGGAGCTACAGTGTCAAAAACAACTACATAAAAAAAAGAAAACTATAAAACTATCCATATAAAATGATCAAGCTCTCAGATGCAGCATAAAGTGAACCTTATTTCCTCATGTACTACTGGAATTCAGAATCAGTTAAGCGGTTTCAAAGCTGCTGGGCAAAAAGAAAACAGTGTCAACAATCCAACCGGAAACTGACTTCACTGTGGCGCTGCCTCTCCAAAACCCACATTCAAGGCCACTCACAGTTTGAGTCACAACAAAACACATCTGCTAATGCTTTATCATCTTAAACACCCCATTGTTTCCTGATAAAGTGCTTCAAAGTAGCTCTAATTATCTTTTATCTTTCCTTACAGCTATGTTTACAGCTTACAGCACGAGCTTCTTTCAACGCTATGCAACTATGACTGATATGCAGTTCTGTGGGATTTCTTTGTGTCAGCCATGTTACAAATACTACAAAATAAATCACATTTCAGACGAACTGTCCATGATATTTTGATGTTTTACAACAACACAGACAGCTAAAAAGTTGTGTCAAAAAATATTAGAAACAGTTGACATTTTGAAATGAAAACTACCTTCACCCATGGTGTGACCTTGGACATAGCCTTTAGTGAATCTTTTTAAAGCAAGTGCAGCCTGCATACTTGGAGTTTGTTAATTTATGTGTTTTTCTTGGAGCGTGAGTTTCATCTCAGATGTGATGGGTATTATGTGTGGGAATGGCATCTTTTTGAGGCGTACACTAAGATGGCTTCTGTTTGTCAAAAAAACAATGCTGGCCTTGAAAGCCTGTTGCCAAGACGTAGCAAATAAATATCTTTTGCAAATAAGACAGTGTGCAGAAGTCTGTTGTAGTATTGCATTTGTAGTAGGACTTGCTCATTCTTAAAGGATTTAACAATCTTACCTAAAAGACAAGGACCTGACAGAAGCTGCTACCCTCTCAAATATGGAATGCCTTGGATTGTCGTCCTCGTCCTTCTCTTCCCTCTCTTCTTCCTCCTCTGACCTTTCTTCTGTCTCTTCTTCCTCCTTCTAAGAACAAGTCAGACAGAGATCCAAAGCATGTGAGTGTGCACGTTATTGTCCCCGTGTGTTTCTGTGGAATTTTTTCTGTGTTTATGGTTCAGCACACGGTTAAGGAAGCGGATGTCATGAGGACTGTGATGGCAGTGTTTTAACCAGGTCTCCATCTGCACACTCTGTGGTTTAGGAGAGAAGACGGGACCGCAATCACACAAATACACACACACATGCACACACACACACACAGTGTGTGAAACTCCTGCTGAAATCAGGGCATCTTCTGAGGGTAAATACGGAGCTGATACACACAGCTGATTCACATCTCCCAAAGCCTTCTCTCAGCCCAAGCCGCCAGCTACATCTGATATTAACATGGTAATGGTCACAAGGGGGTGTGAAATGCAGAGTGTGTGTGCGCGTGAGCTTGTCTCAGATGACGCGTGTACTTCAGTATGTAGTTCAACGACAAACAAGAGTCAGCATAGTGTTTATGGAAACGGATCCCAAGTGACATTAAGCAGAAATCGAAGAGGCTATTCACACTCTCTCTCTGTCTCTCTCTCTCTTTTTTGTTAGAATCACTCTGGATCCTCTGACACGATAACTGTGTGAGCAACTCATTTTCAGAGGGAGGATTTGATGCTGTGGAAGTTTATTCATCTGGTTGTATTTATCAAAAGCTGTTTTTTTGCAAAATCTGAAGTGAACAAACTTACAAAAAAGAAAAACTGTGTTCCTTAAACCTGTTCCAACACCTTTATATAAGTAAACTGTGCAATAATTATAAGGATGTGTTTTTGCCAAGCGCATTAGAAAGCAAATTATACTTTCATACAGTGTGTAACACCTGCATAACCAGTTTTGTTGATTTAAAGCCAAGCTACCACAAAAGTTGAAGATGAAGTAATGAAACTGTAATAAATATTTTCCCACTGGATAGGTATAAAACTGATCAGAAAATTAAGCATATGTCACAGGCAGATCAGCAGCCAGACAGTTATAAACAAAGGACATTCAAAATGTCATGAAGTGGACTACATCCACAAGTAAATAATCTGTTTTGCAGTAAGAACTGCTATTATCAAGTCTGCCACCATCTTGGTTGTTAATTTTAGGGGTCTTGGATGCTCCTACATGAGTCCCCACATAAAGCTTGCCTCAATGCACTGGGATTGGTTTGGTATGATATGTACCAGTGGAAATGGCTGTGAACGGGAGGGGTACCAGAATCCTTTTTGATATGGCCGACCAGGTTAGTCTACTGGGGACTGTACTATACCCATACCATATTTGGGGATTTGTAGAACAAGTAAGTAAACTGAAAGAGGAAACTGAAAGAAACTGAAACGTAAACAGAGGAGGTAGATGTTTTCAACTTTAAAATGATTAATCTGGAGAAAGCAGGTACATACATGACGAGTGTGAAGCGGCAGTCTAAAGATCTCTGACCTGTGTGGAGGAAGGCTGAGTGGAGTCTTTGCGTCTCACTGATCCAGGGATTTTCTTCAAAACCAGGGTCACTCCACTGGGATTCTCCTGCAGCTTCTTTACAAGGTTAGCTCTGCTCCAGCCCACCTGACAGAGTGGCACACATTATTTCAGCACGAAGAGTTTCACTTTGACACAGAACGACTTCTCAGGAGGAATACTGATATCAGGTCTTCAACTGAAGAGACTCGCAGTACGCATAGAAATTAAATGGAACAGTCCAAGATAAGTACAGGCTTGTATATAACATATGTCTGCATAACTCACCACAATCTGGTCATTAACTTTAACCACTTCATCTCCAGCCAGGATCCTCAAGTAGGCATCACTGGAAGGCTAGAAAAAGGAGAGATACAGCACAGATGAGCGCTCCTATCAAAGAAAACAGTTATAAGATGTATAAAAGTAAAGATTTCACCTCTCCAGGTGTGTTGTGATGGGCTAGTTTGATAAGAAAAATGTGTTTGTCATCTCTTTTTTGTACATAATGATGTGCGTGACTCATTCTTGTAATCATGTCCTTACAAAAAAGTACATTGTATGCTAAGCATCCTGCAGGGAGAGGTTGTATTCAGATAAGCTGTTGTCAAACTGGACGTCTGTACTCGTATGTTGCTGCTCTTGCACATAAATTAGGTAAACTGATGAACTTTCAGCTGTGGTTTAGATTGTGAAGCCAATGCCCCTTTGTGCTAACATAAAATAAATGAGATTTACATTTTGCAGTGCCGTGTGTGTGTGCATGTGCAAAGATGTGGAATGGGACCGGGCAGATCGATCAAAACTAAAAAACTCGTGCACTAGTGACCTGTCCTGCTTGTACCTGCCTCTCACAGGTACAACCTGCCAGTTGGAACAGGGTCCAGAACTCTATGATACTGACGTTGGTGTACCTATGTGTGGACTGAAAGGAGGAATAAATATATTTCAGCATGTAGCAATGCAGTGTGGAACAATTAGATGCATAATCAATACATGGCTGTACACTGGTTTTAACGCTCCCAAGCATTTTAGCCGCTTTATGTGTGACAGTCGACATAAAGGTCTGTGTGGAGGACTCCATCCCCACCAGGAAAGTGAGGTGCTTTCCTAATAACAAGCCCTGGATTACCAGTGACATGAAAGACCCGCTGAACAAGACAAAAAACAAAAAACCTTCAAGCTAAAAGAGAGCAAATAGATGTAGAGAAGAAAGCTACAGAAGAACACAAAAATGTGTGGTCAGAGATGAAAAGCAGAAAATCAGACTGATGGAGACCTAAACAGAATCAATTAACTGATTTTTTTTTTCTTCTTCCTTTTTAAAAAGGTGTAGCACAACATCCTCCTCTCTGATTTCCACCCACAGCTTCCCTGTCACACCTCTAAAATCTCATCTTCTACCTCGGTCATGGGTCTTAATTTGGCCCTATCGTCATCTCCACCCACACCAGGAAATACTGTGATGTCCCCCTCCCTCCTGTCTGCCTCCAGCAGTCAGGTGAAAATGCAGCTGGAGAAACTGAGCCAAGAGAAAACTGTGGAAAACATTCTGCTTTGTTAAAAAAGGAAAAAAAAAGAAAAGGAGTTGGAGCATCAAGATGATTTTTTTTTTCTGGACAATCCAAAATTAAAAAACTGATCTATCTGTGCACAAACACATTTGTGCAAAATTAAAATCAAATAAAACATAATAATCCAGTGGGTTGGAATGGCTGGAGCCTATCCTGGCTGTCATTGGCTGTGAGGTGTGTGCACCCCAGGGGGACAGGTCACCAGTCCACCACACGTGAACGTAAAGACAAATATCCACGCTAACTTCTATGGTCAGTTTTAAATTTCCAGTCAACCAAACATGTATGTCTTTAAGCTGTGAGAGGAAACTGGGAAACAAAGACAAAATAGAAAAGAAATCAATAAAAGAAATGTTAACTCCTCACAAAAATGTTCACTCTTCACTCAGATTCAAACCAAGCATCTTCTTCTCGTGAGCAAACAGTGTAGTTTATTTTTTGTTTTTCTATGCAAAGCAAGGATTCTTCTCACGTTCATGAGCTTGCATGCTCATGTGTATATTGTCTCTTGTTAATGAGGCAAAGCAGTGTCACTGCTGGGACTTAAGGCGACTCTGTTGTTGACATCATGGAAAAATAACATCTCCATCCTTCTTTCCCATGTGAGTGCTTCCCTTGCACTCATTCCATCAGCATTAAACTCCTCCATCCTTTCGTTGCTCTCTTATATATTTCACAAGTCTGAGTGGTTTCTGGCTTCATCATCATTTTAAAGGAAAGTAAATACGATGTACTGTACATCTAATGTACTGAACCATATGTGAAGGTTGCTCTGGCTCTTCACAGCTTAACTGTCAGCTCTGATGTGCATTCTTCGTGAATATTAAAAAGCACATTTTTATAAGCCATTTCAACACATGCAGCCAGCAGCCTTCAATTCAAGCTCCCTCATTTACAAACACCCAGTAACAAGTATTTACAGCAGATGAGCTTAGACTGGTTTTAGTTTCAAAGCCATGAACCAAAGGCAAATGAGCAAGCATCTAAAAATAATGCAGTAGAAAAGAACTTCCAAGGGGACTTCTGTCTGGTACGGAGCTCATGCTTCCATAATAGATTAATAAAAATTAAAAATTTCATGCTTCAGCCGTGCAGAGCTTAAGAAAGTTATTAAGAAGAGGGAAGAAAGAAATGACTGTATATTGAGTCTCAAAGCAATTAAAAAAAAAGAAGAAGGAACTTTGCTGTCCCAAAGATAGTGTCTGGCGTGACAGACAAGAGTTACAGTATGTTACATGTACTGTGAGATTCTAAATAAAGTTAACATACACAAACCCCTCGGATGGTTCAGCACTGTGTGCTACATTATCTTTCGCCTTTATGCATTGTCGTGTCCAACTACCTTGTCAGTTCACCTGTTAACAGGACGGAACCAGTTCAGTAAACCGGGACTGGGAAGGCTGTTTTAGATGCAACCCACTGCTTTATTTATTTATTTATTGCTTAGGGCTCCTGTGAAGAGACAAACTGCAGCTACATTTAACCTATCGTTCTGCAGTTCAAGCGGAGTACTCTGAGTCACTCTGCTCCACAGAGGATAAGTTAAGAGCACTGAGATGGCAATGATGTTTCACTTTATTTGTAGCCTGAGTCAACAGCAAAAGGAAGAGCGCGAATGTGAGAGAGTCTAACCTCAGCAGCGGTTCCAGTCACGTAGTGATTACTGGAGCTGGTGGATGTTATCTCGATCCCCTGAGAGAAAGGGAAACAGAAAAATGTTTCAGACATTTCAGAGTAATAAAGCTGCTTTCACTGACTCAACATAATGATACTGATGTCTGTTCCAAAACATTGTCCTGACAGATTCTCTTGAAGTGAACGTGGCAAAGGTCACCCGCTTATGCTCAAGAAGGTATAAATCACATATCACATGACTACAGAAATACAAATGGATTTAAACTATTTCCATCCTGCAGAAACAAGGCTGTGGTATTAGCAAATCCTGCTAATGCCACTGATTGCATGACCCTACATGACTTAGAGATGGTCAATGTGATGCCTTTATGTACAAATTACAATTAAAAACACTGTAGTTTTCATACATTGGCTTTAAAATAATTATTTTAATAGTTATGTATAATAACTTTTCAAAACACAGCAGTTATAATGGAAAAAAAAACATAATCTTATCATAACGAGATCAATTTTATTATAACAATTTAAATGCTATTTTAAACATATGTTTACATGCGTACTTAGAGATGGTAAATACAGGTTTAAGTGTTGCCATAGCAATAAGAGTTTCTTGTCCAGTATCTGCAGGGCTTTGACGTTGCATCTCCCAGAGATGTAGAAGCAATTCATCACCTTTGACATCCCAGTACATGCTAACACTATATGTGGAAATAACTAAATTTTCATGCTGCACACATTTTTAGTAAACTCATACTTCTGCCTGTGTCAAACTTCCCTTTTGTCTGTGTTTTTAGGTCTCATTTCAATCTATTGGAGGACAGAACTCATTATCGGTGATGTGCATTAATCAATTACCTACTTTCGGCCGTGGATAATCTGGCTTTGTATGTTTTTGTCCCATGAAACTCAAAACTGTTCTAATATAGGAAATTTGAACAGAACTACTCCCGAGAGTTCAGGTGGCACTTTCCTCATACACCTATGCATACAAAGACAAGCAAAAAAGGACTAGACATATGCTCTACATTAGAGTTAATGTAGTGCTGCAAGAAAAATCTTCAGATTTTTATGAAAAGTGAACACGGTAGAAAGATTTTTGCTTGTCTTTGTATGCATAGGTGTAAG
>JBAMYA010000015.1:6462861-6487570 GCA_037176975.1 Arrhamphus sclerolepis | reverse complement strand
AAAATGGCTCTCCAGTAATAAGCATTAAAAGGTCACTAAATTATGTTGATAACAAGCAGAGACGAGAACTATAATTATAGCACTGAATGTCCTGTCTAGAAGGCAAGAAGAGGAGAAACAGCAGAAAAAGAACATTGTATTGAAACAGCTAAACATAAGAGAAGGTTTAAGAGTGAGCAATAGGAATGGGAACATGGAGAACCTTGAGTTAGATGAAATCAGAGCTGAATGGAAGCAAATGATGAAGGAAACCGAAGGGCACTGATGAAGACTGAAAATGAGAGTGAAAGTGACAGAGAGGGTGAGAGAAAATAAGACACAGACTCAGAGAACTGATTGCACATTACTCAAACGTGACAGTTATAATGACAATTATAATAAGGTGAAACACACAGACAAAATGAACAAAGCTTTTAAAATGAGAGAAAAACTCAAAGAGAACAGGAACGAAAATTAGCAAAGAACACTGGTAAAAACCTAATGACTTGTTAACTCTCTCAAACCCTTTCATATTACCCCAGATTTTAGTCATAGAAGTACAACTAATCAAATGTATGGAGATTAAAATTAAATCTGAGTATCATTCTGTAATTCTTGTGTTTCTTATTAGACCAATTAATTTTTGCGCAATCAGACCTAATATTAACGAACCAGATGCCAAATTAAACAAGAAGACTTCTTACATTCATAAAATAAAACAATCACAAAGTGTCTGAGTAATCGAGAATGCTTTACCAGCTGATCATCAGGTGACACGGGCACCAAGTCGACACTCTCCAGCTGAGCTGTGTGAGTGAGAAGAGTTTCGGGGCTGGAGTTCAGGATCTCATCACAAACCGCCACCAGCTGACGGCACTGGAAGACGAAACACAGCATGACTTACATGAGGCAGAAATCGAATTTGAATGACTCTTTGGCATGCTGCTAAGAATATCTCATTCATGTCATAGTGAAAGAAAGTAACATCAGCTGAATTTACTAACAAAAGCAGGCAAAAGGAAGAAGACGCAAACTCACAACAGAGATGATGTCCTTTTCCTTTTCGTAGACCGTGGTGTCCTGTTGGATCAGTAGAACAACAAAAGCATGAGCAGAAGAGGAGCAAAATGACTTTGCATCAGCCTATATGCTAATAGTATTGATTTGTGGAAATGGGACAACTAAGTCAAAACCCATGTCCTATTTCCTCTTCACAGCATGAGTTAGGAAGCGAAAGGCGGCAGTTCTCCAGAAGCAAGAGAAGCGTCATTTATTGGTGTTTTTGTAGCTTTCATGGCAGTCCCATCTAACAAACATGCTCTGCAGAAATTTCAGAATAGAGAAAACACAACATTAACCGAATCAGAGGGGATGAGGGGGTTCAGTTCTGGGCTCTAATGGAGTCACTTTTCTTTTTTTTTTTGTCTGAAGACAGCCACAGTTATTTACTTTATTGTCTAAGCCCATTACCCTGCTGCATCATCCATCTGAGCTACCGTTAGCTAAACATCCATCATATCATTATCCCGTAACATATAATAACTTGAACTTGATACCATTATTTTCCCCATTAATGATGTCAAACTGACCAGCAGCAGGAAATGATGATGGTCATAGATCATAATGGCCATAACCACCGTCACCATCGCCACTGTCTCTCACACACACTAAGTTATTTGTAGTGCATCATGTTCTTCCTATCCTTAGTCTAATAAGTACACAAAACATTCCCATAATAGTGTTTTGGAGTGTCATATTGTGCAAACGTCAGGAATTTGTTTTTGTTTTTTTTATGGTGTCCCTTATGTGGTACAGCTGGGTGTAACTGGCTCATAGGCTCATGAGATGTTCATTAATGGTTCTTTTGATTTGCATCAGTGATCATTTTTGACACATTTCAATAGAATAGATGAAGAGGTACATTACTTTTCTGATTTCACCTAAGTTAGTTATTCCAGTCAGCCTTGACTGATGTTATTAAGCTTGGAGTGCACATACTTTCAGCCTTCATACTGAACACTTGACTAATACTATATATATTTCAGTATGCATTCAATGTGGACCTTGATTTGAGGGTAATTGGTCAACATTGTTTCTCCAGTGAGTATAATCAGACTACAGT
Organism: Arrhamphus sclerolepis; assembly: GCA_037176975.1. Taxonomy (NCBI): domain Eukaryota; kingdom Metazoa; phylum Chordata; class Actinopteri; order Beloniformes; family Hemiramphidae; genus Arrhamphus; species Arrhamphus sclerolepis. Next base: position 6,485,469 of record JBAMYA010000015.1, on the reverse strand, counting down.
GATGACCAGTTCATACAGTTACAAATGGTTCTCTGTAGTGTAAAACAACATGTGACATAAACAGTAAGGCTGACTGCCCTCAAGTCGTGTGTAATGACCGCCAAATCGACACTCATCTCCACATGCACACATACGTGCACACATATTCTACAGTCTGCTATTGCATGCTTAATAGCATGGGATTCCAATGACAGGTGCCAATAGGAAATGACATAAGTACTAAAGTGGAACTTATGGTCTGATGGTTTCTGGGAGGTAAACGTCTAAAATGCGTGATGAGTTCAGTCTAAGAAAGACTGCGAATAAATGAGAATGACAGACCAGTGGGACAGAGCATGTTTGCCATATGCTAATTTCTACAGTCTGATGATGTGACGAATTACGTAAAAGATTGCAAAGGAAAGCTAATCCCTGGGAAATGTAACAATGGATCAACAGCGAACATGGATGATTGGGCTGATTAGGGGCCATGACACAAGACTACTGCAGAAGGGGGGATGACGATACTGGCCAGTTCAACTTGTTTGCTTGGTTTTACATTGCATTTTCGGTTTCAGACCATGATTACTCAACAGAACCCATGATCCCGTGTGTTTTTTCCTTAACAAACTACTGCAGGTTGTGCAAAAACAAGAGCAGAAAGGCTCAGATATCTACCTCACTCTTTTCAAGGACGTAATCAGAACATGGCATGCTGGGTAGTTAATGAGACTTGATCACACTTCAAAAAAAAAACAAAAAACTGAATCAAACAGCACATTTTTTTAAACAAAAAAAACAAGAGAAGAAAAGAAAAAAAGACATAATAAACAGGCCTTTCAGCTTCAGAATCATATGCTAACCAAACCAGACACATTGAAAAATGAAGTGGAGAATTTATACCACATAAAACATTCTTTCATGTACCACAAGAAAACAATCACAAGAAAATGTTTGTAGTGAAGATAATCTATATACGCTCAGAGGTGTGTAGGTCTCTGATTAAGAACAGTTTACTGCCATCTTTTTTAACTTAACATGCTAACATTTCCTAATTTGTGCCAAACATATTGTAGCTGAAAGTGTGGGTTTTATCAAACACATAAAATCGCCAAAGTGGTTAACATTAGTCATGAAACAAGGCCCCCTGGTACTTTCCAAGAATTGTAGGTGACCAATAAGGGGAACTCATGAATGCTGTTTCACTTTTCCGTGGTTGACTTAAATGTGAAGGGCCTGGTATCACCACCGATTCAGTTCTGATACACAAGGCCTCTTTTCACTCTCTGATTCAAGTTATTATCAATTCCTGGGATTCTGCTCTTCAGTTACAATAACTATTTTGTCTTTCAATTTGAGTTTAAAACCAAAGGTTAATTTGGGGATGATGCTTCACATATCCACACAAAAGGAGAAAATATTAAAAGGCTGATTATTACGATTTAATGGATTGATCAATCAATTACTCAAATACTGAGCCACCCAAACAGGAATCTTTTGCTGTCACCATTTGCCACCTATCTTGACTTCTACCTTAACTAGAAACACCTCCTTGGTTCCTGCGTACCATTTCTTTTTCCTTCTGTTTTATTTAACCCTTAGATGCAGCTTCAAAGAAGATGTGTTTAAGTCCCTTTGCACATAAATGAGCACATATTAAAAAAAAGCTATAAAAATGTTTACATTTTTTTCTCAAACAAATCTTTTTTTTTGAGACCAGCATCAGTCCTAATCATGCATATTAAATACTGATGAATCTTTCAAGTTTTTAACTCTTAAATTGCCAATTTTATTTTGTCATGATACAAATAAAAACACAATAATTGACATATTTTCAATATAATCTATTTAAACTGGAATATTCATGCGTTGGATATTGCAGCTGGTATATGTGGAAGATTAGCAGCAAAATTTATTTATATGCATTACTAAGGTTCAAAATAGTGATTTCAATGTGCACATTTTTGTGTGTAGGGTCTTTAAGGTTAATGTTTTAGTCCACATTGTTTACAGCAGTCTAAAAATAAAAAATACAGTAAAAAAAAATGAAATTAAGAACACTCAAAAATGCACAATCTTGCATGTGTCAAAAATAATATGCCTAAAAAAGGGATAAAATGTGCTATAACTTAAAAGCCAAAAACACAAAAATGTGCCTTAATGCATCAAAGGGGTTAAGTGATGTCACAGGAAGTTTTCACGCAAAAGCAAAAGCAGTTCTGCATTTTTATAAAACTCTGGTTGAAGGGAAATTACATAGTTTTTGAGGTGAGTAGAAGGTATTATTCTGTTTTGAAACTGATGGTCGACAACAGTCAGGAAGCTGAGGTGAAAGAAAAAAGGGTAGGCACAAGGCCATGCTTCTCGCTGCAGGTTTCAAATGTAGAATGATTTAGGTAACTCTGGAATTGGCATCACTAATGTACAAAAACGTCATCACGTTCTAAGTGAATTGAATTAGTATCAAAGAAAAGCCACTGTAATATGCATTCACTTAATCTCATGTTACACATCACACATCAGTTCATACATACATACAAGTTATTTGCGTATGAACAAGAGTACCAAACTCATGATGTGATTTTCGATGGATGTCATGGGTCCTTAATAAGGTCACAGTATTTCATGTCTGTGGCAGAGGCACGAGGAAGAAAGGGGGGGCAGGGGGGGCTTTACAAGAGGGGACTTGGTGTGGTACACATGTGTTCAGTTCTCAACAGCCTCCAGCACTTTGATGCTCCACTTGGAAGCCTTTCTATTCATTCTGACCTCAATAAGATATCAACAAAGGAACAAAACAAAAACAGGCCCATTCAAAGAAGTAAGAATTATAAAACAGAGCCCTACTCTCAGTTGATCCACCTTTCATTCCACAGTGACTAAAGCAGAATGAGAGGTACACACAGCTGAAGCATTCAGTGCTGATGCAGATCTGGCTTTTAGGGGACCAAGTACGGTTTTAAAAAGAATGGCCCAATAAACTACTATGACATGCGATGGAAGGAGTGTAATATTGTATTTTCAGCAGTTAGTCTACCTAAAACACTGCTTTATACACCAGAATTAGATTCCACACGTATACTTGGATTTCCCCAAGAGATATACTTTTCACTGGCACCAGCTCACACCTGCTAAAAAAAGACCTGCAGACGTAACATGTGCTTGATCACTTTTACACCCACTGCGCCTTATTTGATCCAGTGTCTTGCAGCCCTGTCTGTATTTAAATCTCACACGATTTTCTTCTTTCTGCCATGTTAATAAGTCATCCAGTAGCTAAGACTAAGGCAACATGTTGATCATTGCTAAGTTAACAATGGCTACGTCATAGTTTTCCCCTTTGTTTTGTTGCTTGTCATCACAACCTGTCAAACAAAAGGATTAAACTATTAGACGCAGTTTTATCTCAGAAGCATGCACTTCTTTAGATAAATGTATGTCAGTAAAGTCGAGTTTTCCTCTTGAGTCAAAAGGGCAATCAAAAGTTGGATTTGGACAAAGCCTCTTTCCTTTGTCTTTTTGTCCCTACAAAGCTCGAGCACCTTACAGTAATGTCTCCAAATCCGCTGTTGTCAAATCCATGTTCATCGTTGCAGAGAGACGGCCACTTTTCTCTCTCTGTCCCTCTTCTTGCCCTCCCTTTCTTGGACTTTGGCTGCTGCTTGGCTGCTTCAAAGCAAACTGAGCCTGTGTCACTGTTACAAGCTGGACCTGACAATTTCAGCGTGCTATCCCAACAACACCAGCTGACTACTGACCCTGATCGCCCTTAGGGTGGGAAAAACAAAAAAATACACAAATGCTCACACACACCCAGAAAAACTGGAAGTAAGACCTAATTTTTTTTTTAGTGTGAAAGATGTGATACAGCCTCTCTGGAAGCACTTCTTTCAGAGAAGATGTTAGTTTTAAGCCGTGGCTTCTTCATGGCACACATGTCACAGTGGTATGACATCAGCCTCAATTAACCATGAGCAAACCTTAAGTAGTCATGACAATGCTAATCTGCTAGGTATAGAGAATTATGCAAGCTTATGTAATGGGATTCAGCTGCACGGTACAGATGAAGCCCTCTACTTGTACAAGAGGGCACCAAGCAACATGTTTTACCACATGGTCAGTGTATTTGGTCTGGTACCATAAAGATAGATTCAGAGTTGAGGATTAAAACTATGTCCACAGGGATTTTTAAGTTTCTCTTGTGAATTGAGCTGGTATAAAAGCTATTTGCCTGCCCAAAAGTTACCATTTAGCTCACGTTTAAGTAGTAAAATAAACTTGTCAAATCATGCAATATACACAGTTTATAAATATGACATAACAGTATTAATTTCCATTGTTTTTATGAACGGAAACCATTCATAATTTGAATTAGCTAATTATTTAGAGACTCATTTGGTGCGTCATTCGCAAACAATCCAATCAATTCTGCCCATGTCTAGGACATTTAAACATTTATATCCAAGTACAAAGTTTGACAATTCATAATGATGTCTGACCTCTGAGCAACAAAAAAAAAGCTATTTTAATTTAGTAATTACTCACTCAGCACTCTGCCACTCTGTATGAACCAGCAATCAATGAAAACAACAGTCAACAGGGCCAACTATGATTCACTTTGTTGGAGCAAAAACATCCTCCAGAGTCAACAAGCTAAATTACTTTAAAATCTACACTTCCTCTCCTTGTTCTTTGTTCCTTCAAGCCTATTAGTAGAACATCTCTGCAGAGAAAAACATCTTTTATTTATCTAGTACAAATCCAGTGGGGTTTTGAGAACTGATGCTTCCCCTTAAGTGACTTGTAGACCATCCTTTTTTTGTTGTTGTTTTTAAATCCCTAAAGAACAGACCCTTTCATAGAAATCAGGACTGCACAATTTTCAGCTTTAAAAAACAGAAAGTACACTTGCTGTGTTATTTAAGTGGCCTGAGCTTTTCTAAAGACTCAGCAAAATCTAAAATAAGCAAAAGAGGGATCACCTTGTGAAGAATTATCCAATCATAGAGGTGAGAACGGTACCTGTTGTGCTGGGCAGGCATCCAGAGCTGGCTATAAATACCCTGGTTGTCCTTTTTCACCTACAAATTCTCTGTATTGCTCATGTTTCTCTTTATCTCTATTTCCTTTAGTCCTCTTCTCTTCTAAACTTATGCCAGCATGTTTGTCTCTCACGACGCCACCGTTCCAAAGTTAATAGCCTCTCGCTGCCTCTTCTCTGCTGTATGTTCACTCCCCCAGGAGCCAGAAGTCATTTAACAGTGCGCCGCAATCCCTCTCACAGTCTCCTCCTCCCTCCTTCTCTGTCTTCCTCTTTGCTTCCCACCGCCCTCCCTCCTCCAGGCGGTACAACATATCCAGGCCTGCCCTCTCTGTTACAGTGTCTGTGAACACCTTTCACCCCCTTCAGAAGTGTCCTGTTATGAATATTTATTCCTCAACCACCTTTCTTTTGAACATTTCATAATGGCACTGGATGGTACAAACCAAATCCAGCCAGCTATTTTGGCAGCACTCTCAACCCAAGCGTCTTTAAGGTAAAGCCGCCTCCAAAATATGCCAGGAATGTTCAGTCAAAAAAAATGCATTAGTCAAGCAAAAGAACTGGGAGTTTGCCTTTGCTTCTGTTTTTCCTCACTCAGTTTTAATAGGCCTTCATGCGACAGGTTGTAGTTCCTCTTTGGAAGCCTAACATGCATAACATAACAACTATGAGCACGATTCATTCGCGTGCTGTTCCTCTTAAGATAAAATGTCACATGTATTCAAAAACACATCCTCACGCTCTGAGGATCGTCTTCTACATGTCGCAGAGAGAGATAGACGTTTGATGAAAATAGGCACAGCAGATGGACAGATCCGTGCACGTCAGATTATAACTAGATAAATGGGAGTCACACGACAAGACGACAACCAATCTTTTATGCACTTAATTGAAATGAACAGACCCACCTTGTGCACAATGTCTCCCAGCTCTCTGCAGTAACCGAATATGTTCTTGGTAGCACTGAATCCACTGAGCTGGAAAAACTGATATCTGAGAAGACACAGATTATACTTCAAATCAGTTTGAATGGAGAGGGAGTAAAAAGAAAAAGGGGGGCGGATTAATGCCTAAACCAAGACATTCTTATAAAACAGCTGTGAGGGTAAATGATTTCAGCCCCCAACCATCAATTTTCCATCAGCAAAAAGCTGCAACTAGAAATATGTCTGCCATATACAACAGCCTTATAAGAGTTGCAAAAAGAAGACAAAACTGAATATTTACAGTCTTTCCCTCTGCACACACCTGTTGAATAAAGAGAAGAGGCCTTTGGCAGATGTGATGAGTTCCACTACGACCTGCAGAACGCCGGGGGTCAGCTTGCTGGTGCTCTGTCCATCGTAGCTGTTGAGGCGCCAGCGGTTCTGGATGCCCATCTGGAGTGTGTGGGCAACAGCGCGCAGCTTCTCTGTCAGGCCTTTTATGCTCTCTCCTCCTATGCCGTAAGTCTAGAGAGGACAAACACATGTAACCAAGACTTCTGCTGTCTCTAAACAATTATTCCAACACGCAGGCTTCATAGGAGTTTCCAAGAAAATACAATAAGTTCACAGAATCGTTGGTTTGATTCTGGCATGCCCCCCCAAAATCTCCTTTCATTTCCTGTCACTTACTTCACTGTCTATTTTTGACTAAAGCCTTAAAATCCTCAAAAACAATCTTGGTACTGAAACATGGCTATTTTCCCCCAAAACATGGGAGATACTTAAAAGAATTTAATATACAATCCTGTGAGTGAGTGTCTGACATTTACCACTGATGCTGATAGTTGGAAAAAAATGTTGCCTTTGAGCAACTTCATGCAGACGCTCACCCAGAGAAAAAAGAAGTATGTAAAGCCTTTGAAATTTACTGTTTTCTACATGAAACACATTCATTAAACATTATCACTGCTGGAGCAAAATGAGAAAAATAACAGACTTTAACAAAAGTAAGCAGTTTTCCCACTTGGAGTCCAGTTAATGAATTAATTATTAATTCCACCAATGAGGAGCCATGTGGGAGAACAGTCTGACTGACGCAGCCATGTGTGAAGTCAATGTTCTTGTGATGACGCGCTACACATGTGGAAGGGTGTGAGCCTTTGCTGCTGAGGTCATATAAGCAGGTGCGGACCCCAAAAGCACCGGGCGAGCGTCAGTGGCCTATGTTTAGCACTGTTGCTACTCTTGTTAGAGGTGGACGCCCAGCCAAGATGGCTGCTGAATCCTCTGTGACGTAAAGAAGAACCCACAAGTAACAGCTGAGGACTTGAGGACGCCACTAGAAGTGGTGAACAAATGAGTCTACCTTACATGAAGATGTTGCTCAGGAAAAAAAAAAGACATTAATTGCTGCACTCCTGCCAGGTTTTTGGCATCTGCAGTGTTACTGGGGAAACGTTTTGTGGACTAATAAAAGAAAAGTTGAATTGTTTGGGAAGAACACTCATGTATGGATGGACTACTTGCCATCATAAATGGGGAAATAAAAACTTAAGTGTATTAATATATACAACAGAACAATATCAGGGTGGAGGATTAAGCTTGGTGATAGTGGCTGACGCAGCAGGACAATCACCCCAAGCATCAAAGTAAAACCAATACAGAATGGCTTCAGAAAAAGAAATTCTTTAGTTTAGTGGCTCAGTCAGAGCTCAGAGCTTAATCCCATGGAAATTCAAGAGTGTCGTTCACACCTCATCGTACACGTGTCTGAGCAGAAGCAGTTCTGTAAAGGAAGCGTGCACATAAAAACAATGCTGCCAAATAATGTTCAACCAGGCATTAACTTCAAGGATTCACTTAATTTCTCTGAGAAAGTTTAATGGAATTGTTTAATAGAGACTTAATGAATCTAATTATAATTATTTGAGTGTTATGAGGTTGAGTAAATTGCGTTTGATGAAGATGAGAACACATCTTATGACAAATTAACGCAGAAAGACACTTAATTAAAGGGGTTTACGTTCTGTTTCCTGCCATTGTATTGTTATAGAAAGAATACAAATGAAATCCTAACCCACTGTAAATGTCATTCTACATCATGATATTGTTTTCGGAAGACTGAAACATCAGTCTGTCTTTATTACAGAAGATTTCTGAGAGGGTAAAACATAACTTGCATAAATATACTGCCATCACACCCTCTGCAAAACTGCCTTCAGTGTGTATTAACACAGTAAAAAGAACAGGTGTACATGCTAAAATTTTCAATAAAAATGTACCACCTCTTTTCATATTCTACTTGAAATGCCTTGTTTTAGCTTGTTTCTCTATAACCTGGCAATATTTTACTCTAAATCTTGTTCTCTGAAACCAGAACACAATCCATGTTATAATCACTATATTTTACATTTATATACAAGAAATAATGGTCTTAAAAGTATCTATTAAACTGCTTCTTCATTATATGGTGACATTTCATCCATTCCTGGTCTTCCTCAGACCATCTCAGATCTTTGACAATAAAAAATATACCGCATATAATCAAACGCTGGACAGACTTGGCCCCCAGAGAATAAAGTACCACAAATCAAAGTCACCACAAAATTGATATTCTCACAGTAGGCAAATCATAGTGTAATAATAGCTAAAGAGATACCCTTAAAAGTCCTTCAACAAAACAGAGTTTCTGGTGCCTCTTTTATGTGCCTTTCATCGCAATTTTCTGCCCAGCGGCATGGGGACGTGACTCTTCAAAGCCGCTAAAGAAAGAGCATTTCATTGTTGCGACCCACTCATCATTGGTCAAGAGCTGCAGACCGGTCAGGCTTTGCTGTTACACATTATCCAGCCAGAACAACGAGCTTCTCAACAAGTGGCCATCAATTTTTATGGCCTTTTCAGCATTGTATGGGTTTAGTTTATTATGTAGCTGTGCACTTGAATGTTTTTGGCCTGCTCCATGTGATGCATCTGATGGGTGTGTGTGTGTGTGTTTTTTAATGAATGAGCCCAGTGTTAGCACTTCGTGGAGCAACAAGTCAGAGAGAAACAACAGCAAAAACACGCACCCTCTTACACACTCAAGGTAAAAGGCTTACAGTACAGGGGTACTTTAATCACACACTCATTCATACATACTTTGGCTTAAACTTATTATTCAATCTGTATTACAGTTATTTCAACACCTCGAACAACAAGCAGTTTAAGCGGTTTTATCCTCATGTTCAGGCTGTTATGCCACCAGAGCTGGAGTTTTGCCTGGTACTGTCCTGTTCATTCAGTCCCAACACTGAAACAAAGGCCACTCTGGAAACATCAACTCAAATATTTAAGAATTGCATTTTCGAGGGAAAGCCTAAAAATACCTTAAAAAAATTGCATGTAAATCATTAGATGGAGGTGTTTTTATTCTGAATCAATTTTGGTAACTGTTCTTGAAGGGTTGTTTATTAAGGTGTAACTTCTATTGCAAGTGAGAGAACTGGATTTTAACTGTGCAAGAGCTGCTTGCAGCCGTGTGAGGATGAACACGGTCTAAAACCATTATATGGATGGGAAAAGATATATCTCAGTGCTCCAGTGTTGCAACATACACATCCCAGCAAGACATCAGGATGACAACTCAATTAATATCAACAGTACAGCCCTCTTCACGTAACTTCCGCAGCACTAAAGCCTTGGATACACACAATGTCACCGTGGACAGGTATTGTAAACAAAAACACATGACTGTGCGTCCTCACTCACCAGGGAGCAGAGCTTCTCCACGGCCTCCAAAATCAGCTCCTGGTGCCCAATCTTTCTGACCCCCAACCCCTCCAGGTCCAGAGAAGTCAACTGGAGGAGTTTCATTCCCGACAAATGCCACTCTGAGACCGGGTACTGAGTCAGGGGGGCATCCAAACCTGGCCGCAGGAAGAGGAAGACAGGAAAACATCAACTTGAAGGCTTTAACCACATGCTGGGCACAATTATAAATGGAAAAACCCCCACAGTCATAAAGTCACATGCATGCAGAGACATGAAAATGGACTTCTCTGCTTCAACGTTGAGCAATTAGACCAGAAAACAGTAAAGTCTTCACTGTGAAGCATGAGACTTTTGCATTATGTACAAGCAAAATATTACAAAGGCTATTACATTTACCATATAAATATAAATGATAACCCAAATAAAACCCAAATGTGTTACTATGAGATTCTTGATCTGTTATTGGAGCAAATATTTACAGCATTTACATCAGTAAAACATTCAACAAAAATGTACTTATTATATTATAAATAGTAATAAATGTTTTGCAAACACAAAGAAATTATTTGCATCATTGTTATCAAATATTAATACCCATAACCATATACCAATGCAAGATTATAAATGTTTCAAAGTGGGACTAATGTCAGCTAGTCGTATGCCATACTGTTGCATACTTTCGTAACAAAGTATTATATCTTTAACACTTATGTACGTATATTTTTAATACAAAAGTTAACCAGGATTTGTGGCTGGTGAATTATACAGGCACATTTCTCATAACGCAGTTTAAAATGCAAATAAGATGTTGATTTTGAGCCATAAATACATCAGCCATAAGTAACTAACATGTAACTAACATTTAATTACAAAGCAGGTGTTCTAATACAGTTGGGTTCAGGGTTCATCTTTCACTACGTGGTCTTGATTTGATTTGTCAGGCAAAACAAGGTAGGAATAAATCTCAGAAAGCCCAACAAGTGAAACAGACAGCTTTACGCACAGTTTCAGCTGTTGACACTGATCAGACCTACGCTTCTGTGGTTGCTCTCTCAACACAGGCCACTTCCTCATTCCACCTCCACCTTTCACTTCCAATAGGATTTGCGTGACGAGGCTTCTATTTTTGACCAAACCGATCGAGCCAAAGTACCTGTGATGGGATAAAGTAGGAGACAAAGACAAAAAAAGGAACCGACAACCCCCAGCAGTCATGTTCCTCACCTAGGAGCCACTCGGTGACTCTTTCCGCGCTCCACGACGTGATAGGCTCCATGCTCGGAGTCCTGCTGCAATCGCTCACTCACTTCCCGGCGCTCCTGGCAGACTTCTACTTCTCCGGGCTGCTGCAAGAAGGAAAAGTTGATCCCGATTTGGAGTCGGACGATGACGAATGGCAGCCCTTCTCACAGGTACAGGTAGAGTCTCCCACCCTCCACTTTTACTGACAGCCAATAGAGCGCAGCTGTCAGTTTGTACCAGGAGCGCAGGACCCCTCCCTCCTTTACCCCACACCCCCTTTCTACCTGAAGGAAAAGTGTATTTATGTGAAACGCTTCTGCAGCTTTAAAGGCGTCGTTACGTCCTTCGTGTGTACTTTTACGCACAGTGCGCCATCTGCGTAAAAAAAAGCGGGGCTTTAGTAAGCGGAGGTGGAAACAGCAGCACCTGTACCGGATAACAAACACACTAATAGTAATGCTGCTTGGGGGGCCCTGATCCAGCCCTGTGGCTTTGCTCCATGACTTTCTTTTTTTGTAACTTGCAGCTGATGCCAGAATTTCTCTGTTCACGAATTATCCCAAGACGTCAAGGAAAAAAAAACCAGACGACCTAATCCTCTTTTTCCAATCCGGTTTGATCTCCTAATATATTTCTAGAAATGTTTCTTGGTTTGTCCTTTATGCTCTTGTCTATCAGGCTCTGACATGCCTTGATTTTATCAATATTTCATTAATGCACAATATCTTCTCGGTATTTCTCAGATATTTCATCATGAATACTGTTTCTGAGCATAAAAGCACATGGAATGTTTGAAAGTCTGGCCTAAGTAGTTATTTAACTGTCATATGAGAGATTAAAAGCCTTTATTAGCAATTATTGTTATTGCTGATCAGAACTTCTGATCAGATTTTTTTTTCCATAAGACTTCAGCTATCAGTCCTTTGTTTTGAGCTACTCCAGGGGCTCTTTGTTCATATCCCTTTGGTATAAGTTTCACAACAATTTCCCACAAAGCCGCTGTTGTTTCGCAGCAGTAAAGGGTAACACCCGATGAAAAGGTTAACTTCATCAAAGAACTACCCTCTGATACATAGCGCCCCCTACTGTTTTGTCCCACCCTTTGAACCAGGAGAAGGGTAACACTTACAGTTTGTCTCAGCACCCAGCAGGTGAAATGGCACTGTGCCCCTGTGCATTTCTCATATTTGATTCAAGGTAGAATTATTCAATATTATTAGGTTTCAGTCTTAATTGCAGTTTTATAGTTTAAAAGTAAAATACAGATGAGAAGCTCTTGGACTATTGGGAGGGTTTTAAAACTACTAGAGTCCAATAGTCTGACAAATTGAGACTGACCTTAGATAACTGGGGGGAAAAAAAACAAACAAACTAGTGAACTGTAAAATTGTTGCTCAACCTTGTTGAAAGTTTCCATTATTTCTCTGTACCCAGTTTTTTTTTTTTTTATAAATGCTGTGTCTTAAAACAACAGTGTACATTCTTAATATGATATATTCCAATACTTTGGAGTGATTTGTTTTATGACTCAGTGAAAACCAGTAATGTTTAGTTTGGTGGTGCTTGGTTTCAGAAGTACTCACCTATAAAGACAGGGTGCCTTGCTTGTCCTTTTGCCCATCCCAAATACCTGAAATACAAATTCAAGTCTCAACAAGCTGGATTTGTTCAACAGTGTTCTTGCAGACGTATGATTATGTAGATGCTGCTCCGGTTTAAGTGCTTTTCCTACAAAGGACACAGTGTTGGTGACGAAGATGAACAACAACTGACAGTGGAAAACTGATTTTACAGTCGAAGATTATCGTTTGATTTCTTGCTCTGCCCATTTTTCTGTTCACAGTCAATATGACTGCCACAGTTCATTTGCAGCCAGGCTGTCCCATAAGCAATTTTTATGATGTATGATAATTCCACTGGTGTTTGAAATACAATAACACTATTTGTGCATCATTTCTTCATAGCACAGAGCCAGAGCGTCCTCACAACAATTGCATTGTCATCTCCTCCTGCTGTACTCAGTCAGCAGAGACTGGATAATTGCCCTTGCTCCACTATTGCGCAGCTAATTAATTTGTTCTGTGCTGCTCTTCCTGCACTGCAGACATGTGCTCACTCCGCTCAGTTGAGGGAATTATTACCAAAGGTTTTAAAGTGCTTCTACTGAAACCTGATGCACCCTGGGTGTTACACACAAAGATGAATGTAGAACATTTGGTTTGTGGGAATATTAATTCAGAAAGAGCATTTTTATGTGTTGCTGCTCTTTCCAGTGTGTTGCTCCTGTCATAAATTGGAGATAGTTCCTAGAGATGTTGAAACCACCTAAATTAATTCTTTGGCTTAACTAAGCCCTTTGTGCAAACATTAAAGGTAGCATTGTGGAGTTAACGCAGCCCTCAGTCTATTATTAGATTGTAAGGTGTGTAAACCTTCTTTAGGGACCAAAAGTATATGAATCAAAGCAGTTTTAAGTGAGAACAATATCTTTGTGTTTGACACAAAATAACAATTCATGCTAGCACTTGAGGCATTGGAGCTCAAAATAAATACAAAGTAAAAGTAGCTTTTAACATAACGTCTATTGCCCCAAATGTTAACATCAATCGCCATTTTCTGCAGACACATATTCCATTCTCATTCAAAGCTGCTTTGATTCACATTGTTTCAGTCCCTAAAGAAAGTTTACCCGTACCTTCTAATAGTCATACGCTTCTTTAGATCTCATTGCAGATTTATTCACTACTATAATGATGAAAAGATCCAAAAGATCATATAAAGCACATTAACTTTTTAGTTGACATATCAAATACAATAAATTCTTTAAATTATTAATGGTACTGTCAACTGTGTTATAACATATGGATATGTACAGATGTAGGCTACTGTTGGCTCCCAAATGAACAAAAGGTTTATTAGGTTTCTCAGCAGTTGCACCATAAAGGTGGTTTCCATGCTCAGTTGCTCAGTGCCTTGATGGTTAGTACTGTTGCCTTATGGCAAACAGGTTTCTGGTTTAAATCCTTCCCCAGGTACTTCTCACATTCCAGAAACATGCATGTCATGTGGTTGTTTGTCTGCATGTGGCTCTGTAATGAACCAGTGACCAGTCCAGGATGTAGCCCTGCCTTCTGTCTTTTTCCCAGACAGAGGTGGGATATGCTCCAGGAGACCCTTTGACCAAAAGAAGGAGTAAGGTGATATAGATGATGAATGTCCCACATTGGGTCACTTTCTAACATCTTCTGCCCCTTCCATTATCACACCAACTACTGTATACTCTCTCATCACATCCAGAGATCTCTTCTTTGGTCTTCCCCTCTTGCTCCTGCCTGGCAGCTCCATCTCCTGCATCCTTTTTTACCAAACTTTCCATCTTCCCTCCTCTACATGTGTCCAAACCATCTCAATCTAGACTTTCATACTTTGTCTCCAAGACATCTAACTCTGGTAATTCCCCCATCGTGCTTGTTTTTAATCCTTTCCACCCTCATCACTCCCAAAGAAAATCTTAATGTGCCACCTCCAGCTCTGTGTCCTGTCTCTTTGTCAGTGCTGCTGTCTTCAACCCATAAAGAAGGACTGGCTTCACAACTGTTTTTGTAAACCTTCCCTCTTCTCTCGCTGCTATTCTTTTATCACAGATAACTACAAACACTCTTCTCCACCCACTCCCCCCACCTGCATTTTCCATGCTCCCCATTGCTCTGAACATCTGAGCAAAGCATCTAAACTCCTGCACTTTCTTCACCTAGACTCCTTGCATCAACACTTGCTTCCCTTTAATTTACACACATGTATTCTGTCTTGCTGCCTCTGGTGCATAACTCCATCTCCTCAGGTTTTCTTCCACCTGCTCCCTACTCTCACTAGTAATTTTAAAGACTATAGTTCATGGAGACTCGTGTGAATCAAGGCCAATCCATGGCGCAGTCCGACTTCCACCCTGAAATCCATCTGTTACTCCTACCCCACCCCTCACTCCTGTCATGCTGCTCTCTTGACATGTCCTGTCTCACTCTACTTGGCAGCTGCTCCAGATTTCCTCGTGTAACACCACAAATCCTTCCTCAGCACTCTGTTGTACACTTTCAAAATCCACAAAGTCACAATACAAACTCCAACCATCAATATTATATGTCACATTTGAAAAGCTAAAGGAAAATCTGAAATGAAAATATAATAATTTTAAATTTGCTAGATTTTTTTTCCAATTCTTACTTTTCCCTGATTTGGTATGAAACAACAGAAACAACAAATCAGAAAAAAATAAATAAATAAATAATTAGTGGCTGTTTTGAAACTGACTGCCACTTCACAACTGGAGCATACTCATATTTGCATTTAAATTGCTCTGTTTACAGCTGCACAGGAACTAGATTTTATGATTCATTATTGCTTTCTCTGCACACTCAACATCAGTCACCCTCATCTCTAGTTCTGTGGTTTCAGCTGCAACTGAAAATGAGGTTAAACAACAGTGTCATCGTCGCCTCAGTTCATATGATTTGCCAGTTGTCTATTTGAGGAACAAATCTGCCATCCAAATTTCAGGTAATGGCCTTGTTCCACAGCACCTCTGTAACCACATTGTGGTCACATGACAATACACAAACCCATCTGGGTGGAGCCTTGTGCTATTGCATATGAATGTTAAATTGGACTGAGTCTTTTTTTTGTGTGTTTTTTTTTAAACCATGATGCTTCCATTCTAGCTAAAAGTTGTGGGCATCCCCTGGAGCTACTTGGAGGGGAAGACCTCTAAGTCAACAGTGATGTCACCGAATCCTTATGAAGAGGAGAAAAGATTCCTTAAAATCATTTGTAGTGTTCTTGCCTCAAATTACACCCTTCTTGGTCATCTTTTTTTTTTCTTTCTGTGAATTCTTTTGCTTAGGCCTATATCATTAACTTTCATTGCTGGCTCACACTGGCAGCAGCGACAATCAGCGAGAGGAGACATAATCACCATCATGAGGCTGCTGATATCCTTGATGGAGAGGAGGGGAGGCCAGTTTGTGTGCACATAATAGACAAATAGAAAATGAGAGCAGAGTGGATAAGAGATGATGAAAAGAGAGGTGAGGGGGCAGAATTGGTGGTGTGGCTGCAGTTATGAGGCACCGTGAGACTCTCCTGCAGCTGCTTATCCATCATGGTGACAAACTGATTTCTTAATATAATCTTTGGAATTGCTGTGACTTTGTGAATGGCACTCAATTTGAGCATGATGTGTAACTATTTGGTTAAAGCATAGAGTTATCTAACTTTCTGGAATGGCTTTGTTAGAAAAAATAAACAGAAGGGAAAAGGAAACCAACATGTTGCCATTTTTTTGTTTGCTGGCATTCTTCAAAGTTAAAGTGTGTGGGCACTTAGACATGAATGAATGTGGTAGTCTTGCTGTGAAATGGAAAGACAAGGTGCAGCACAGCAGCTTGGATACAAAGTCCAAAAGCCACAGAAATTATACAGTTACACAATAAAGGAAGTGCACAGCCACACAGAAGAAGCTCAGACCAGCAGCATGGCGCTGACAATTTAGACAATACCTGCATCAAAACACAGGTGCCAAATCAGAAGCCATTGTTTTTCTCACCATATCATTTTCAATGTATTTATTTATTTTTTTGTGCACATGTAATGCCACCTTCATCTGAATTTAAATGTCTCAAAATGTTTCTGATCAACAAAGAAAGGCATTTGTGTGCCCTCCCAGTTGCCAATAGTAACCAAAGATGGCTAAGAGCAAAAATCCACTCAGCAGTGAAATGATGAGGGTGGGATGGGATGCATTATGTCGCTGAAGATTAGAAGGACCTTCATAAGAGCTATTGTCAATGAAAAGAGTGCTGCATCAGTGTGATATCCGGATAGAAGAGCGCTGGTCACGACCTAATCTCTTCTAGAGTAGTTTTCTTTTGTTTTGTTTTTTTCCTCAACTTGGATCCTTTGCATCACGGTTATTGTGTAATCAAAAATGTTATGTAATTTTTGAAACAGTGGATGTCTTTTTTAGACCTAGGAGAAGTGTTGTGGGTATAAAAGGCAATGCCTCCTAAATAGCCTATACTTTCATGAAATCAAAAAATAGCCTACATCTTTAGGGAGAAAGACACAGTCACACTCTCCACTTGCCCCGCAGATCCATCCAGTTTGTTCATTTGACAGCACAAATTACGTAACTTTCATGCTCACCCTGAGTTTTTAACTGCTGATTATTGACTTGTTTGGCTTTGAACTCGGTGGATCTGATGCGCAATCTGCTGCGCCGACGAGCATCAAAGAGGGCATAGCAGGCTCCCAGTCTGCATGACGTATTTGCAGTTCATTTCTCCGACAGATGGTGGCGCGATCGGACTTGGGGCGGAACTAGCGGACAAGGGGGCTGGATAAAATCCTGTTGGAGTCTGCCAATAACAGCTCGAGCTGGAGTCAGCTCTTGCTACAGGAGCCACACCGAGGTCTCTGCGCTCACGGAGGGAAGTCTTTCCTTTCTGACCGGGAAAAATCACAAGCAAGCACGAAAAAGAAAAAAAAAAAAGATTACGTGAAGACCCGATACGACGTCGATTGCAAAGACAAATCTTGCGTTTACACTCCTGCACAACCATATTAATCACATGGGCTTGGATGTTACTGTTGGTCACTGCGCTCTTCTCTCCTGCTTGACAACCGCAGACGCCTGAGCTGCCGGCGCACTTTTACCTGAAAGGACAGGAGCTGTCCGGGCTCTTCACAGCTGGATTACTACTTTCAACAAATACGCCCAAGTGGCCGAGCGACGCCGAAATCAAATCCAGGGCTTACTGCCGTTGGTGAAGGAAGGTTGGCTGCTGGCGTCTTCCTTCTTCTCTGTGCAGAGGGCAAAGTGCTGATAAATCTGCTCTGAACTGGACTTGGGACCCGAGCCGACGAGCTTCTCAGAAGTGCTCTGGACAAGATCGACTCCATCAAATCTGGGGAGACCTCATTCACACTCGAGCAGCTGAGGGGAAACTGAAAATCCAGCCAAAATGCCTCTTGCACAAATCGCGGAGCCATGGCCCACAATGGAGCTAGTGCAGCTGGAGGCAGAGGTAATGGGAGGTCAATGTAAACCACAGACACACACACGAATATATGTATGTATATACATATATATATATATATATATATATATATATACATACATATATGTGTGTGTAAGTAGTCAGTCCAAGTGATTTTCTTTCGAATCTACTAGAAAAAGAAAACGTCTAAAGGTGAAGTTGCTTAACACGACTGAATAGCTCTGAATAATGTTTCTGTAAATTTGGTACACTCAACGCATGACGACTTGGCTGTCCATTTTCCTCAGGGCAAGCTCGGGTCAAAGCCATTTACTTGGTGCCGTTGGATCTCTTAACCAACACAGATGCATTTCTAACTTCTCCTGTGTGTTTGAAAGCTTTGCTTTGCTCCTAAAGTATTAGGAGCTCAATCAAGATGCAACACGCCTTTCAATCTGCCACTGAATCGCAGAAATAACTTAATTTCATTCATGTGAGGGAGACCGCACCGCAATCTAGTATGTTGAGGCTCGTGATCGCTGCTCTCACCTGTTCAGTGGTTTCTAGAGCTTTCTTTGCAGGATTATAAAACTTAAGAGCATGGATTAGATCCTTACTGCTCCTGGAGCTCTAAACATCTATCATGTATATGATAACTTGGTAAATACTGATACATTTTAGATATAGTTGTCCACAACATGAGATCATAGCATTTAATGTCCCCTCCCTACCACTTAAACAACTCTTATGCAGAGTAGATGGATGGCACTTTTGAGCTTTTACAAAGGTCCCTAAAATTTAAAGGAGTTAGAGGAAGGAGAGTGGGATGTCATGACGTTGTACGTTGTCATACCCCTGTTTTTGAGAAGCAGCACCATTATTCATGAACACTTGAGTTGCTCCCTGAACAGGCTGATTGCTTCTTCATTAATATACAGCCACAGCATTAAGATTTTCTGATGAGAAGACGTGGGCGTGGAAACAGCCAGTGGCCTACTAATAATTTTGAGGTTATCCAGCACATTTGCTCCTTTGAATTAATCTGCCAATTAAGCAGGTGAAGCAACTATGGTGATACCCATGTTTTTGTGTGTCTGATCTCACTAATGAATAGCTCAGTGCACATTGTCCTCAATCAGCTTTGCAGGAAATCCGTGCGATTCATGAATTGAAGCTCTTTTTTTTAAATTTCTCTGGATAATGAGTCTGATTTGATTAGAGTAGGGATTTAACTTTAAAAAAAGGGTGAGTTTAGTGTTATTTCCAGAACCCAATATTAGTTATTTGTACTTGAAGTCCAATTTGTGAAATACCCAAAACAAGTTAATGGGCCTTAACAAATGGAGCTGTGTGATTATATGGAAAAAAGACTGCTATTTCATAGATGTAAAATGCATGATTGCTAAACGAATAACCTGTGCATAATACAAAACCTGGGCTAATTTGCAAATGATGTCATGAATGGCATAGCTTGTTAACAGCCTATACTATTTACAGTCTTTTGCAGCATGGGAGTTGGGTGAGTAGCATTCCATAATCAAACAGATGGTTGCGTAGAGCCTGTTAAGAGTGCTAAGCTTAATACTGTGAAAAGCAGGCATTTGATCTGTGTAGCGGTTACAACTCTGATTCTTGTGCCTGCGATTCTTGATTGAAAAATAGTGTATATATGTGAAATGCCAGCCCATATATGACGTTCTTGTTCTGCTGTGACAGAATCCGTCCGTGACTTCTAGATTCTGTAATTAATTTGATCTCACAAATCACTGCCAGTCAGAGTGGGACCTTTGCCATCTATCTCTGTCGCAAGCCTACCAGGCAGCTGTATACTTTGGTTCCTGATGGCAGCGAGAGACGGCTCAGGGCTCAGATTGATTGTGCAGGAAAAAAATGAAAGGGGCTGGAGGCCGTGCCAGTGGACATGCTGGGGAGAGTGAAAAGGAAGGCAGAGTCATGGGAGTCTAGTCAAATGGACAGATGGAACAAACACAGACTGAAATTTGGAGGATTGTTTTTGAGAGCAGAAAGGAGGCTACTAAAAAATGCACCTCACGTCTTCATTTACATGAGTTTATGTATATATAATGTACGTGTGTGTGTATAAATGTGTATATATATACATGCATGCAGCATAACTTTAATTGCTGTGATATACTGTAACAGCAGATGAGAAGTCTGTTTCTGCAGAAGTCTATTTTGCGTGTAATTCGATGCTTGTGTGGTGGCCAAATAGGTATCATGAATGTCAATTGATCATATTGCCTTTAATGCATGATGCCATGGCAAACCAAGCAATAGAAATGTGCAAAGTGTGCTGTTCAAAAGTATTTATTTCTTTGAGCTCTTTTATTCATCACCTAGCCCCGTCTGTTGTGAATGAAGTTAATGTCAGTGAATCATCTCCGATAAAGGCCCTTCAGCGTTTATGCACTTCCTGCCGAGGGTGAGTCACCGCCACCTGCATCAGCCATGGCCATTGTCTGGTGAGGGCAGGTCCAGAACTTTTAAATTATAACAATGTTTACCACAAAAGTTCCTGTTCAAATGCAGCTTTTTTGGTATATAATTATGCTGACTGCACTGTAAATTTCCTGCTGAGTTCCAGTTGGACTGTTTTGTTGTTGCGCCCACTGAACATTGGCATGGTAAGTGACGTAGTGCCCATGTTTCACTGACACATTTGCAGAATTATAGATTCAATTATGAGTTTAGCAGTACAGACTGGGTGGCATTTCAGTCCAGATCTGAACTCAAGTGTGACTACAGAGATTGTTGGACATTTACACTTTGATTTAAAGCAAACTTTCAGAATTTACTTAACAAAGTTGAGAATTCTCAAAGTATGAAGTACCATGGGATAGCAGTAATTTTCCTCAATAGAGACTACTTACTTCCTCCCTGCTCTTTCACTTCTAGGCCTTTTTTTGTCTTCTGAGCATTGTGAGAAAGCACAACTGCAGCAGTTTGAGATGCAGACTGAAAGCTGTTTTACAGGCTTACAAAATGAATTTGTTGTGGGGGGTGTAGTCCAGCCATGGTTCAATGAGTAGAGTAGGTTGTCCTTTACCTTGAATGTCAACGCCCTTGGACAGGACATTGAAACCTATATTTCCCCCTGATATGTTTATTGACTCTAGAATAGGTGCTATATATAGCGTACATACTGTAGAGTGTATATAGAATGCATATTTGTAAGTAGCACTGTTTGAGGGTATGTGTTTCACTTAGCAAATGAGAAACACATTGTAGAGTGCTTCATAATGTCACAAGGGTGCTATATTTGCTTTCTTCACCATTTGAAGAAAAAAAAAACTTATATCGTAGGTCATTTTGATACATTACTTGCGAAGACATTGTGTCAGGAAAAAAGAGATTATATATAGCTGTCCATGGATGAACTGCAGACAAGGGAATTTAAGAATGAAAAACACATGCTGTATGAGAAGAACTGGACAAATCCCCTGTGATGTCGCCCATGGGTTTTTCAGAAGAGCTTGTCTGAACCAGCTAGAACATGCTCAGCTTAGTTCCATTACCTCTAGTTAGCTTTTTGCTTCAGGAGTAGAGGGATTAGACTGAAGAGATAATCTCATGTCAGGCTCTTTTAGAAGGAGGAAGTCATTCACAAGGGAGAAGACATCCCCCGTCTGTCTGCCAGTCATGACAGGGTTAATGTCCTGACTGGGACAGTGCATAGGAGGCGTGTCCCAGAGTGAAAAGCTGGAACTAATGTTGACAGAGGACTAGTGTTACCTACGTTGATTCTGATCGAATCTGCACAAACGTCCCCATTTCAAATCTGGTTATTGATACAAGGAGTAGCACAAATCCGCTAGGACCCAGGATCCTACAGTTAGCCTCGGTTCGCTTTTGGAGCCACTGCAATGTTCTTCACTACTGTATATGTGTCTGACTTGCAAGCCAGATGTAGCCCCTTGGGTAAAACATGTGGCCGGCCTGCTTTCAGAGTCAAGCTTGGTTTATGGTTCAGCGTGGAACCGACAACATACATGCGCAGGGAACACCACGCTGTAAGCTAGACTTGTACCCTGATGTGCACTTCTCCACAGATGTTACCAGGCATCAGTCGACACCAGGCAGCAGTCATCCCACTTCTGGGTTGACGTTCATCCAGGAAGTATGTTTTGTTCCAGTTCCTCAACTGACCACTAGGTGCTGGCTCCAACAGAGCAAATCCTCTTTGACTCCCATGTTAAAAGTGACAACTTTGCAGCAGAATTAGATGTTGTGATTACTAGCCTTACACCATAGAAAAAAAAAGAAAACAAAAACAAACAGTTTGTCCTATATTAAGTAATAAAGCTGACCAATCAGATATTTGGACATCATTTGACGCGCTTGACTGAGAGCTAGCCATTGGCTCTGCTGTTGGCTTTGACAGTTTTGTCCCACTACTTTGCAACCTGGCACCGCACGGTTTGAGGAAAACTGGGCTTCAGAGGCTCTCAATACAAATCAACAAGCCACGGGTCCGGATAGTGATTCACTTGGCAGCATTTTTCTTACTCTTTGTTTTCCCCTGTACTACTTCTTATTTTTTTAAGCTAGTTAGAAATATATGCAAGTAAAAAAGGCTGATGTAGGCTATGTATCCATATATATATAAGATCGG
>JBAMYA010000015.1:6442158-6462761 GCA_037176975.1 Arrhamphus sclerolepis | reverse complement strand
TGTTGTGTTTTTGGGGAGCGTGGGTTTCACGGTGGGGGTTTGTTTTTAGTTTGGGAAAAAGACCCCCCCCCCCCCCCCCTCTCTCTCTCTCTCTCTCTCGTCTTTCTCTCTTCTCTCAGTTTGTGTGTAACAAGTCTGAGAACTAGAGCAGGCTCTTCCTTCCTGTTCGCTCTGGTTCCAGTTCACATCAGCTGCAGTCACTAAGTGAGGAGTCACAGGTCTGATCAGAGCAGAATGACAGGGAGTGAGGGAGGGCAGGAGATAAAAAAGAAGATGAAGCGTGACTTAAAATTGTAGCAGGAGGTCTCCTTCCTAAAGGAAAAACAGATCAAGTGCAGCGGCTGAGAGAGTTTTCCATATTTACCTGCAGCAAACCTTTAACATGAGCGCACAAAAAGAGTCTGGAGGGTGCTTGTGGTGAGATGAAGGAAAATTTGAGATGATTTATGCGAGCCAGCGCTGTATTTGCCATGTAATGAGCGTGGGTTGGATGATAAAACGGTTCACGAAATGCTGAGATGGAGAAGGACAAGAGGAAGTTCAACCTGAGCCGCATGCTGTCCCTCTACCTGTTCAGGAAGAACAAATCCTTGACCGGTAGCCCCGTGCACTTTAATGGCTTCAGGCCCGCAGCTGCAACAGGCAGCGACGCTGAAAATGGCACATCACCTGAACCCAGGAACCAGTGGACGGTAAAGTGAAGACTGCTTATGTTGACATCTTCGTAAACCGATGCAGAGTCGTTTGTGACATTACGACTGTAATTGTTAAATTGCTCTGAAGAGAAATGAGATTTCATATCAGTGCAAACAGCATACAGGGCTTTTTATTGTGCATTATCAGTAGGTGTTCAGGTGCAGCTGAAAGCCTGCTTCATGTTCAACCAACTATGGTTTCCTGTTGTCAATTACAGCCTGAGCCTACGGTGGTCTGTGGCTGCTTTTGTTAAAACTTTTTTTCAAGTGGAAATCACACAGCATTGAAGAAAAACAAAAAAGTTTTATTGGATAATTGACTTAAATATCATCATGTCGTCATTGATTTGTTTTATCTGAGATTAATCAGGTGCAGGTTTAATCACCAGTCAAAACCTGTGTTTTTAGCAAGTTTTGTCTCATATTTTGCATGAATAGTCCTGTTCTAGAAGTCCAAACTACAAATTGCATCGCAGAAAAGATGTTCTTCTTCCGTGTTCCGAATTATGAATTTAATAGCTCAGAATTTTACAGGAAGAAGTGACAAAAGCATCTGCTTCCTCCAAGCCTGTCTCTGAATTTAAAATACTGCCTGCTGGCTAAATATCATATTGTGGCGCCTCATAGGCCGAGGGGCTGGAAGTCAGGGGCACAAACGCAAAGGGCAGCATCCAGAAGGGTTGTCGTGCTGTTCATGTTTTGATGTTTTGCTGCTGATGTGTTGTGGGTGAGGTCGACACCAGGTCAGCTGCGAGTGTTCATGTTTTGGAGTTGGCAGAAGTGTCGGCTGTACTCCACCCTCCATCCTGTGAAGATGCGTGTTTTTAAATGTCAAAGGGTCAAACAGCGGAGTGCAGTGTGTGTGTGTTAGGAGCGCAGTTCTGTATTTCCATTTAGAGTAGCGCTCATCACAATTTGGAGAAATGACGGCGCTTTGACAAGAACCAGTCTCTTGTGCTTTTCTCTCTCTTCACTTCGCTTCCTCTTTCTGAAGAGTTTTATTTTGATGTAGTGTTATTTACATCAGGAGACACTATTTGCACTACAAATATGTTCTGACAGTGATCATCCATCACTGAACCATAACAGGCTGCACATAATTCTCATTTTCTTTTATGCTGCTGACCTGTGCATTATGTCTTTTTGCTTTGTAGGAAGATGGAGAAATCAAGGAGATCAACATTACCCACGTGGTCAAAGAGGGCTCAGAAAAGGCTGATGCCTCTCAGTTTGAACTGCTCAAGGTTTTGGGACAGGGATCCTTTGGGAAGGTAACTGACAGACTGGTTTTCCTTTTTTTTTTCTCTCCTCTCTTTTTGTCTGATGTTGCAAATTTCTTTTTCTCTTCATCCTTTGTTAACCCACTCTCTCCCTTCCTATGTTCCTGATTTTAAATTAGACTATTTATGTCTTTTTTTTCTCTCTTTCTTTTTTGGGAAGGTGTTCCTTGTTCGAAAGGTGACGCCTCCAGATGCTAACCAGCTCTATGCCATGAAGGTCCTCAAGAAAGCCACGCTCAAAGGTGCAGAACCCTGTTGGACATGCTTGAATATTACATTTATCTTACATTTAAGAGGCTCCAGCTTTGGTTATTTCCCCTCCTCTTAACTGTAGAAGCTTGCTTTAAAAACCGACTCCAGTTTCCTGCAGCTCATAAAACATGTAATCTCCATGATGGCAGTTCATTTGTTCAAGTTGCACGTAAGGGCTGTGCACTTTTCCTGTAAGCGAAAGGCAGCTACAAACCATAGTGTGGTAATGCGGACCACCCAGCTTTCGGTGGGTTTTTCACATCTTTATGCACAGGTGGTGTGTGGGCTCATCCTCTTGATAAACAGGGCATCCGATTCTTTTTTTTTCTCACGATCTCCAACAGTGTTTTATTCTAAATGTGCAAATCTAGATTTTTATGCTGGCTTTTTAAACTAAAACCAGCTCTGTCTTTGATCAGGCAGCTCATAAGGCATAACGTATTGATCCAACACAGTGGGGTCAACCGGATGTTTTTTTGTTTGTTTATCCTCTTCTTAATTTACCCAAGGGAATCCCCACAATTAATAAGAGAATTGTTAGACTTCATTTTCTTTCAACTTCATTGCGCGGTCAAACTAATTTGGTTTGCAGTCAAAACGTTAGTTTATAGGACCCATCTTTGCTTTCAAATCCAAAAATGTAGTTGATTGAGCTGAACCTTATAGAACCTGTGAATCTCTATATATATCCTGTAACCAGAGAAAATAAAATCTGCATGCACCTGTTCAGATATAACCACTGCCAAGGTGGAAGTTCTGCTCAAACACAACCTGTGCGCTGGCTCTCTGTCGACTCCACCCCCACCCCTCTTCTCCAGAGACTCATTCTCTTGTTTGCTGACGTTGGGTGTCACCAATCTGTCATATCCTGTCATGAGACAGACAAGAAGAGACATGCCTGTCAGCAGAAAAACACACCCACCTATTAGTTTTTAAGCAAAACCTTCATATTTTATAGACAAAACAATTTGCCTGCTGTTTTTATTTATTATTCTTTCAGTTTTAAACCTGTTCAGTTTTATTTCATAAAAAGGGCACAACATTTGTCAGGCCATCTTTATTTCTAAGGGAGAATTTTATCACTTCTTTGTCTAGTTCTATAGTTAATTGTTAATATGTAGTGCTTGACTATTATTCATCTCTTTCATCCTTCAGTGAGAGACCGGGTGAGGACCAAGATGGAGAGAGACATCCTTGCAGACGTCAACCACCCATTTGTTGTCAAGCTTCACTACGGTAAGCCGACCTGATGCTTTAACATCTCTTCATTCCCCAAGCCTTGATAGTTAATGCTACTGGATCTTTAAATTCCACGAGCTTCACTCGTGCTTTCTGATTTACAGCTTAGATTAAAATGAAAGATGTGTGTATTTGCAGCATTCCAGACCGAAGGGAAGTTGTACTTGATCCTGGACTTTCTCAGGGGAGGAGATCTTTTCACTAGACTGTCTAAAGAGGTGAGAGAGATGCTTTAAAATGTGGTGTTTTGGTGTACTGAGGTCAGGCTTTCTCTTCCTCGCTCTTCTGTCAGGTAGTTTCTTTCTTTTTTTGCTGATTTTTATGAAATGTGTTTGTCTTGTGAAATCTTTTCTTATTTTTCTGTCTTTGTCTCTGTGTCTGTATATGCTTTAAACCTCCCAGGTGATGTTCACAGAGGAAGATGTGAAGTTTTATTTAGCAGAGCTGGCATTAGGACTGGACCACCTGCACAGCCTTGGAATCATTTACAGGGACCTCAAGCCTGAAAAGTAAGCAAAATTTATGTGTTTTCCCTCTAAAGCAGAACAGAAATGTCTATATGTCTGAAACCCTTTGGACCACACCTCTACATCAGCCATCAATGGTAAAAAAAAAGAGAAAAAAAGGATTTTAATTGCCTCACTTTGCAGCCACATGGGTCTACAAATGTGGGATTCAGAGAGCTGTTACTATCTGCAGGGTTCTGTGACATCACAGACCCACTTTTGATATCTTTATATCCTGACATTGTGCCACATTTCCTGTACCTAGGAAGTGTGTCACACAAAGCTCTTGGACAGATCTTTAAAGAGGCCTACTCTTGTTCAGGATCAGGTGTAGTAGAGTGGCCCTTAAACCAGCTGCTATGGACAGCTGTGATGACATGGCTGAAAAAGAAGCTTTTGTACTTTACTCCTGGTACAAATATTCATTAAGATCTCAGGAATTGGTCTTTACTTAAAAAAAAAAAAAGAGGCATGTCGTGTCTCCTTTAAAGCCGATGCATTAGCCAGGATGAGCAATGTTAATTCATATCATCTGCATTCTTTAGATGAACAGACATCGTGCATGCATTTCTACTTTATCGAACGCTTTTAAAGCTGTTGAGCAAGAGTTTTTTTTGTTTTACTAACCATTTTTATTTTTAGTTCCTACCACCAGCTGCAGATATATTCCCTCATTGCACTTCCCCTCTTTAGTGGTGCACACATGAAGAGCAGAGCAGACAAATATGATTCAGCATTGTTCCTAGTGATCAAAACCTCAGCCAGGGTACATTTTCAAAGTATAAAACTTGTTGTCATATTTTATTAGTGTTAATCCAGGAGACGGCAGAGAAAAGCACACAGTACGTGATGTTTTCACATTCGTGTTTTGCTTCCTTCTAGCATTCTCCTGGATGAGGAGGGACACATCAAACTCACAGGTGAGCCTCCTACCTCTACCTTTACACCCCAGTCTCTCCAACACACACACACACACACGCCATTCCATCCCTCTTTTCTGCCTTGTTGACCTTCATTACTCACAGGGCCGTGACATCTTTATCTTGCTGACTACAGGTATCTGCATACGGACCTGTATAGGTTTCTCAAGTTAATTATTATGCTTGTCAGCATCCCTGGGTCCTGCCACGATTGAACCAAAGGTGACCTCAGGAAGTTTAACGAGGCAATATAAGTCACTCTGATGAGGCGTTTACAGAGAGACTGAGTGCTTTAAGAAGAAACTGATATTTCTGTTGGGTTCACACTGAAAATTTATGATGTTTTTGAAAGCAGCTGTGTTTCATGTCTCACGGTGTGCCATTTCTTCAGATTTCGGCTTATGTAAAGAAGCCATCGACCATGAGAAGAAAGCTTATTCCTTTTGTGGTACTGTGGAGTACATGGCACCAGAAGTGGTGAACAGGCAAGGGCATACCCACAGCGCCGACTGGTGGTCATTTGGGGTACTAATGGTAAGAAGAAGGAAGACGTGATGAAAGCACATTCAGATATTTTAAGTGGTTTCTGTGCCTTGCCATGACAACTGCATGCTTCCACTCCTAGTTCGAGATGTTGACCGGAGCACTTCCATTCCAAGGGAAGGACCGCAAAGAAACTATGAATCTAATTTTGAAGTGAGCACCATCTGTTTGCAAGAATAATTCCACTCAAGTGAATATTGTCACGCATTGCGCCTGGGGTGCAATATTTAAAGCTGTGCACCGTCTGTCTCTCCCCGCAGGGCGCGCCTAGGAATGCCTCAGTTCTTGAGTGCAGAGGCCCAGTCGCTGCTCAGGGCATTGTTCAAGAGGAACCCGACCAACAGACTGGGTTTGTATCAGCTCATTCACAGATGGAAGATTATCTGACACAGATTCATGGGGAGGAGTCTGCATTTGTCATTGGTTGATACCACTAAATGTTAATGTTTTGCTTGCAGGATCTGGTGCTGACGGTGCTGAGGAGATTAAGCGACATGGTTTCTTCTGCACCATAGACTGGAATGTGAGTGTCTGACTGTTGAGTACATTTAAGTTGTGAGTTGTTTTTTAGAGAGGTTATTAAAAATATTCATAAAAAAGTATGTTGCTAATAAAAATCTCTTCATTCCTTTCAGAAACTTTTCCGAAAAGAAGTAAAGCCTCCGTTCAGACCAGCTGTAGCGCGTCCAGATGACACCTTCTATTTTGACTCTGAGTTCACTTCCCGCACTCCGAAAGGTGAAACTTCAGATGGTGTTATCCTGACAGTTTACACCAACAGCAGGGGTAGGGAACCCTGGTCCTGGAGAGCCGTAGTCCTACATGTTTTAGGTGTTTCCCTGTGTCAACACAACCATGATAAACATGAGTGTCATTGGCAGTCATGTGCAGACCTTGGTAACAAGCTGATGATGAGTCCTAATTAGAATCAGGTGTGTTTAAACAGGGATACACCTAAAATATGTAGGACTACGGCTCTCCAGGACCAGGGTTCCCTACCTCTGACCTACAGTATATCACAGTGATCCTCTCTTAGCGTAAAAGCAACCCAGCATTGCCTCCAAATGCAAACCTGGCTTTTCTTTCCTTCCAGACTCCCCTGGTGTGCCCCCCAGTGCCGGAGCTCATCAGTTATTCAGAGGCTTCAGCTTTGTTGCGTCAACAATGCTGAACGAAGAAGGTCCAGTGGAGATAGTGAAACCCCCACCACACCCAGTGGTGCAGGTAAGCTTTTAACCCTCTGTGGGATGTCTTTGTTACTGATTTTAAAAATGAGACTAAAGCAAGAGAGGATAAATACCGTCCCTGGGAGCATCATGTCTGAGGAGAGCTGCAGTATAATAGTATACTAATAGTAATGTTCTCTGACATTTGCAGAAAACATGTCCAACATTTGATTTTGTCTGTTGGAACAGTCAACAAATTGTTGAAATGGTGGAAGTGTGACACAGAGAGAGAGAGAGAGAGATGCGATTGAAATCACCAGATATGGCCATAAAAGGTCGTGTCTGTAGCTTAGCAACTACTGAGCTGATGATGTCACACCCAGAACTGGCAACAGTTGATGGTGGAATGTGTGCTTAAAACTAAAACAACACTGGTGAACTCTCGTGGTCGATGATATGGATGAAAACTTATAAGGATATGCTCCTGCAGCCACATCTCGATGAATCACTCAATACTGCACTTCCAAAAGTCCTCGTGTGTGAGAGATCTTACGTTGCTCATTATGATGGAGGGAAGGGACGGTTTAAACTTCCTCTTTCTCTGCTCTGCGTCCACGACGTCTCCTCTTCATCTCATCAGGAATTAGTGTTCTTAATCTGGATATTATTTGGGATCTTGCTATGGTTACTCAGAACAAGGTTTAAAAAATAAATAAAAGTCAACACATCAAAAGAAACTCCTCACGGCACTCAAACTGGAATGAAATTTTTTTTTTTTTTTCAAAATCAATGTTTTCAAAAGGGACTGTTTGTGCTGTCACACGATTAAAATATTTCATTACGATTAATCGCATCAATGCCATAGTTAACTCATAATTAATCATACATTTTTATCTATTTTGAATGTCCCTTGATTTCTGTTTGTCCCCCCATTTTTTTTTTGCTCATTTTAATGCTCTTATCAACATGGAAAAGTGGACTGGCTTTCTTCATGCAAATGTTTCCTTTCATTGAAGAACAACATTTGCAAACAGGGCAATAAAAAATAAAATTATAAAGTGCACGTCAGGTAAACTAGGACTCATCCTATAATGCAGTTAAACCATGGCTTAATACTTTCCTTTCAGTAACAGTTGGGTTACAGAGTAAAAGTAAACCTTCCATTCAGAATCGTATTGGCATCCATTTCATTGGCCGGCTCCCGGGCACAAACGGCGTGCCTGTTGTTTTGCTTCCGGTGTAGCTAGATCCTGTGTGGCGTTGTAGTTTTTCTAACATCACTAGTTGTTGCAACAGCATGTGGGAAAAACTCCAGTTTGCCAGGCCAAAAAGAACGTCAATCTCACGATAAAGAAAATTGACGTTGTTAAAATGGGTTTGCGTTAACATCGTTAATAATGCTTTTAACTGAAAGCACTGAAGGCATAAAAAAAAAAAAAAACACTCAAAACCTAAAGTGACCGGAGCTGCCAATTCTAGAAGTTGATGCACAGCCGCTACGTACCTAATGAATTCTGTCACCTAAAACTCCTAATTTTTAGACAAGTATTACTCATTTTAATTGCCATATCCATCTGCTACATTAAAAGAGGTAATGACACAATTCTGTGCACACACAAGTTGATTTATGAGCCACTTTATGTACGGTATCAGCCTGTCCCAGCATGATTGGCAATGTAGCTTTAACTGTGCTCTTATACATGGAAATTAAAATGTATTTGTACTTAATTGAAATTACTCATGCAAAGCTGGCAAATAAATTAAAAGTAATCTTTCTTGCTGCAGTTGTCACAGTTTGAAATTAACTTGTTGAGGGGGGAGCTGAAGATATTCCAATCACAATCTACACAGTATGTTAATATGTTAAAGGCCGGACTGAAACATGTTTGTACATTCAGCGTGTAATTATCTGTGCTCGGGTGTCAGAAGTCGTCTGCAAAATGCAACAAGAAATCAAGACGTTTATTTCTGTACCCAACGTAAGGAGGAGGAGGGATTTAAGTGTAAAGTGTGTGTACTGCAGCCCGCAGCATTAAGAGAATTAAATGTTTCAGAGCAGTTACATGGCTTCAGATCCTGTTTCATGCCTGACAGAAGCAGTAATTAACTGCGTGTGGTAGATTCAGAGCGACAATTAGACGAGGGGAAAGAGATTCTACAAATAGTGTCAACTCCATCCTTCCTCCGAGAAAGAAAGCATCAACAGCCTCCCACCTTGTCAGTTTTTTTGCTCTGAAACACCTTCAACTTTCAACCCTTCCTCTCCAGCAGTTGCACGGCAAGAACCTGCTCTTCAGCGACGGCTACACACTCAAGGAGGACATTGGCATGGGCTCTTTCTCCGTCTGTAAACGATGCATCCACAAAACCACCAACACCGAATACGCTGTAAAGGTATAAACAAAAGTGATTAAAAGCTTTCTTGTAACACAAACACATATGACTGTATATATATATATATACATTTTAGCTGTTGTTCAGCGTTTAAGATACCACTTAAAATATGTTCATTTTTTTGAAAGTGTGAATGAGAATTCTTACATCTTGTGACTCGAAGCTTAGCCGTTCAGACATTTTTTTGTGATTGGCAGGTGATCGACAAGACCAGCACAGACCCGTCTGAGGAGATTGAGATTCTGCTCAGATATGGACAGCACCCCAACATCATAACACTGAAGGACGTGAGTAAAAATTCACAATTAGATCAAACTTATTGTTTGCCTTTAGACTAGTCAACCGTGTCTATTCTCTTGTAGAAAAAAAAAAAGGTCTTTCATGAAACAGATCTAGTACCACTCACATTTACAACCATACATACCCCATTTTGGATGTCTTTTGTTGATACGAGTCTAATTGTCACTCGTTCTAAATCACATGCATTCAGAGACAGTTTCTTCTGCATCTGTTGGCACTACCCCCCTGGACCAGAAGCAAACAAATGATTCATTTATTTATTTATTCATATATTGTTTGGATGGAAAGAGGAAAAGAATCGACATAGCTGGCAAGGCTCAGGGATTATGAAGTGTCACTGGTGGCGAAACGTGTGTGTTGCTGTTTCAGGTGTACGACAATGGCAAGCAGGTGTTCCTGGTGACGGAGTTGATGCGCGGAGGGGAGTTGCTGGATCGCATCCTCAAGCAGAAGTTCTTTTCAGAGCGAGAGGCCAGCGCCGTGCTTCACACCATCACAAAGACTGTGGAGTACCTCCACTCGCAGGGGGTGAGTGCGACTGTTGGAGTACTGAGACCTGCCACACTACTCAGCTAAAATATGGCTTTCTGTTTGATGCTCTCTGTCCCTGACATCACTGTGGAGGAGTTTTGGACCAGCCCTTCTTTATTTTGTTCTTTCACAACATTGACATTTGCAGGCATGTATGCATTGACAGCTCTATTAAAGGCTGGGCAGGAGATCTTTGTCTTAAGCATTTTTGCTTTATTCCCAGAAATGATCTTTTCAAACCAAAATCAAACAACTGATAAAATGCTTGTTAAAACACCCTGTGGAAGTGACGGAGCTCAAATGCATCAACCAGATATTGTGGGTGACCTAAGCAAAGTGATTGGCTGTAAACTGAACCCAAATTATCACCCCTCTGCTAAAACATAGTGCTGTGAACGATGGCCCAATATCTTCACTTTGGTCTCTTTTGGAGCAAACGTGATTGAACAGAGGTCCTACAGGGACTCCTGGGAAGATTGGCAACTATCCTGAATGCTTTCACGCTTGTAAATAACCCATATAATTTGAGAATGATGGACTACAGATCATTTGGAGATGGCTTTATGATCCTTCCCAGAATGAAGGGCAGCAGTATTGTTTCTCTAAGATCATTGCTGACGTCTTTCTTTCATGGCATTGTATTAGCAAACTGATTATCAGTTAATCAAGTCCTGTTGAAAAGCAATGTCTGGCTACTACTTCCATATCCACATAATTCCACATGTTAGAAGAGCCTTAACGTTTGGGACAGAAGTCATGTCCAGTTACCCTCCTGTTTTGCTCAGTCCTTACTTATATTTCTTCCCTCCTGAATTGCCCTCCTTGTTTTCCAGGTGGTGCACCGAGACCTAAAGCCCAGCAACATCCTCTATGTTGATGAGTCCGGGAATCCCGAGTCCATCAGAATCTGTGACTTTGGCTTTGCCAAGCAGCTGCGCGCCGACAACGGCCTGCTGATGACACCGTGCTACACCGCTAACTTTGTCGCTCCTGAGGTGAGCAGGTCACCTACAGTCACAGTTGTACTTGTGGCAGGTTATTTCAAAATTAAAACAACAGTAATGAAAATTAAAATAAAAAAATGTGTGACTTAAAGGTGCTAAAGCGTAAAGGCTATGACGAAGGCTGTGACATCTGGAGTTTGGGAGTCTTACTGTACACAATGCTGGCTGGGTGAGTTGGAAACTTTTTCAGTATTGTTGTTTTAACATATTCTTTTTGAATTTACCTCATTCTCTGTTTTTCTTCCACCAGTTCTACTCCATTTGCCAATGGACCTGAGGATACGCCCAATGAGATTCTGAACAGGATAGGAAACGGTCACTTCAGTCTCAATGGAAGCAACTGGGACTCTGTGTCTGATGCCGCTAAGGTGGACCAGGCTTCATTAAAAAAAATAAAATAAAATTGTTAACAACAGGTGTTTGTGGCTTCTTTCTGGCAATATTGCATCATATTAATATTGTGTTTTGCTATTTCTAGGACCTTGTCTCCAAGATGCTTCATGTGGACCCCCTTCAGAGGCTGACTGCTAAGCAGGTCCTCAAGCACCCCTGGATTGTCCAGAGAGATAAACTACCCAACAACCAGCTCCTACACCAGGATCCCAAACTAGTCAAGGTTGGACAGCTAAGCGCACTCTATAAATATAATATTCATTCACTTCTTCCCCTTTGGAAACCTCGATTCTTCCACCACTGCTCTACTTTAATCACGCTGCTCCTTTCCTGCAGGGTGCGATGGCGGCCACCTACTCCGCTCTGAAGAATTCCCAGCCCACTCCGGAACTCAAGCCCATTGAAAGTTCCTTCCTTGCTCAGAGGCGTGTGAAGAAGCTGCCTTCCACCTCTTTGTAGAGACTTGAAACGGCCAATCAGCTCACCGGAGTCTTGATCAAAGCCACCCCTCCTTGACTCCAAATCCACCCAGTAAGCTTGCTAGGGGGACGTAGCGTCCACCAGCCAAAACCAGCCAAGGAACACTGACTGTGGTCCTGCCCCCATCTTGTGACATCAGTTATCCTGCTCTTGCTGTCATCCTCCTTGTGTGGGCTTATCGGCTGCTGTTAGCCAATCCACTTGGACCAGCAAAAGATTGTGATGATAAACTGGAGCAGTGAGGGCGTGAAGAAAAAAGAAAAAAAAAAACCATGGGGTGCAGGTTTTTGACAGACGTATTAGTAATGTGTGGGTGTATGATGTGAGCGTCTGAGTGTGCGTGTGCATGACCTGCAACAGACTGAACACAGCCATGTTTTTGATAGTGACAATGACAGTTTCTTCTCCTGATTGTTGCTGTAATTGGTTCTCGCTGCACGCCTGTCCGTCTGCCTGTTCCATTGTCCGTCTTCTTGTTCGTTTTTGTAGAGTTGATGAGCTTTATATTACCGGTTGTGCTGCCAAATCAAACTGTGCCGTCAGCACAAACCCACAGTACTGTCCAGCTGCTGTTAAATGTTTTTCAGAGAGAATTATTGATATGACTATTAAAGATTTCTACCATGTTTTGGTTAATGTCAAGCTTGTATTTGGTTTTACATAGAGTGTGTGTGCGTGCGTGCGGGTGTGTGTCAGTTGCATGACTTGCAGTGTGTATGTGTCTGTACTGTCTTGCGAGATGCTGCAGTCATGTGCATGGTCTGGTGATGTGATGATGTCATGTGGCTTCCTTGTTTCGCTGCTCTCCCTTTTTCTCTGCTTGGTTAAAAAAAACAACACAAAACTGCTGTCAAACATTTGAGATAACTATTATTTTTATTACTACAAAAACTAGTAAAATAGGTGGCTTTCTGTGAAAGAAAACCTGCCCGAGGATAATGTGGCATGTTTGCTTTATTGTATTCTGAGTTTTTCCTCTGTGTTTCTTGGACAATGCATATTGAAAGCTGTTTCTTGTGTTAGTTGCTTTTGTTGTTGCTGCTGTTGTTGTTTTGTTTCTAATTTTTTTTTTGGTTTCTTTTCCCTCTTTGTCCAAAGAAAGTGGTGATTTAAATCATGAAAGACATGCTGAACAGATCCTGTGGACTTGATTCTGTACAGGTCTTTTCTTCTGTTCTCGATATGTAAAAGTGTTGCAGAGGCTGACTGTTGTCTTATTGGAAGTGAGCTCTCTGTTGCTACTTTTCTGTCAAGTCACTGGTTGGTAATATGAAACAGACCTACCCTCATTGGTGGAGTATCCACTTTCCTTTCATTATATTTGAATTCCATTAATTCTGTTGATTGAAAGACTTGTTTACACTTTACTGACACTGAATTTGAGATCTTTTAGGGTAAATACGTCTCTGTAATTTGCTTCATAAAGTAGGTCCTGCTTTCAGCTCAGTGCCTAGGCCTACAGGTGAGGCAGAATGTCCTGCATGGAAATGCATGAAAAATGTATTAAAAAAAAAAGAAAAGATACTGTACATCTGTAGAAGGAAAGACCTGTGTGGCTAAATGATAAATGAACCAGCTGTCTTACCTCAAAAGGGATCAAACTTATGTTATTACTTATTTGGTGGCAAAATTTCCAATCCTTTGATTAATGGTGTTATGTTCAGATGTTATTGTATGATAAAGATGAAGATTTTTATATCTTACATTAAAAATTTAGTTGCTATGACAAACTGTTGTTCTTTTTCTTTTAGCTGTGATTCCACATCCACATAGAAACTCATATTTAAAAAGAAACAAAAGTCTCCAAACTCAAGCAGAAAGACACTAAAGCGTCTGAATGCTTCTTCTTCTGCAGTGTAACCAACCGTTTTATGGATTTGTCTAATAATCATAATAACACTGTGCCAAGAGGGAAAGACATAAGCAATAGTCTTAGGGTTCCTATATACTGCAGTTTGTACAGTCATATAAGATCATGACATCTGACATATAACTTGCATCTGCTTCTATCACGGGTACAACATCAAGGATGTGTAGAGTGAATCGTACATATGTAAAATAACATTAACAGCACTGCTTACCGTCAGTAACCAGTCAATATAAGCTAAACAAGAAAATAAACTACTCTTTGGTAGCAGCATTTATATTTGCCAAAAACACTAATACGTTGTTTCACAATGCATTTTAATTGACGAGTCAGACAAAGTTGTAGGATTTCCAAAACTGTCAAAAAGTTATCTTGGGCAATGTTTGGTCACAAGACCTGAAAGGCAGCTGTCATCATACAGCTGTATTTACATGGTATTGTGGAAAACCGCACATTTGGAGCTGTGAAGGAAAAATTCACCGTTGTTCTTTGCTGCATGACTGTAGGAGAAAATCCATCCTGTCTGCACCACAAGACCCCTGGAACAGTGTCCTGTGGACGACCATGAGCTCCTCAGGACACCAGTAGTATTCTAGAGGGATGTGATGTCATCGGTCTGATGGGTAAAGGCTGAAATTGAATCATGCAACAAGAAAATGAAGCACAATGAAATCTACATCAGAATGGGAAATTAAATAAACTGAAGTGCAGACTTCAACCCGACCGAAATGCTGTGACATCAAGGGAGCTGCTGTTGTGGAAATAATCTATGCCTGGATATGTCAGCAAGACAGGACGTAGACTCGGCACTGCATAGATTTTAGTGAATTTTAATTCCACTGCATGTAAACCGATCTACACAGCAAGCTGCAGATGATGATAATGACCGCAGAAACAAAAGTTCATAAAAGATTTAGCAGGAACAGATAATCTACAAAGACGTACAGGAAAAAACCCCAAAGGACTTGAAGACAAGTCCTTGGAGCTGCTGAGAGAAATGTTTTGTCTTCCAGGAGCAGGCGTCTGAAACAATAACTATGCATACTTTTCTGTCTGATTTATGAAGATCATAACTGATTATTAAAACCCCATATTTATATTTATTTTCTCCCTACGCTGTGCAAGAGCCACTACCCAGAAACCGCAATGAACCGAAGCAAAACTTGTAAAGAAGAATGTTCCAAAAATTCTCCTCAATGTCAGACTGACGGAAAACCGCTGCTCCAAGTTGTTGTTGTTGCTGAAGTTGTAAAATCATGGAGGGACTTAACACTGTTTGTTGTTCATCTGAGGTCGTATTTTCCTAATACAATCCACTGATTTTTATGTTTTTACACAATAAAACAGGATTAAAAGAGGAGTTTCTAACTATATTTGAAAACTGCATTGTCTACAGTTATTTTTAAAAATAATAGCAGTGTAATTGAATAAATAAGTGAAGCTTAAAAACCTTATAATAGCTTTTATTTCCAAAGAAGAATTCAATTGCAAATCAAAACATGAAGAAAAATATCAATTTTTATACTGTTTATTTTTAGGGAAAGTGAAGAAAAGGGAATATTCCACTTTTTATTTTAGAATAAAAAGCGTAATATAATAAAGGTTTAAATTATATGAAAATTCTTGTACTTATTCTCATATACTACAGTGGTTATACAATTAAATATTAGTTCAGGGATTCAAGATAAATCTTCAGCATTGCTCAGTTTATACAGTAAATGTTTGAGTTTGGAATGAAAAATGCAGACACTGTTTTTTTGTTGTTTTTTTTTGTTGAACAGCCCAACTTGTACTTCTTACAACTTAACACAATCATTGTAAGTGTATAAGTGTCTAAAGTGTTTAATGGGTTTCACTAATCAACAGTGTCTTAAATGCTCCATGCAGTGATGAGTTAGCTTGTGTGGTTGTTGGACAGAGAATAAAAGATGAGCGTGAATTAAACAATGATTAATTGGTGGGCACCCAGATGCACTTCCACAGATGACCACTAAGAGGAGACAAACTGCATGCTCTCTGTATGCGCACGCTTAATAAAAAATGGTTCACTACACTATACAGTTAAATACAAATACTGGTGAATGCATGAACACTGGATTAATACAATATGTGTATGAAAAATCTTTCTAATATCTACTGAAACTCTCCTTGTCTGACACATTTTAAATGTCATTGTTGTCCTACTCTCTGCTCCTCCTCCTCCTGCCTCCAGATGAAGAGCATCATCTTATAGTATCTGCTGCCACTCACCTCTGTACACACAGCAGCTTTACATAAGCAACACCGCAGCAACTGCTGCTCACGCTCTAAAGTGGTCAAATTTAACATCTGCAATGTGTCTAAGACAAATTCCTTTAAGTGTATACAGATACGTGCTCACTTTGATGTACTGTATTCTCACCGGACCCTGCTCTCTGTCCTATGACGTCATCATGTCAAAAATTTACACTGCAGCAGATGACTTCCTGTTATGTTACACTCGGACACACGCACACACTCACTCACACACACAGATACAGAGACTGACTGACTCAGACTGCAGCAGAAAAAGGAGACGACTCATATTGATTAGAGGACCATCATTCACCTCTTATCATGGAAGAGGAGAATGGGGGGTGTTTTTTTTTTTATCCTGGTCTGTCTCCTTAGATTACTGCCGCTGTCAGCTGGAGCCGCTCAGCTCAAATGCTGAATCTTCTTGGCTTTTTCTAACAGTGGGAGTCTTCGTGGGTGTCTGTCAAACTGGATCCTTGTCTGATATATGCTTTTAACGAGACACAGTCCAAGGCAGAATACTTTACAGAAATATCTCTTTAAAGGGTTCTCATTGATTAAATATTCATTTCACTATCCCTGATGGGAATAATGGTTACGACATCCTGCCTGAAGCGGCTCCAGCTTCTCTTGAATTCCCCACAAAATCTAATATTGACTCTTTCAGTCATACGCAGGAGTTACAGATGTTTTTTTTTTTTTTAATCCTGTTTGTAAATATATAAGACAATAGTGTCAACAAAAATAATCTGATTATAGTGAGAGACACCTGAAAAAAATACACTTTTTTTCCCCCAAAGTATCATTTTTTTTATTTAATTAAACAAAAATTAAGCCAGAAAGGGGAAAAAAAATCTGGTTGGTAATAATATCATGCAGCCTCAGTGGACTAATGTGCCATACTGAGGAATAAATATAAAAGTAAAAGTACAAAATACACAGATTCTATGAAACAGAAAAATTTAAAGCAAATACTAACTCATCCAGCAGCTCTGTCTTTTAGCAGCAACGACTTGAAATTGTCTTTTTCTGTTTGACTAAAGCAGCTTCTCTAGAATACTCCAAACAGAAGAGTTTGTGGTCGACTGTAACACGCAGGTCCTCTGGCTGCAAAACCAGCCCAAACCATCACCCTTCCACCATCATGCTTAAAAGAATTACGTGCTTCTGCTGTCAATCTTCTCACCGTTTTACATCATCCTGGATCATTTAAATAGCATTAACATTGGCTGTCTTCTGTAATCTTCTCCTTCTGCACCATGGTGATGTGGGGTTTAAAATCACTGGAATAATTATGGGATTAACTTGATCCATCAAAAGCAGGTAAAAGTAGTGAGGGGTCCCTGGACTGGAAATGTGCTATATTCAGTTCAGTTTCAATACACCTTATTGGCATGAATGTAGATTAACAATATTGCCAAGGACATTAAAAAAAATAAGATAAGATAAGATATACATATAGCGCGCTGAAATCCTATGTTTATTATGTTTTAACAAGGCCACTTTGGTCTCATCTGTCCACAGCACATTGTCCCAGACATCTTGAGGTTTGTTGAGGGACCTGAGTCATGTTTCCATATCATTTTGAGACAGAAGAGGGTGTTGCCAGGCAACGCTTCCAAATAAACACTACTTGTTCAGCTTCATAACTGTGCTGTCATGGACTTTAACATTTAACAACTCAGTGATCCCTCTGAAGTCTGAGCTGCATTTTTTCCTTGTTTGTTTTTGCCTTTTTTTTTTAATTTTTAACCATTGTGGAGTCTGCCCTTGAGATAAATATGCCGGAACCCTCTTTTTTATAACTTTCTGAAATGCCCTTTCCATCTTGACATTGTGTTAATACACACCTGAATGTTTTCGACCAGCAAACCAACAAAACATCTCCTTTTTCCAGACTTTGTAAACCTGCTAAGGGCTGATGATGAACATCACCTGGCTGCAACCTACCTTCTTAGATCCTACGGAAGCACAGAGGAGATTTTTTTTTTTAATTTTTGGCTTAATTTTACTGTGCTTGTATTTGCCGAATACGTTCAATCATCCGATCATTCTTATATTACATACAGACACACACTCATACAAATATTGGATCACAAGAGTCAAATTAAACAATTATTCATAATACTTTTTCTTGTTAAAGCTTACAATTTGACAAGGAAAGCCGTTAATAGCACCATTTTGTATTTCTGACACAGCACCTACATTTTGCTCTTGTTATTCTTTAAAAAAAAATAAAATAAATGTTAATATTGTAGCACAAACTGACATACATGAGCTGCAGTCGTTGCAACATCCTCTCCTCTGCAGGTCTTATTCACTCAACCGTGTTTATCTGTTTCAGTATAATACGCCTAAATGCCTCGAACATCAATACACACATTTCGGATGTTCAAGACAAAAAGCTGAAAGAAAGTTTCAATTTCAGCCCAAATCAGGTAGAATAAGATATAAAACTACAAATGCTCCCAATCCTCCACATGTGTGCGCACAAAGTAGAAACACACCACACAGATTAAAGTAATCCTGAACAGAGGGTTCAGTGTGAGAGGCAGAGTACAGGCTTTCATGACAATTTTAGTTCTAAAAAGGACAGAGGAGAGATTTTTGAAATGGGGTGAGAAAGGTTTGGTACATGAACATAATTAATTCTGCACAATTAATAGAATTGGGATGTGTGTGTTTTGGTTTTACTCTGTCATTGTAACTTTTCTGTGGGGGAAATGGAGGGGGACTTGTGGTTTAGATTATCAAATTTGTTCCTTTTTTTTCTTTCCTTCTTTTTTTTTCTTCCTTTTTTTCAAATGCATTTTGCTAGATCAAGACAGCCTGACTCTTGCAGCCCTAGACATTTGCCAGTGATGGAGGCCATCTGTGTGTTCAGCACGCAGGCTCCACGGGGGATTAGTTTAGAGAGAGTGGTTTTTAACTGCGTGATGTTACACAACCATTTATCATCCAAAAATGGGCATCATGTGCAGAAAAAAGAAAATCTCCTGGGAACTATCTCATGTTGATTCTTCAAAGCTTTACTTAATTCAGCAGTTGTTCATCTAACTAAGGCAAAGAAAACACACTATGCAGCATATAAAGGTGGAGCGCCTTCATGACTGATATGTGCTTTTACTTTGCAGGTTTCTTCATGAACTATGATCATTCAGAAACGTGTTACTGTGCTTTATTCTGTTTGTTCAGTAAGTTTAACTGGCATCCTTTTGTAAAGGCCTTCTTTTCTTAAGGATAAGGACCTGATGAGCATCATTGTGGTTTCAGTCATTTATCTATAGTTCAAGCACTCCTCTGTCTTCCTTTCTGCCCGTCGATGTTTGCGGTTTTCTGCACCTCTCCCTTCACTCTAAAGATCGGGAAAGCTGAAAGCAGGAAGTGAGCAGCTGCTAATGTAATCCTGAGATAAAGCAGAGAGCTGAGTGAACTCTCAATTATGCATGTGCATAGATACAAACACACACACATGCACACCCACCTCTGACCTGCTAAAAGCTTCATCTGTTTTGGATCACTCTAATGGACAGTGATTTAAAAACATCACATCTTGCTGCTAAAAATGCAGCAGAGTTACCCTTCTCAACCTTGGGCATGTGCGCATACTTCTCGATGTGACTGAACGTCTGCAGGCGTCTCATTTTACATACTCCAGTAACACACAGACTCTTCAGCGCTGCCACAGAATCAGTCAATAATTGTCTAGACGGAAGGTAAAACTAACTATGGTATGTGAAAGCAAGAAGAAAAAGAAATACATCTTGATATAGCCAGTTAGCACCACACCAGTATGCTTAAGACTGCAGAATAAGTGCATGCAATCCTTAGACCTTCCCAACACATGATGTGTTTTCATTTCATGTTGGTTATGTTAGTGAGTTTTATACTTGGCAACAATTGCTGCTGGTGGGAAACCACGTACGCTAAATTTATACCAGTCCTTCAATTCGACCTATTTACACGTATTTAAAATAAATAAATAAATAAATAACACTAACATCACAGTCAGTTTCAAATGCATCTTTTTCAACCGTAGGAATGACTGATGTAGCACACTTCAACTTGACGTTCTTTTAAGTCTAGATAATCCAAAACCTCTTATAGTTTTAAGCTGCGTAGAAAATAGAATAAACAGCCAAAACCTTTGACATTATGACTGTGTGTTATACTAGCAAAAGATGGATGCAGGCATATAATAATAATTATATAATATAATTCTAATTATATACCAGCAGTATCAGCAAAAACAAAAAAAAAGTACAAAATATTTCAGTTAAATCTGTTAATTAATGTAATTTACTTACTTCCTTTTGTACAAGTTTGAGGCAGACATCAGTTTGTTGTGATGTAAATGAACTGGCACCTGAATT
Organism: Arrhamphus sclerolepis; assembly: GCA_037176975.1. Lineage (NCBI taxonomy): Eukaryota > Metazoa > Chordata > Actinopteri > Beloniformes > Hemiramphidae > Arrhamphus > Arrhamphus sclerolepis. The sequence goes on along the minus strand of JBAMYA010000015.1, from coordinate 6,442,544 downwards.
GAAACTTTCCTAATAGAGGAATAAAAAGAACACAATAAAAATTACACACAATCAATATTTGTTTGGAGAATGTTTGGAGCAGTGTAGAAGTTTATTTTTAGTCTATTAAAGGTCTGTGGAGTTTGTTGATTTTGCAATAGCAGATTTCAGCTCCTTCCAAAGATTTTCAGCTGGATTCATTTAATGATGTATTGTTGGTAAATTTAAATATTACAATAAATATATTTATATAACTAATATATCCTTTTAAACACCCTCTTCTGCTGTTAAGGTTGTTATATTTGAGGCTTCTTCACCCTTTGATGCATCTTAAAACATGAAGCCCCTTCCCACATAAATGTGCATGTCAAACAAGCTATAAAAATGTTGTAAAAACTTTTTTTTTC
>JBAMYA010000015.1:6414140-6436376 GCA_037176975.1 Arrhamphus sclerolepis | reverse complement strand
AACCAAAAATCCACTTGGGAAAACTTTTGGTGGTTTTTTTAGACTTGAACTCACAGTAAAGGGGGGGAACCCAGGAAAACCGAAGTCTACCTAAAAAAAAAAAAAAAAAAAAAAAAAAAAAAAGGTAGAGACCATCATGTCACTTGATTTGTTACACCTGCTTGTTAAAAAAAGGTTAAATTCAGGAGTTTACGCCAAACTGTTTTCAGTTGAGTTAATCCTGAACACCATAAATGTCTTATAATGCTGCAAATGACAGCAAAATTATATTCTAGTCTTTTTTCTTTTCTTTTTTTTTTCTAAAGGTGCATCTCCCCTCGGAGTTTACGTGAACAGGTAACCCAGACGTGAAGGCTGCGTGTCCCCGTGAAGCTCTCACCTCCTCCACGGTTAAAACCGTGCCTCGACAGTCGCTCATTTTGGACTGAAAACTGGAAGTCCCGGGCGAAGACAAGTCCTCGTTTGTCAACACCACAAAGTCCGAAATACTCAGTCGCTCCGGCATTTTCCCAGCGAAAGGAGTCCGACATTCACTGGGTAGAAAAGTCAGACAAAGTGTCATGCGCGCGCGTAATAACCATCTGAGCAAGAAGTTGCGTCTGTCTCCATTCTTCGTGTTGAAACGAGCATCTACAAAAAAAGAAAACGTGCCCTCTGCTAAAGAAAAAGAAAACGTATTGAAAACAATTTAACTAAACGCAGACTTTTCGTTGACTCAGTCTAGGTTGCGTGCGCGTGGAGGTGCGCCAGCGCGCTATTGTGAGTCTAATGAGGGCGGGATCCAAGCATACAAGTCTGCTGTCACGTGGGAATGTTTGTGCTTTCTGGCTCTGGAGTGAGAGAGAGAGAAATAGAGAGAGAGGAAAAGAGAAAAAGAAAGTGTTAGGTGGGTTATTGTCATTGTAAATACTTCTCATTTCAATGCAAACTCTGTGGTCTGGAGCGCAGTTGCCATGGAGATGCAGAATGCCTCGATCAGGGACTGAACTCAAGGAGAGGAATTTTAATGAATGAGGTGTGAGGCTGGAGAGAGGGCTGCAGCCAACAATTCATCTTGTACAGAGTTTGGGACAATGGTGATGAATAAAAAAGACGTTTTTTATGTTGAAAACTCAAAAAAAAGAGAAAAGAACTGTGCATGTACTACAATCCTCCCTCTTGAAGCAAATGTTATATGTTATACCTGAATGAGCCTTTGCTTTTAATTAATTTCATCTAACAGAGTTTTTTTTTTCATTGAGGGAGGACTTCTGTAGCATCCTCCAGTAATCTTTGGAAATCTTGAAATGATATGACAAAGTTATCACAGCACTGAAAAAAAAAAGAACACAAAAGTTGTACACAGCATAAGTCCTGCATGCCTAACATTGTCAAGCCTGTCATCTCAAAGAAAAGAGGTGTATCAGTGAACCTCGCCTCAGGGTGAGCAGTGATATAATACACTATGAAGTGCAGATGGGTGATTTTAGGAAGCCACATTAAATAGATACAGTGGTTCCCTTTACCACAAAGCCACATTTTCTACAATAAGTAAATGATAGAAAGTAAAACACTGAATTAGTCTCAGCTCTGAAGGCAACTTGAGGTTATCTTGCCCATATTCATCCACGGAAAAATAGGCTGACTTTGCGGTGAAAGGGTTTTGTTTGTTCTCTGTGCCCCTCAGTAAGTCATGCAGAATGGATACTGTGTCTTAACTGTGAGCACTGACAGTGGGGCTGTGTTTATATTCATAAAGATATAAAAGTGCATTTTCTCTTTTCATTCAGCATATACGTCAAAGCGCACCAAAGTGCACATGCTTGGCGTTTTATAGCACTGCGGTGTTTTACACACTCACACACAGTCTTTAAAGTGAAAGCTTACAGCAGCGGTTTTCAAACATGTTCCATTGGAGGCAGAAAGTGAAAATTCCCCCAGGAGACCAAGCAAAAACAAATTTAAGTGTATTTTCCACCGAAGTTCAAACCTCACACATTTAAAACTGTGGACTTATGTTTCCAGAGGAAAAAGCTAGCCCGTCTCTAACCAGTGAATCATTATTAAAATCTTCCCACTTATAAGGAAGTTAAGTTTATTGTCGTAAACCTATGTTGCATGCTTATGCAAACGTTAGTGAAGGGAAGAGGAAGGCAAATGGATGAACGGCTACAAACAAATTGCATGATGCATTTCTTTTACCATGCCACGTGTTAGCATTCTCATTTTACATGCACGCATTTTTACATGCATATCTGGGCTGATGTAATGCAGGGGCTTGCTGCATCCCGACAATACCCTCCTTCAGTTTCTTTGCGGCCCCTTGTAAAGAAGCAGAGCCTTTGTGCGTCTGCCAGACTTTGAGTTTGGGTGCTATTGTGAAATTGAGCAAACCGGTTTGCTCAGGCAGTGAATGAACGTATAGTTAAGAAGAAAAGTCCAAGGAAAAGGGGGTGGGAAGAGAAGAAAGGGAGATAGAAAGATAGCAAGTGGAAAATGGCTTTCTTAATGTTTCCTGAACCGACAGGGTTGAAGTGGGGAGGATGAGCCACATGTAGAGGAAGACAAATGTGGAATGAGAGACGACTTTCATTGCTTGTGTTGCCTGTGCACACAAACTTTAGTGACTCATTCAATGTTTTCCTCTCCACCCTTTTCCTTTCTTAACACTACATATATCTACACTGTCATCTCCCATATCAACAAACCCTCTCCTGCCACCCCATTTGTCATTTCTTTGCGGAGCTAAGTCTGCTTGTTGCCTGTGAGCAGTCAGGGTTTTGACTTTGAGGAAGTGAGGAACACTAAATACCGCATCTCTCTCTCTCTCTCTGACGCACACACAGCATAGAGTTTACAGCAATGTCTTCCAGTAAAGATTAGAGCTGCCAGGATTTCCTTGCTGCTTCCCAGCAGCTCAGTGGAGTAGCACATGGTCCCTTAACACCATTCCCCCCACCAAAAAAAAAAAAGGAGAAGGAAAAAAGACTTGCATTTCTCTGCTTGTTGACTCAGCTCTGCTTGTCCTGCTATCAATTTACTACCCATGTCAAGGCAGGAGGCCCAGGCTTACTGTAAAATCCCTTCTCTTCTGGTCAACGCAGATGAGTGAAAACAGGAGGATTGAAGACAGAAAGAAGGGTTTGATTTATCATTCAAAACGTTACTTCAGTTCCCCTCTAAACTAAGCACACGGTGAACATTGTATGACCCCAGTTCCAAAAAAGTTGGGATGCTGGGATCATAGAGAAAAACAGAATGCAATTATTTGTGAATCTCATAAACCCAAATTTTATTCCCAGTAGAAGGGTCTGGAGTGCAGGCAGGCCAGGTCATGACCTGAACTCTTCGCCCGTGCAGCCATGCTGCTGGGATGGATGCAGTATGTGGTTTAGCACTGTCTTGCTGAAATATATAAGGCCGTCCTTGAACAAGACGTCTGGATGGGAGCACAGCAACCGTGGTTTCCACAACGACGGTTCCACAGAACAGTTTTCCACTTTTGCCTCAGACCATTTTAGAAGAGCTTCGGGTCAGAGAAGACAGCAGCGTTTCTGGATCACGTTCACTCACTTCTTCTTTGCATGATACAGCTTGAACTTGCATTTTGTGGATTGCAGATTGAGCTGTGTTTACAGACTCCCAGATGTGTTCCTGAGCACATGCACTGACAAAAAAATCACTCACATGCAGTTTTGACCTTCAGCTTTGTCCCATACACATATTCCTCTTGGTTCTTTAAACATTTTAATGATATTATGTACTGTAGATGATGGGATGGGGTCCCTTTTTTATAGTTTTTTTTTGGTTCTGTATATCTTCACAGTCTTTGTAATAGTTACATTGAGGACCTATTTCATTGTCAAAAGCTCCTGTATTTGTTTTGATTAGTGCCAATTACTTTTCTACCCATTTGTTGCACCTGTTCCAACTCTTCTGATATGTTGCTGCCATCGAAGTCCAGATGAAACAATGTTTTCCATGAAACGGTAAAATGTCCCAGTTTCAACATCTGATATGGTTTCTTAAGTTCTATTGGAAATAATATGTGCATTTATGAGATTTGAAAAATCATCGCCATCGGCTTTTATTCGTAGCGTCCCAACTCTTTTGGCATCAATGTTCTACGTGTCTCAAATACACGCAAAAGGAGCTCTGACTTTGAGCAACATCTTCCCTTGTGGACAGATATGTCATCTCTGACTCACTGATTTTTTAGAAAACGTCATTTCAGTCAGGTGTCACGCACATTACCTGACTCAACCTCACCCACAAGCAGAATCTGTTTGTAAGTGCAGTTGTTATGGCAACAAAAGGTTTTCCAAACTGGTTTTCAAACTCGTTTTTGTGATTAATTCATAGTATCTGAAGTAGAGTATCTGAATACCTAAAATAAATAAATAAATAAATAAATCTGTCTGTGCAAATGCGACATGTTTATTTGTGCAGACCAGTTCAAGGCCTTTACACAGTTCCCACTGAACTGCTCCATCACATGAAAAATAACAGCCACCAGGAGACACGTAAACCTGTGGAGTGTTTTGGGCAAATCATCACCTCATATGTGTGTGGAACACAAGGAAGCATTTCTCCCTTTTGGCAGATTAATAATTAAGCAAACAACATCAACTTCTGTTCCTTGTTTATGTAGTAGTTTGTGTCAAGGTGTGATGTAACAAACGAGCTTCCAGCTTTGTCAGTAACATATAAACCACACAGTCAAGGCCGTGTGTGTGTGTGTCTGTGTCTGTGTCTGTGTGTGCATTTTGCGACATTTTGGTTTATGGGTTCTTGTGTAACACAGGAGGTGCTGTGTGCAACATTTGTTAGCAGACACTTAACAGACATTATTGTGGCTCAAAAGCACAGACGCCAGAAAGAACTGGCATCACCGCCTGTGTGCAGACAGCTTTTCTTGTTCTTCTATGCCCAGCCGCAAAGTTTTTAAAGATTATGTAATGTTTTTTTTTGTATGCAGAATAGTTCAAATAGAGCTGAGCACGCTTATTGAAATGATAAAACATTTATAAAGTTCATTTGCAGGACTGTCAAATACACTTAAGGCTTATAGTTGCATTCAGAAAAATAAATAAATAATAACTTGAAAAAATAATTTAATGATTGTTAAATTGGTGACATTTTCTTTTTTCTTCCTGCTACACTTTAGACATGACCCACTGAACTTTGACCTCCTATTGTCTGTTTCCTTTTGTGCGCTGGTTTCCAAGACAACCAGCTCAGAAAGAATGATGGGAGTTTCATGTCGGCCTGTCCAAACGTGTTTATAAATCACTCCGTTTCATTGTCACTGCTCTTGTCAACCTATTATTTCTCCTCAGAGAATGTCACTTTTTATTAGACCAATATCAGCGGCTATGCCCTTCCAGTTTTCAGCCCGGGGTGGAGAGGGGGGACATCATATGTTCCTTTGGCTACGTTTGTTGTTTTAAACAAAAGCTAGAGAGTCTATAGCAGAACCCCCATCACTTAAAGGAGTATTGGAGCTAAAAGAAAAAGAAAAGAGTATAGACTGCATGTATTTGTGTGCCGACTTAAATGATTAGGTATTCCAAGCGTAAAAACTTGCTTCAGTTTTTTTTATTTAATAACTTCAAACAGACCACACAATATTAAGTGCTGCAAGTTATACAAAACAGTCCAAAAAATCTGAAAAAATAGGTATAAATACAAACAATTTCTGTACAAATACCAAAAATAATGCTCATTTAAAAAAAAACAAAAACTACAAAATCTGTAATTCACATTCCCTATTCTACATGATAAAAACACGTACACACAAACACGCCGTGACACCCGTTTACCAATCTGTCAAATATACACACACACAACACACACACAGCACACTCGTTTTCAAGTTTTGTTAGGACAGGGCAGTTAGCTTATCTCAGTGTAGAGGAAAAGCCAAAAAAAACAAACAAACATAAAATAAAATACACAACAACGACTTCAGAATGAAATTTCAACATTTCATCTCTCGAACCCTTTCAAAAAACCTTTTACAGACAAAAACAGCTGCTCTGACTGCGACTGCGGCCTTTGATATTTCAAAGTGTTACACCACAACATGAGGGAAAGCAGCCGCATGCTCGAAACCTGAAAAGTAAAGATTTAATCACTTATTTGTTTATCCTTCTCTTCAACATTTATTTCATTTAAAAATCCAACGGAAAAAGAAACTGATCTTCTAATTAAACGTCCACGAATGTCACTTTTCACAAAAGCTGCAACACAGATGCTGCATTTAAATTATATTCTATTATTTCCTAAGAAATACAATAGTAGTTTTGCACTACTAACTCCAAAATCATTTGAATAAAATTAACTATAAAACAGAAACAGGGAACCAACTGGGTTTTGTTTTTTGATTTGTTTTTTGTTGTTTTTTTTAAACAAAGCTGCCAAGCCAACAACTGAGTGACCTTTTTTGCAAGTAGCCATTATCCAAAATAACCTCTGGCTTCTGGGCCTCAACTGGCACACTTTTTGGCACACAACGCTGCACCGAACAGGTAGAAGACCCAACACAAAGCTTAAGGCAGGGAAGAACAAATCTGATCAGCAAGAAGCAACATGAGCACCTTCAAAATCATCAATACAGCATGTTCAATACATATGCACACAAAATATGTGCACACAAGGACTGCAGTTAAAACGGCTTCAACTGGTGGTGAAAACGCAATTAATATTATAAACACACCCTTTGTATGGTTCTTAATGGCTTTAGCTTACTCTCATCCAGTGATCTTATGCTGCAAAGCTGCATGGCAGTTAAAGCTAACACAATACAACGCTGCCCCCTACAGGCCAAAGAGCGGAACAATCATTCTAGGCTTTGGAAATGAGGAGAAAACATGTCCTGAGTTGGTCACAGTAAGCACTGTCTGGTATCCATATGCACCATTATTTTCTGCTGATAATATATGGACACCAGATTGTTTTTCTTTATCTTTGCAGCACAGACTGAAAATATGACAAAAAAAAAAAAAGAACACAAAAAACCCTGCTGTTTAAACAGTATTTCCTAGTTCCTCTGACTCTATGCCAGATTACTTCCTAAAGACCATGTCATCTTTACGATATTTACAAATTATTTTTACATTACTAATATAAACAAAGACGTGAATCCTCCCAGAGACATGGCAAAAACGTGCGATGGCTTAATAGTGTAATATCTACTGCCTCAAGAAGGCAGTCATTTAAATATTTACCCTCTTCTTCCAAAATTTTCTTCCCCCTTCTTTTTTCTGTGCCTCAACTTTTCAACAAATCCCCAAGATCATAGGTGTCAAAGAAATCTGACACCCCTTCGCCATCGTCCAGGCTCCAGAGGTAATCGTCGTGGTCCAGCGGAGGAGAGAAACTGACGAAGGGCGTGTTTGTGTCGGTGGGGAAGGAGGTGCCCGGGAGCTGGTCCTCAGTGATCTGCAGGAGGCTCGGGGGCAAACCTAGAAGTCCCTCCACGTCAAGCAAAGAGGAACTGGTGGTGGCGTTTGAGGGGGTGGCTGGAGCTGTTGCAGATATGTTGGCTATAGTTTAGGAAAAATGAGAAATGGAAATTTCAGTTTGTTCTTAAAACAACATGCACGTATGAGGATCTCTACCGCAGATTTATCTGTAATCCAATAACGCTGTCCATGAAGCCACAAAAGTCTTTTAGACGCTGCTTTAGTGCTATTGTTAGGTTTTTTTGACCTTTGCACAGAGGATAGCAGAGTGGTTAACCTTTGCCTTCACATTTCATATAAAACTATTGTAATTACCTCCGTGCTTCAGCTCTTCAGATGATACCAAAGTGGTAATTATCTGTTTATTGCTAAAGCTTTGTCTCAAGGACCCTAAAATGACATGTCACGGGACTGTTTATTGTACAGCAATTGATTTGATTGGCTGAACGCTCACAAAATCATCACATAATGAAGGTAGTTTATAGATCACTGTGCATATCCAGATCTGTTGATCCGTGAGTCCTGAGTGTGGATCAACGGTTTGATCTCAGCTCATACGGTGCAAACTGTACTCGTACATTTCAAGGGGGACATACTATTTGCAATAAAGTTTTTGCTTGTTGTGGATTTTCCTTGAAAAAGGTGAAAATAAACCGCTTAGTTAGCGCATCTCTAATCAGCAGAGGGGTGCCGACGCCGAACTCTGCAATGCACACGTATTCATCATTTAATGTCCCTTTAACTTCTCATGTTGCATCTGTTACTGAACTAAGCCTGTTGAAATCTGTGTAAGAAAATGACAATTAGGAGAAAGGAGGTTTTTGCTTGATTTGGCACACCGAGCGAGTAGATAACTCGATTCTTCATTTATCAAGCCTGTTTGAATTCATTTGTCCAGCATCAAGTTTTCTTTTTTTTTTTTTTTTTTTGTAGCTTGCTGTGCACCTGCACGCAGAACTGCATTGCTGTCCTTGGAAGCCTTTTTCTGATCTTCTGATACAGAAGAAAGATTTGATTTCCAAATTCAAAAAAATGAAAATAATAATAATAAAGCAAGATGTCCACTTGTGATCAAATCACTTGTGAGGCATGACAAAATCAGGCACTAGCAGCCTCTAAACATGTTTCCTGTATGTAAAATAAATTCAAGATCCCATAATGCAAAACATGGTCTGGCAGGAACATTATCTTACCTTCAGCCGGCTCCTTTTTGACACTAAAGCTCTGTTGTTCCACTGGGGTAACTGGTGGTGGGCCGACATTTTCAGGGAACTCTTTCTTAGGTGTGACAATGCTCTTAACAGGGCTAGCATCCTCAAGTCCTTCCTCGGGGCAAAGATAGACTTCTATGGGTCCATTTCTGCTCTTCAAATAAATCTGTAACGAGCCCTGCTGTAAAGGGACGAGAAAACGAAGATCAGGTGTTTTGGCATCAGCCTTGGATCATACAACTGGATATAAAATCATAAAAAAAAACAACATTTAAATTCAAACTATCTCACCCCCACGGTGTCGGGCACCTCCAACTTTGTCTCTGCAGGCGCCTTAACGGCGATCACTGTCTGGTCTCTTAGACTGGCGATGGAGCGGATGTCCTGGTACGTCACGTAGCCCAATGTGCAGCTTAGGGTTAAAGGTGGAACAGCAGAAATGAACTGAGTGCGCATGTTTCATTGGACAACCAGAAAATGGTGTGGACAGCCGCAAAGCTGAGTGTAAAGGATATCTCTGGTTGTCTTTGTATTCAGTGAGCTGCTTGAGCTGAGTGGTGCTGGACTGAATTAGGTCATCCAGAGATCTCTCTGCTCTTTCCAGCTCTCCCAGCTCTTTCCTCAAGGCGTAGGCCTTCTCCCCTCCACAAGCACCACCTTCAAATACATCTCCAACCCTGCAAAAACGCAATTCATGGATAAAAATAAATAAGTATTATTGAATTGAATTAAACTGCAGGAAGTTGCTCCAAAAGATTCTCATCACACCTCCAACCTCTTCATTCGGCTGGACTGCACTGCAGAGCAGCCTGTTATCTGCAGGAGTTGGAAAGTCTCCTTAATGCCACTTAAAAGAGTGTGAACGCCGTAAAACCATCCAATTATGAAGCTCTTGTGTTGTCATCAACTCTGGGCCTCACCACAGTAGTGCTGCACTGAAATACTTTTTACTGAAGTGTGAAAGCTGAAGTACTTTAAAGTACCGCAATAGAGCCGCCACAAATCACAACACGTCAGTGTTACGTTAGAAATGAACTGAGCTCCTGTTTGTGTAAGTGATCACTTCTACAGTTGTTGTAATATTTCAGACAATGCGGGCCCTGCAGATGGAACCATGCAGCAGTTATCTCCTCACCCCAGAGTCAGATCTTTCTGTCGCTTGTTGCATTTTCTGAGTAGATGTTCAGTTATTCCAGTTCCTAACGCTTCCCTGTTCTGTTCTGTGCTTTGGACTTACAGCCACTGGATGTTGTTCTTGGACTTCTTCCGGATGAGCTGGACCCCCTCTAGGACATTTGTGATATCGTAGATGCGTCTCTTCTGGACTTCCAGAACCTCTGTGGCCCAGTTCAGATCAAGAACTCCATCGGGGGACTCAGCAATCAGTCCCACAAATTTCTTTGTGAGGAGGCCCAGCGAGGTGTCATACCGCGTCCTCTCACCAGGAGACTTCGGAGCTGAGAGCGAGGATACACAACATTAACACAAAAAAGGCCAAAGAAAACCACGTAGACATGCTCTTATGGTACACAATTCAAACCTCCCTGCACGACTTTTATATACATTCAGCTGAACATCTGATATTTATGTAAGCACTTTTTGAATTAGTCATCTGGGCACGACAAGTGTGTAATATGAAAACAGTTATACAAATGTGTCATTGGCAAGTATTTGTGCCTCTGTGTGAGTAAATACTTCCTTTTCAGAGCAACATCTTAATCACAATATCTAACTCATCTTAATTACACTGATATTACGTCGTCTCAATAGCAGCTCAGGATCTTTAATAGTCCTGCCTGTCAGGTACAGTTCTGCCCATCTTTAATGTGTCCAAATCTACTTAAAAAAAAACAACAACAACAACAATAAGAGATTTCTGACAGGTATGCATCCAAAAGATTTCACATGCTGGTTTCTCTTCTTGGACTGGGACCTAAAAAGGACATTCTTTGAAAAGATCCCCCTGCAGGGTCATGGTAGTATTCATCTGACTGAGCAATCCCTCAGTATAAAATCATGGGAATTATTCCTCTGCACCTATTTTGTCTCTCTTTTTGCGCCGTTATTCTTCTAAAGTGTGGTTAATATGGCCCTAATTTTGACCGTATTCTACTTACCTCGACTATCAGTGAAACTCACAACAATAAACCTCCTCCCCACGCTCGATCCATGAAGCCTACTCACTCAGTGGGCTTGGTATCCTCGCTGCGATGCTGCCTTTGCCTTTAGGTGTGCGGAACTCTGGCAGGTAAAGAGGGTCTTCTAGATCCAGCTTCCTTTTGGCCTGGAGAGCAAATGCACTGACTTAGAGTCCTAATATGTGGTGTGAAGCTACTCTCCTTTCATCCTAAAGAAAACATTATATTTCCTACCTATTTAACCCATTTAGTTTGATTTTCTGCAAATATTTTTTATGGGGCAAGTCAAAGCCATGAAACAAATGGGAGCAAAAATAGGCTGAACAGGGGTTTGTTGAAAACTCCTGTCGTAAATGTGCCAACAATTCTCAAGTGCAGGAACAAAGCACCCCCCTCACACTTTCCCAAGCACTCAAAGAGGGGCTGATTGTGTGTGGGCGCCCGGGAGTGGGGGCTGATTGGTTCTCAACCCACAGCCTGCCAAGCGCCAGGAAGTCCCTGAAATCACTCAATGACCTCTCCTCCCCCTCTCAAGCCGTCCATCTCTTTGCCTCTTTCGTTCCACAGCTTAGCTCCAGTCCTCCAAACAAACGCAGGATTACCTGACAGGAGCTGCAGTGCACTTCAAAGCACGCACCTCCAATCACAACCTTCAGACAAATAAACAACCCTGAGGTGAATATTACTCTCTGTAATGGCCCAAACAGCAAAAGTGAAAGTCACACAATGGAAAACCTAATTGTTGTGCAAATTGGAAGTACCCTTGGATTCCTACCCTTGTGTCACTGGTTCCTACCCAGAACCAATGACACAAGTCTTCACAGAGGAGAAGAAAGCTTGTCATCCTTCCTCACATGATGCAGCCTCACAACAACACAGCGGCGAGGAAAAGGGAACGAGGTGTGGGATTTCAGCTCAAACCTTGATTTCACTGGCTAATCTGTTCCGTCTGGTCGGGACCTCACCTATTCTGTTTTGTCTCACACCCTCCTTTTCAGTCCCTTCACAAACACTTGGCAACAAAGACCTCTTTGTGGACACGAGGCTAGCGAGCAGATTTAGCTAACAGGTTTAGGCAACTGACTTCTTCAGAGATTAGAAAAGTTTTTCAATTCACTTGGCCATGTGCGGATGTGCTTATGCAAGCGAAGGGACTCAAGAACGGTGCCATTGTCCACATGTGCTCCGTGACATGTCCACCTGTTGACTGGCGACATCTGCAGCGGAGCTGCTGGAGTATGTGCTGATGGTGGGTGGATTTCAGTCTCTGCAGCCGCACTGGAACCTCGGCTAGACGCAGGGACACAGACGGCAGGACGTGGACAGCTACTGTGCAATAAAATGCTACTTATTAGTATTTAACAAGATTACTTGAGGGATAGAAAGTGCAGTCATCCCTGATATGTCACCCAGTGACCAAAACTGTCGGCCACTGATCAGAAACTGAAAAATCTGACCACCTATAAAAGCCTCATGCAAACAGCACTAAAAAAAGTCAGATTTTTTTTATTAGTCAGTAAATGCATCATGGTACAGAAAGTGTCACAACTTTTGTGGTTTGTTTCACTTCACACAAGTGACCTGCTCAAAGCCTGAACCTTTACACCTTTTACAAAGAGGTATTTGGACAACTGACGCCACCTTGATGTTTCTGCTACCCGATGCACATAAACCACAACTAAAAAGCTTTTGGTTGATGATTTATGTCAAAAAAAAAAAAAAAAGTATTCAATGCACTTTCATGAACTGAGAAAAAGTGATAAAAAAGCAAAAGGTCTATAATCAGGTGAATAAAGGGTAATTATATTTTTTGCAGGATTCTGAATATAAATATGTCAGAAAGAAAGAAAAACTGGATCAGTGGGTTAAAAAAAAGACAAAGCTGAATCAGAAAGACATATTACAGTTGCTGTATCTCAGATGTTTCTTGGAGTGTCTCCAAGCAGTGACAGCTGTGGGTGTAACAGGGGGGAGATCTATGATGCGTCAGTTGACTTTCCAAGACTTATCAATGAAAAAAATAAAAAAGCAGTGTTCACATTTCAAAGTTAAGCTTTTTCACAACCTATGAAGACAAATGAAGGAAGTCGCACCAGGTCGACCTTTTGAAAATTGTCCATTTATAATTTGAGTCACAGCCGCAGGCAGGTGATATGTTGTAAGAAAGGAACCAACGGTCTCAGCCTGCAGCTGTATAGGTTTAGGGGGGGTTTGCGTTCTCTACTTTTTTTTTGCATGAGGGATTTTTCTGGTGAGTCAACCATATTACACAAACATCATTTCATCTACAGGAAAGAAAACCAGTGTGTCTTTCAGCCACAAAGAGTGAAGCGCAACCTTTAAAAATTGTAACTTTTCATGTTCCAAGCCACTTCTTCTGAAAAGAAAATGCTAGAAGACTCATTTAACTCCATTCCTCATTTGCTCTTTATCCTCCTGACTAGCAGTATCAATTCACTCGCATTGTGCACAACCTCGCCCTGGTTGCTCACCTATTTGCAGTCAAAGCATTGCACGTGGCTTCCTCTGTTTGCTGTACATTGTTTCACTGATTCCCTCCACTATGGTGTGAAATCTCCACTGTGGCACTTCACACACAGTCATGTGAAGGCTTTATGCAGCTGGGCCTCTCCTCAAACCAACAAGCCCTGCAAGTCATGCTGCAGAGCAATCAGATTCCGTAGAAGTCAAGGACATGTTACAGTACGCCTCCAAATATCTTCTTTTCTGTACAGTATTCTCTCGGTCATTGAAAGGTGAAAAAAAACAAAAAAAAAAACCAGCTGCATTGCATTCCTGATTGGAGGTAAACATGAAGGGTGCACTGATAACATTTGGATTGCTAATGGAGGGAAGGGGGCATGCTTTTTCTTTTTTTTTTTTTTAATGCTAAACTGTCCCTTTGAGAACATAATGCTGCTAAAGTAGCACTGGCTGTGGTACAACAAGGTGAATGGTGGGAATAGTGGATGCATATAGCTGGCATTAAGACAAGTGCCACACCCTGGCATCAGTCTGAAGGAGGGGGTTAGCCACAAAGGCTGAGAGGAAGTGATTCAAGGCATCATCAGAAGTTATAGGAAACCTCATGGCAGAAGTATGTTTTTTCCACAAAGTGCAAAGAAACAAATGATTCATTAAAACTGCTACCTGTGTTAGATCAATTGCATACTCTACTGAAGTCTGGACACATGCACAGGTGTTATAAACAAGGGAAATGTGAAACAGTGTTTCTGGTCAAGGATCTAATACAATTCTTGTAGACAAACTACCATTTGGTTTTTATGAAAATCCCCCGTGGTGTCCTAAACAGACGTGTCCATTTGCCTATAGTATAGATATAGTATATATAGAGCACTGGCTTTGACCTGAAAACAGTCATCACAACTAAAAGAAAAAAAAGAAAAAAGAAAAAAATTGGGCTTTTCTGGACTTTGAATGGAGACTTGAATACTGTAACACATTTACATCACTATCAAGCCCAGAGGAAATGTATGTTACGACACTATCAACAGCCTCCACACCCTGGTTAAAATTCACATGCTCCTCACTGATACACTGCCTTTTACTGCACCAAGTGTGAGATATCTGCAGCTAACATTAACTACAATTTGTCAAATATCAACTTATTTACTTTTCAAAAGTCAATTAAAAGGACAATTAAACCACCACTTCACCGGCCACAAAAGCTAAAATAAAAATGTCGGTTATTGTTTTTAAGTTAAAAGAAGTGTGTTACAGTTGAAAAAGTCAACCCTTTCCTGTATTACTTGAACATACAGCAAAGCTGCTGCGACACCACACCCGTGACCAATATATTCTACTTTGCAATTAGTCTGCAAAAGAAAAAGAAAAGTCCTGAGAAACTCTTTACTTGCTTTTATTTAGTCCTTTAAACACAATCAAATCATTATTCTTATTAATAATGTTATGGCACGTGCTGCACACATCACCTAAACTAACCCTTTATAACCCTTGCTCTTTATGACCTGATAAATTCCTTATCTGTGCCTAGAATGGAGCACTTATCTTAAACATTAGTCATTCTTTTGCTTTCTTTTTGAATACAAATAAGACAAAAAACATGCTTCAGTCCATGCCTTACATATAGCATAATAAATGTTACATTTAAGGTGTCGTCTTTCTTAAAATCAAAGGTGTATGTAATTTACTGAAATGTGCAGAGGAAGTTTGCACAATTATTAACTTTTTTTGGAACCGCCTCTACTGTGCAGAAAACCACTACTTGTTTTACAGCAACTGATGCTCTGACTTGGACTTTGAAATAGATATGAACACATGTTTTACTGTGTAATATCCAAACACATGATGAGTAATGGCACACTTTGGTTTTATGCTAAATTCCTGTCACACATTTTGTTCTTATTGGTTGATTAGAAAGGAATAACAGTCTCATATCAGAATAAAAGTTGCAGTTTTGCTTTGTGACATCTACAAATAAAAGAATGTGCACAGACTCGAAGAGGATGTTCACCTTGGCATATGACGAGCCAGGTGGCTGCCTAGTTCTAGCTATCCAAGTAATCCTCTTGAAGGGCCTATTAGTGGTCATCCTCAGAGGGCAGGGGGTTAACATGAGATTTGAAGACCCTGCATATACTCTATCTCATAGCTCCTTTAGTCCTAATGCAAACCATTACATGGGACTATACATGACTGTCATAACAATCCATATGAGACACTGTCATATAATTGTTTATGAACAGGAAGCACACCGCTGACACATATGTAAATAGCATTTTATCACTCGAGCGTGATGTTTTTGCAGTTTCCAAAAGCAAAAAGCTTCAGGAAACACACCAGCTGTTCGGTGCTGACCTCCGACCTGCACCTACCCCTTCTACAGTTGTGTGAACAGGTTACACTGGTCCGGTGCTGGTTAATGACAGGTGCAGACGGTGCAGCTGTCTATGGGTGTAATCACCAAATGCAACTGTTTAGAAATGATGTGTTTGCACGAGGTGTTTCAAACCTGCCCTGTCATGCCCCCTCTGCATTGTCTGCTTGGGTAAAAACAATCTTTACTGCACCAGGGTGGCCGCTCTACTTCCCTACTTTTGCACCAGAGTAGGGGGGGTAATACTATTCTACTGCCCCCCCCCCCTCATCTGAACCATCAATGCACACATGGCGTCTGCTCATCTCCAGCTACAGCTGGACTGCGGGGAAAGATGTCACAGATCTTCACAGAGAAAAGAGTGCACAGCATTCATGCAGAGCTGCAGCAGCAGTCACAGTGGCCCCACTGTGGCTTATCACGTCAAAACATATTTGTGTGCGCCCTGCTAGAACCCGCATACCAGTGGAAATCAAGAATTATTCCACCCACATATGCAACACAACAGCTCGCTTATGATCAGCGCATAAAAACATTGTTTGAGTTTTTTCTTTTACCGGCAGTCGCCCGGAGGATGATCTGATGGGTTTAGCCTCGGGTCCGTGGGGGGTCGAGTACAGGCTGTTGGCTCTTTGTTCGGCCGCAGCGGTGTTGCAGATCTGGGTGAAATACCCAGCCGGTACCGTGTGCATCGGTGGACTGGAAAGTCCGGTGCTGAAGAAGTCACCCTTCGCTCCTCCGGCGGACAAAACCTTCATCTTCTGCTGAGAGCAGGAGAGACCCACTGCTGGCCGAGTCGATGCCGGAGAGACGCCTTTTGGCATCCGCATCATCTTCCTGAGTAAACTGAATTTAACCGGATTGGTCAAGCGGAGGAAGAAGTGTGCCCTGAGCTGAGCACAGTTGTTTTACAAGAAAGCTGCTCCTCCTCCCCAGTTTCCCTCAAAATATTAAATATATCTACAATGACAAAGAACAAAGGGAAATACATACAGCTAAAATATAGATGTGCAGTTGATTAAGTTCGTTCATTCATTCAGCAGACTAGCTGGTGTTATCTTTTGTCCTACCTGTCTTACCAGTTATCGGGGAACGTCGGGTCAGTATAGAAACTATTTTAAACATCCAGCAGTTTAAAAGGACTCCAGGTGCCTCTGGGATCGGGTTCTGCTGCGGGCTCGTGGCTTATTGTGACTGGCTGTGATGATGAATCCGTCCCGGTGTGTGTGCGTGCGTGTGTGTGACCGATGTCCGTCCTCCTCGGGGCTCCTCTCTCTCCATACAAGAGAGAGAGCTGGAGAAGAACAGTCTTTTTAGCGCCAAACTCCGTCCCGCGAAATTCAGATCTCCCGCGGTTGGAAATCGCCTCCGATTGGCTGGCGGCACGTTCGGCTTGTCACATTTGCATAAAACAGTTGTACAGGGCAGGGACTTGTCTCTTAAAGGGACAGTGTCATAATTTTGCTGAGGACAATGAGCAGTTCAGACTGTGTAATAACTATATACATAGAGAGTTGCAACGTTGTTTTTTGTTTTTCTTTTATAGCTAATTTCTTTTCTGTTCTTCATATCCAGTGATAAACAACAATTTGAACCCTAAAATACCTAAATTTCATTCTTAACTCATGATGTTGTGTGGGCATATTGTTTAAATGAACATACTACAATGTAAAACTTACTATTAATGTGCAAAACATTAAGACTTTTAGTCACAATATGTGATTGCATTTGAATATTTAACTCAATATACATTAAATGTGCTTTAATAAGGAAAAAAATGTTCAAATGTACAACTTTAAAATTAAAAAAGTAACATTTAAAGTTAATTTAGGTATATGGTTTGCAAAAAAAAAGCATTTAGATATGCATATTTAAATAAAAAAACACAATAATGTGTATATTCTGAAGATGTTTTCTCATGATACTTCCATTCAGCAGAAAGAATGTGCTTTATTTTCCAAAAATGTCATTCATATTTTATGTTCTGGAAAAGTATTGTGGTCTGCAACAAGGTGTTGTCGTGGACTGTCTGTAAATGATAATTGGATTCACCACTCTTGCTTATTGGCTCACAAGAGATATTGAAAGAAAACACCCCCACCCCCATCCACAGCGACCAAACCCAAGCCATATGACTTGACCCCCATTGGACAAGACACAAGACAAAGTAGACTCCCAGCCGTGGCCGGCCTGTTGTTGAGCTTCCATCTGAATTATAGTTCAAATGAAATTGGTTAAAATGTTAAAAAAAAAAAAAAAAAACTTCAAGTTTTGATAAATGAATAGTGCTTGTTATTAATTTACTAATGTAGGTCTGACTTTGAATATTTAATAGTATGAGCATGAAGGGAATAGCTGACACAGCTGTGTGCTTATTACTCTGTATTAGATCAGAAGATAATTCTTATTTGTCCGTTAGTAAAGAATCTGACTGACATACTATTGCGAGAGTAAAGAGAAGTCGGAGACAAGAAATATTTTCAGTGATTAGATCCTAAATCCTCTCCACCCTTTTTCTTCCTCTTTCATACTGCAAGCTGCTGAGCAGCTCATTTCTTGTGTTTCACAATCCCCAGTAATGGTGTCACATAGTTTAAACCAGGATACAGTGCTTGTGCCAGTTAGTTTCAGTTGCAATTTAGTTGCTAAAAACTCTTGGTCTCTTCCTTCCTTGTGTGTAAAAGTTTTTAAATGCATTGTCCTTGTCTACTCAACATGGGTGGTGATACTGGAATATGGAAAATGCAACAGTACATTTGGGCTATTTAAATAACTACTAGTTACTCTTTGTGCAAAATAGTACTGTCCATATGTTCCATAATTTTACTTATCATCCAACACTATTTTAGAAACTGAATCAAAACTGATAAAATAAATAGATTTCTCGCACTCAAGTCATGTCCATTTCCTGTTATCACATTCAAAGGGCTAAATATAAGCATAATGCATTGTTAGTGCACGGAAGAAGGCACAGCCAGAAGTTGCCACACAAACATGCTCATAATGGGAAGATCTTCTTTGATTGGTTTGCTTGTTCATGGTATCCAACTCCAAGTCAACTCATATTTAAATGTAGCCCATGTGACTGATTAAATCCTTACAGAAGTCTTCCACTGTATTGAAAATTGGTTATAATTTGGCAAGAACTACTTCTCTGCAAACAATACTTTCTCTTACATTCAAGGAACACGCAAGAGTTAAAGCAACCGTAGGTCTATTGGACAGTGAGGAGTGTAAACTTTTGTTTAGGGACCAAAATTGCATGAATTGAGGCAGTTTTGGAGTTTGAACAGAACATGTGTTTGCAGCAACCTGGCAGTTAGAGTCAGCGCAGGGAGCAGCAGAGCTATGTCAAAATATAATGCTATTTTAATCCTGGATAGAGTCCCTGAAGACAAACTGAGGCCATATTCATTTTGTATGCGTAACAAAAAGTGAATAAAAACTGTGGAAGCAGTATGAACCCTTCTCCATTTGTCAGTGGTTGGTATTTGACTTATAAGAACTTGTGTCAAGATAGCAGCAACTGGACAGAGGTGCCCGTACAAACAATTCGTTTTATACACTTTTTGGACACATAAAAAGTTGAAATGACTATGGTTTGACTGTAAGCAACGTTTTAAACCTAAACAACATGTTTAAGGTTCAGTGGGTTCCTTTGCACCTCCCCTGCAGGAAGTAATTTCATCCTTCATAATCAGTGATCTTATCTTGTGTTTTGTGATTTTTGTATTCCTAAGTTGTCACTACAACACCTTTGCTGTATTCTCATCCAACACCCCCATCTTGTGGTGCAGACTGAAATCTGATCATCTCTTCTTTGGTCTGAAACATTTGTTTTGGCTCACCGCTTCAAAAGTACACTTTTGAAAAAGCAGGGTCAGGTATAATACTGTGTAATTCCCACCATCCTCTTCCAATTATAAACATGTTTACCAACTCCTCTAAGGATAGTGTCACTTATCTTTATGTATAGTCTCCATTTCTCAGTCACATAGAGGAATTGTTCCCCTCGGGGGCAAGGAAAGTTTAAAGCTCTTGATCACATGTCCTTCCAGAATGCAGTTAATTCAGGATGTCTGAGGAAAACCTGCACAGACATGGATCAGCCATACATGTATTGAAAGGAGTGCATACATGAGAGTAAAGCTGACAGTGCTGGTCAGAGTCGTTGGCATCTCTGAAATTTCAGTCAATAATCTGAAGTATATTAAAAAAAATTTGAAATACGTTTTAGAATTCTGTACAAATCTGGACCATCCAACTGTTTCAGTAACATATCAAAACTTAGTGAACATTAATGGCAACACTGAATCCTTACAAGTTCTTGCAACAATTAAAGGCCTTAATGTAAAAAACATGCATGCATTTTTCTTCCATGCTCCATTTGCTGCGTTTAAGCTCTTTTAGGTCTGCAGGAAACCTACTTTGTCCTCAAAGCAACTGAAGGATCTTAGTGCTACATTTTACTCTTAAATATCTTGGAAAGTTCAACTACCAAATGCAAAACAGTAGCATCAGAAATCATTCAGCCTAACACAACACAGAGAAATTCCTGTCAAAGAACAGGGCATTTGTGTATATGTGGAATTGCAATTTGCAAAGATATACCTCAATACTACTACTAGTACTACACTGGACTGAAAAAAAGAGACGTGCATGGTTTATAAGGTACCTCTTTATATTTAGCCAGGTTTAGCCATCTTAAACTAAAAGTAACTCAAGATCCTATCTTTCCTTGGTAAAGTGTATTAAGCATTTCATGAAAAAAAAACAAAAAACTTTTATCATGGGAGCATTCCCTGCATACATTTTTAATTCAATTTCAGGTCCACATTTTTCATTCAAGTGACATTTTTCTGTTCCTCTTAAGTTGGCATGCTTCCACAGACAAGCTGGGGGTTTGGTGTAAAATCATAACTTCAGTCCATGTGTACATTATAACTACAATAATAAGGATATTATGGTTAAAACAAGTTAACATTTCATCGCTGTTGGATTTAGAGTTGGGTTCTGTCGGGTGGCTGATTTCAGGTGAATAATTGTACATTGTTAATTTATCAAGAATTTATCTATAACCTTAGTTTATTTGAAACACATGGCCCAGCAGAGCCCTGTGACCCTGAATAGGTAAAAGTAGGTACAGATAATAAATGTTTGACTTGTTTCATTTGGAAAAAATATGCATTATTATCATTGTTTTGTGTGTGTGTGTATGTACGTAAAGATATTTGTTTTGGAAGCTTATTCTAATTTCCAATTAGGCATGAACATAAATATTGAAGTTTAAAACATTATTTTATGTTTTTAAAGAACTGGTGATAATATAAAGTCCAGATTCATAATGCAATTGTTTATACTTGTTTAGACAGATACAGTCATGCAAATCTAAATGTTTTGTTTTTTTGTTTTTTGAGAAATATACCAATTCAATGAAATCATTAAATGTTGGAATATTTCAATCTTCCAAAACTGGTTTATTGCACCCAAACAGAAGTAAATATGAAGATACCTGTATAGGCTTGTATGTATGGAGTGTATAGTGTTGTATCTATGCTTTACCTTAACTTGTTTTGAAATGTAAGATATTGCTTTCTTCTAAAATTGCTTTGATCTTATTTCCTTATCACCCTCTTGTTGCTTTACAAGTTTTCACAGTTTTTGCAAAGATAATCTCTTTATTGAAAAATGAAAATCACAAACCAAAGTATCTACACAGTATGATAGATGTTCTGCTATGCTTTACAGTAACTTGGTGTTTTATTCAACATAAACTTGATTTCTTCACCCTTAGATAAACTGATGCACAATATTCTTGAAGAATTCTAGCTGGATTTCTTTTGTCCATAGAATATTTTTCACCAAAGAGTCTGGCTTAGATATCAAACTTTTTTTCTTTTTTTTTGTCAGAGGCCAATTTAGCATTTTTGTGAGTTTATTTCAAAAGTTGTATGCCGATGGCTTTCATTCCACTGTGCAGCATATGGTATGTGGTAAGTCTAGTCCTGCAGATTCACAGTTTAACTGTTTTTGCAACACTAAATAAATGAGCACAAGTCCATTTCTTTTCTTTTTTGTTTCTCCTTTAGCCATTTTTAATGTGGAAATAATTTGAATTTACCAAATAGGTGGCATTTGTTGCACCTGTTGAATTTGTATTATATCTCACAAAATTAGGTTATCTGTATTTATTTCTTGATTTGAGTATTTACAATTTAGGGACTTGGATAATTTTGTCCTGTGAACGTTCCTCTTTTACACTTGAGGTGAAGCATGAAGGACAATGATACCTTTATGATAAAGTAGACCTGCTTGAAACATAACTATAAATATAAAGACTCTTTTTTTTTCCAAAGTCACAGAACTTTGTACTTCACGAATGAGGTCGTAACTACGTTTGACCACTAGGTGGTGCTGTAATTTTATTATTATGGTAACGAGCCAGGTTAGAATGAGTTTTCTTTTTCAAGTCTGTCTGCAGGAGAATAAGCTTCAAATATTTTATTGTTGGAAGATTTTAAATTGGAGAAAAGGAGCTGTAGAACCAAACCTACTGTAACAGTCCTCATATAGTCAATGATTTT